>LATX02000111.1:0-2500 GCA_001466705.2 Moniliophthora roreri | reverse complement strand
TATTGACCTTACTGACCGGTTTATTAGACTTTGTACGCTTTACTGACTAGTCTATTAGAGTTTGTATACTTTGAACGCTTTTATTGACCATTTAGTACACTTTGTACGCTTTACTGACCGGTTTATTAGAGTTTGTATAGTTTTATATACTTTATTGACCATTTAGTATGCTTACTGACCTATGTAGAGGCTCTCTCAACTTTTCACATTCCAGATACCAACCCTTTCTACCCATCATTGCTGTCAATTATACCCTCCTGCTAGTCACCCCATGTCAGTACCAAGTCCTAACCTTCACATTTCTCATTCAACTCAAATAATTCAAAACTGACCTGCCCTAAACCATACCAAAAAAGCGTTTACTACTCTACTCTACTTATTATACCTATACTATTCTACCTCTTCTCCAATGCCTGCCCTCAAGCTCCACAAATCTCAATCCAAATCCCCCAAATCCCAGTCCCTTCCCTTCTCTTCTCTTCTCTTCTCTTCTCTTCTCTTCTCTTCTCTTCTCTAATCCCCTGCTTTCAGATCTCAAGTCTAAACCATTTAGACCATCCACCCGATCAGCAGGGTTGAAGGCTTTCCCCCATACCTGCCCATGTCCCTCACTGCTGACAGACACCCAACATACAGGTGTCCCGCTTGGCGTCAATTCGCCGGACAGTCACTGAGCCCTGAGGGCGGGCCAGACTCACAGAAGTGCTCACTTTACCAGCTACTGACCCTATGCAGCATAGGTTGACCATCAGCATTGTAGCTTTTCTTTGAGCTTTCCTTCTTATGGTAGGCAAACCACTTTGTTTGGTCATGTTATGACATGGAACACCAGAGGCGTTAAAATGGTGTCCACTAATTCACTTTTTTTCAGATCTCATCCTCCTTCACCCCAGACATGCTGGAATTGGTTCAGCAGACTAATTTCAATGTCTGGAGGTAGGTAAAGAAGGATGGAAGTGATATCTCGAGGTAGGGGTCAAGATAATTAGAGATAATCCGCTTTTTTGGACTTTATTGACCAGTCTATTAGAGTTTGTATAGTTTTGTACGCTTTACTGACTAGTCNTACGGTTTTTTGGGCTTTACTGACCAGTTTATTGGAGTTTGTATGTTTTTTTTGGCCTTTGTTGACCAGTTTATCAGGCTTTGTATGCTTTACTGACCAGTTTATTTGAGTTTGTATGGTTTTGTACAGTTTATTGACCAGTTTAGTAGAGTTTGGATGGTTTTGTACGCTTTACTGACCAGTTTATTAGAGTTTGTATGGTTTTGTACGCTTTACTGACCAGTTTATTAGAGTTTGTATGGTTTTGTACAGTTTATTGACCAGTTTAGTAGAGTTTGTATGGTTTTGTACGCTTTACTGACCAGTTTATTACAGTTTGTATGGCTTTTCTGTGCTTTATTGGCCAGTTTGATGAATTTTGTTGACCAGTCCACTTGATGTTGTGCACTTGAATGAACACTAACCTATTGATTGAGTGCTCAGTATACTTATTGCCTGGTCAAAGTATACAAAATCCAATAAACTGGTCAGTAAAGCATACAAAGCCTGATAAACTGGTCAACAAAGGCCAAAAAAAACATACAAACTCCAATAAACTGGTCAGTAAAGTGTACAAAACCATACAAAGTCTAATAAACTCCTCAAAAACTCTAATAAACTGGTCAGTAAAGCCCAAAAAACCGTACAAACTCTAATAGACTGGTCAATAAAGCGTACAAAACTATACAAACTCTAATAAACCGGTCAGTAAAGCGTACAAAACTATACAAACTCTGATAAACCGGTCAGTAAAGCGTACAAAACCATACAAACTCTAATAAACTATACAAACTCTAACAAACTGGTCAATAAACCGTACAAAGTCTAGTAAACCGGTCAGTAAGCGTACTAAATGGTCAGTAAGGTCAGTAAAGTGTACAAAAAACTATACAAACTCTAATAGACTGGTCAATAAAAGTGTACAAAGTCTAATAAACCGGTCAGTAAGTCTACTAATAATGGTCAATAAGGTCAGTGAAGCCTTCAAAGTATACAAACCCTAGTAGACCGGTCAGTAAAGTGTACAAAACTATACAAACTCTAATAGACTGGTCAATAAGTCTAATAAACCGGTCAGTAAGTCTACTAAATGGTCAGTAAAGCCTTCAAAGTATACAAAACTCTAATAGACCGGTCAATAAGTTAATAGACTCTAGTATGCTTTGTACACTTTTGTACGCTTTACTGACCACTACTATTAGACTTTGTATAGTTTTGTAGACTTTATTGACCTTACTGACCGGTTTATTAGACTTTGTACGCTTTACTGACTAGTCTATTAGAGTTTGTATACTTTGAACGCTTTTATTGACCATTTAGTACACTTTGTACGCTTTACTGACCGGTTTATTAGAGTTTATATGGTTTTGTACGGTTTATTGACCAGTTTATTAGAGTTTGTATGGTTTTGTACGCTTTACTGACCAGTTTATTAGAGTTTGTATGGTTTTCTAC
>LATX02000100.1:600000-1110851 GCA_001466705.2 Moniliophthora roreri | reverse complement strand
TAATTCGTACGCGACAAACTCCCCCCCCTCCTTCGAAAACGTTGTCTTCAGGTTCTTGACGTGAAAAACCGGCTCGTCACAGAGTGGAGCGGAAATGTGTCTTTCTGACTAGATTTTCTCGACAGATCTATCCTTCGCAATTCATACATCATCACCGGAAACTCCTACACCGACACCGACCATTGTACATTTGTCAGTCAGACCGTTTGGGCCAGGTGCACCCACACCAGATGATGCACTCAAGAAGAAACGCAAGTCTATTAGGCTCGGTCGGTGGGGTTCTACAAACGATGCATCCGAAGCTGCCATTACGGCTGATGCCGACAATGTAGGCAACAATAGCGGAGGTCGAGTTCGCGAGGACGGGGAAACTGGTTGCTGCGGATGCATCATTTGTTGAGGTCGCGGAAGGAAACGGGGGCGTGAAAGCCCCTCATATCTTGATTTTCTGGCTTGATGACGGGAAACCTTGGTCGCCATTGACGACGGAACGATACCGGATGCGTCACTTGCTGGTAGCACGGGGCTATACGCACGGTGGGAGGATGGTGGCGGGGTTAAGAGCAGACAGACAGGGATACATCGATGGTGGAAGTGATGCTTTGCTTGCTTTCTGGGTCTCTCGGGTTGATGTTCACGAAAGTGACGACTTGTTATGCCATTGTATATTGGATATCGGATGCATATATCTTTATTTTATGGATGTATAATTGGATTTCTTGCACGGCAATACAGTTGCATTGGATACCCCTACTTGATATCTTGTTCTTGATAATAGCAGTAGAGACACTGCAGTCGGGTAGTGAGCGCTGTTGAGCCCAAGTCATAACAGTTGTCCCTAGTGAGTGGTCTACATTTATACACAGCAGCCTCTTTTACATAGAATAATCTTAAATAGTGAATAGTACACACATACAATGTCTGTTCGAGTAGCTATTACCAACAGAGGCATTACCCCTACGTCGGAGGAGCAGACCGTAGGAGCTCGTCAATGGAAGCAACATACGGTCCCCAATCCTCCCAACGATCGCCACCAGGAGTATCTGACCACAAATCCAGCGTACCAGTATCTAGCTGTGTTGATGCAGGAGAATGACCCGAGTCCACTAAAACTATCCGCATCAGAACCCGCTCCCAGAGGATCACGCCAATGACAGACTTACATTCAAAGTGCCCATAATCGTTTCTACGACTGAAAATCTGCGATAGATCTGCCTCGGACATCATGGGCTGAGAGTCTGTAGACATTTGCTCGCCACCAAAGATGTCATAGGTTGACCCATGAATTGGGAGTCTGCTGAGATCCTTTGTGTGCAGTGGCAATCCATATGACCATCCCATCGTTGAATCTTCTCCTTCGGGTACCGGAGGAGGATTCATAAAAGTTGGGGTATCGTAATTCTGTGCTGTCGACGCTGTGGCTATAGCTTGTGTTTCGCTTTCGACTGGTGCCTCGTGCGTTGGTTCATCCGTAGGGTGTGGACGTTTGAGTGACTGGGATATCGAGGGAGCAGCGTCAATATCACTGACTGAGATGAGCTCGGTTATGATATCGCTACAGGGCTCATTGAGAACGTATGCAAACTCGCCACACTGTGAAAGGTAACGCACCAAAGTCTGCCAGTTATCTGCCACCTGGGAAGAGGAACTAAGGACGGTCTGTTGCGACGAGATCACCCGCCAACGTACCTCTTCTCGTATGCCCGCAGCACGTTCAAACACTTGTAGACATCCCCAAGTTCCCTCGCTGGATCAGACGTGATACCCAATCTTTTACCACCCCATATATTCAGCAATAACACTATCGCAGAATTAAAGAGTGCCATCTACACAAGACACGCGCGTATTTCAGCCATTGATAACAACTTGACCAGCCAGACACTTGCCTGTGTACTAGGAAACGGAGGTACCCCCTCCTCCCCTTGCGTCATCGACGACATTACATGTGCACACGACCGGGCTGCATTGGCACACACAGCTAAACTGGAATATGCCATGGTGCGATTTCCCTTGTCGCGTAACCGCATGAAGGGGCGGTGAATCTGGATTTGCACCCAGTAATATGCAGCGTACATGGCGATTGCTTGGCCGAAGAATATTGGGTTGTCTTGGTACATATGAGGATTCCAGCGAACTGGGAAGGTTTAAGACGGTTGTGGAAGCAAGAGAAAGCAGGGGTAACGTACGATGGTAAGGAATATTGTCAATCCAATCGTTGAGTGCCTGGTCTAGTTCTGCTACGGCCTTTTGGTCAAAGGAGGTACCGCCGCCGGTATCTGGTGAGGGTGTTTCGGGCTTTCTCACAGCATACTAAAGTGGGATGCGTCAGAACGAGGACATTATTGCGACTCATCGGGGAGACTTACGATAGTACGCTGAGCAAATCCAAAGATATCGAGCAACTTGACAAATTGGACCCAGAATGCGACTTTGGATGGTACACCGGGTGGTTGTTTGAAAGCCATTTCAGGATCCGGATGCTCCCAGTATTCGTCGTCGACCGGACAGGGGAGGTCAAGATCATAGCTAGGAGGGTCTCATAATCAGCGCGGCTGCATTGAGAACAATTTCACCCAGGACTTACTCAACCGGATTCGTCGCTCTAGGCCTTCCAAGGAACGAGCTCATGAACAGGTCAATGCACACCAAGATCCAAAAGGCTCTCTTCCACTGTTCCTTCTCTACGCTAAGCTTGGGACCACCAAAATGCCTCCGATGAACACCACATTCCAGAGCGTATCGTACCCCATGGCCGAGTAGTATCCAACACATTTCTGGTGCAGATGTGGCTTGAGCAAACATAATACAGTTCTACGCGTACGAGAGATCAGGAGTCAGCGAGAAGGTTAGGCGCCGGGGAGTAGAACGAATACGTACACAGATAACCTGCAACTCGGAAACATCAGGTCGTCCAGGAAACTCTGATCTCATAGCCCTGGCCCCAATCTGTCTATACCACTTCCAACCCAGGCTATGCTGCTTGCCGGTACCGTCCTCTTCTTCCAAAACACTTTCTCCTAAGACTCGGGGGTCGTTGATATCGATGAACCGAGACCCGATAGCGCAAACCGACAGTAACAGCAAACCAAACTGCGTATCTCGTAGATGTAGGTTATCGCGGAACTTTCGCTCGAATGTAGGTCGGTGTAAGAGTGGGAAATGGACGTTGTAATCCTCAAAATAGTGCTTGACAAGAAGTTGAGCAAGGGTTGGTGATGGGAAGGTGAGGGGAGGGGATGGTAGTTTGGGGATTTCTTGCCACTGAGAAGGATGAATGTCAAGATTATGTTGGAAGGTAGAAAGTGTGGACCTACTGGGTAAACATTCCAAAATTCCGGTCTTTTGGCGGACTGTATTTGAGATTTGTTGCCGACATAGTCATTCTTGATATCCAAGGCTGACTTTATGAAAACCATGTCACTGGATTTTCCATAAAAGACCCTTTTGCGATCACCCATGGAGAACCTGCGTAGAGGATCCGATAAAGCAATGTCCACGATGGCCTCG
Source organism: Moniliophthora roreri (assembly GCA_001466705.2). NCBI lineage: Eukaryota > Fungi > Basidiomycota > Agaricomycetes > Agaricales > Marasmiaceae > Moniliophthora > Moniliophthora roreri. Next base: position 1,107,344 of record LATX02000100.1, on the reverse strand, counting down.
TCTTCGGTGTCTGACGGTGGAGAATATGCTTCTTGCAATGGAGCTGCCGCAAGAGCTGAGGTCACTGTAGGAGGAGATAGGTTTGCTGTGATGGATGTTAGTAAGTGAAGTCTCGCAGGTAGAAAGGCGTTGCTACCTTTAGATGTAGAGGGAGGCGATTGTCGGGCAATGGCAGAAAGACGTTGTTCCAGCGATCGGGCGTATGATGCAAGTTCGAATAGAGTTTGCTGTGCCAATACAGGATCACTTGGAAGGGAATATGAAGCAGAGAGAACCGTAGAGGTCAACTCTTGTCCAGGGTGCGAGAAATCTTTTCGCGTCTGATAACCGCTTTCAATATGGATCCTTGTTACGTCCGGATAATGAATTTGGTCTTACATGTCCGGCGTTATGGCAACTAGAAGGACTCCTAAATAATTTTATGGTTGAGTGCGATACCGTTGCGATGTAATGGGGTCATACGCTTCAGGGGAATGAGATGCGCCTGGTGGTTGTATGGATGGCTTCGGTGCTCCTCTCTACGCGTCAATGCAGTCAGAACCGGTTCTTGGTGTGATTCCGCGGCGCGCACCTTCTTTGCATTGGCAAGAACATGTGTACATTCAGACCCGAACGCTATGCAATTCGAGCACCTGTTCCCTGGCATATTCGCACTGTCGCCTGGTTCCTGTCAGCATAGATACTATCGCTCGGAAGACCCTTTGCGCGCACATCGGACTGAGAACATTGATCAATGTTTGGGAATGAATACGTCGAGTCATTTGTTCTCTGACCTTTTTTCTGTCACATCGAATCCGTCAGTGGCATGTACCCATTCTGTTCAGATACCCTCGCACCTGTCTACACAGATCACACGCATTCTGCAGTCTACGCTTCCTTGTGTCACGGAAATTCATTCAGTGGCCTCTAAACATTACAACAAGGTGTCGTACTTGAAACCACCTTGAGGGGCCTCGTATCGAGGTTGATATTCTTCCGACATAGTGACAGCAAAAACAGCAGTTTCTAAGGAGAATAAATAAGAATTACAGCGAAATCTGACTGGGAAATACTCACAACTCATTGGCGAACACAGGCTAGATGACGGCGGGAGGGGAGAAAGCTAAACATTTTTTACAGGAAATTACCTTTTTTGGATATCCCATGTTATCTCCTCCTGATTTGGCAAACGAACACTGCCATCACTCCTCTGCGGCGGTGCACTAGGCTTGCCTTCTTGCCACATCTTCAACGTTCTATGGAATCAGTTATCCGACTTTATACCTTTGGGACGCTTCTGATTGAATTTCAAGCTGAGGATAACACACCTTGCAAGGGATGGATGGCATAGCATGTCAAGCTGGACGCCAGCTAATAGACATCTTTGTCTCACTGTGGATCTCACTTTGATCTCAGCTGGGATTCAGCCATCGCTTTACGTCGCCTCTCTCATGAATCCGGAAGTGTGCTTCAGTCCGCCTCGTGGCCACATCGGCGTGGTAGGACGCAAAGCGTGAACAATAGGCGGAGGTGGTCCTATTATGGGACCATTGTCGGGCTACTCTAGGATCCAGCTGGAGTCAAATCTGTGCCATGCGCGTTCATTGTGTGGTCCGTGGGACAATGACAGGTGGAGTTCAGCTAAAAGGCGGGTTAGTGGTGTAGTAGCTGTGCACTCGAGTATCATTTTAACCCCTAAATCTCAGGCATTTTCTATCATCTAACTTCAAACCTTTCTCTTTAATCAATGGGCGCCAGTTCTTCCAAAGTATCAGAGGACCTCCTTCAACAATTGAAGAACTTTGACACCGTAATCATTCTCGATGACTCTGGATCAATGGTCGGTGCGTGGTGGAAACAGGTGTACTTTCATGGGGGCGAGCTATTGAATTTGAATCTTGATATGTTATTTCAGGCCGGAAAAGCACTCCGCAAGCTGGCCCCGCTCGCGGCAAAGTACGATGAAGATGGGATCGAACTACATTTCCTGAATTATCCCAAGGTTTACCGTTCGCTCACGGTACGTTCATCCATTGCATTCTTCGACCACCATACACTCAGTCATGCTTCCTAGAGTGTTACGCAAGTTGAAGAAATCTTTGGCAGTGTGTTCCCTCGGGGCAGAACACCATTAGGGGGCAAACTTAGAGAACTGCTGAGTTCGTATGTAACGCGCTATGAGAAGGACAATACTATCAAACCAGTCATATTCTTGTTCATCACAGACGGTGCCCCAAGTACGCTTCTTGCCATTTTGTCCACACTCCACACTAACCCCTTTTCAGCTGATCCAGAACCAGAGAACGAGACAAAGACTGTTATTCTAGAATTTGCACGGAAACTGGATAGCCTCAACGCCCGGCTTACCCAAGTCGGAATACAGTTTGTGCAGATTGGAGACGACGAGGGCGCGACGAGGTTTCTTGAACACCTCGACAATGGCTTGAAAAAGGAGCAAGGTGTCCGGGTACGTTGTGCCGTTTTCGAGTTCCGCAAGGCGAGGTTCTTATTCTGTCCATTGTCAGGATATCGTCGATACCACTCCCTCAGAAAACAGCAAATCGCTAGACGTTACCAAAGCTCTGTTAGGTGCTATCAACCGGAGAATAGACGACAAAGGCTCAAAGATAAACTAGACTAGCAATACGTTTTAGCTGTTATCCACGAGTCCTTGGCGCAGCACCACTCTCCTTGAATCGTTGCGATTTTCTAGGTGCAACTGAAGGGTTAACTTCTTGGAGATTCTACTATATTGATGTTGAAACCTCTATCCTGATATACCCCACAGTCCAGGTGGATAGGTACTGTTGTGGATACTTGACTGAAATTTGCAAGGGGGTGGCAAGACCTTAATTAGTGTACGAGGTCGAAAAATTTTTTAAGGCTGAGAGGGGGTAGTACCACCCTTCCTGCCTTACTGGGTATGTTATTCCCACGCATTTCCAAAAAGGGAAATGTCAGCATCACTGCTCGCAGTGGTTAGAGTCTTCTTGCGGGAGATGACCATGGCTCTCACCTGAATTCCTGCTATCCTTTGCCAAAATGTGCTTCAAACCCTTCTCATCACTTTCAGTGGCCCTCTATGCAACCCAGCCATGACATCAGCAACAAAGCAGCTGTAGTTTACGAGGATTCGTCTTCTTCTGCCAATTTTTCCTATGGAAGGTATAGATGGGTGGGAAAGTTGTGGTCCGATAGATCTTGATAGATCATTTTGTTTGGTTCGTTCCGCCGCTTGTTCTCATCATCTGTTAGCCCAGAAAGTTACAACGCCAGAAAATGGACTTGTACTTGCCATCCGACCCTGATGGCCCACGTGGCAAGTTGTTAATCGACCTCATGTTGCCTTGAGGTATTGGAACAGTCTCCAGACACTCAAAACAACATATTCTACACCATAATACAATACCTTGGAGGATCTAGAGCCTGTTGGAAGCCTATTTCAGGTGAGGTCCAAAAAATTTTTAATGAAGTTCAGACCCCCCCCCTCCTCGGACCGGTAATTCTGATCCTGCCACCCCCTTGGAAATTTGTGTAGGCTCTTGATAGTAACACATAGAATCAAGCAGGACTGTTGTGAATGAGGGAAAAAGTTGTCACATTACCAGGCTCAAGGATGAGCACTTTTATACCTACAGGAATGGTATACAGAATATTCAAAGTGTCGGTAGTTGGGAAAAGGAGAGGGAGAAAGTATTTGAAATTTCGAACCCGACATGCGAGCCTAGACTCGTAAGCCAGTCCGTACGGTGACTCTTGCCCCTCCTGAGTCCTACGGAGGTGTCGGAAGCGATGTAAAGGATATGAAGTTTGTTCGGGTAGGGGCAAGTGAGTCACCGTAGGGCCTTCTATCATCCGAATTTCAAATCTCTACGAAGCGGGTGGGAACGAGCCTAGTTGTATCCACCCGAAGTGTTTCCGAGTGCGCCAATCCAAGGTCTGCTGTCACGGGAGCTGTACTCTTGACGTGGCGTAATACGTACTCTCGCAATCGTTAATTTTCTTCAACGACCATATTCGTGCTTTCCCTATTCGCCTTCCTGCTAGATGCAACTTTATTGACCCTTTCTGTCATGTCCACGTCTCCGCGAAGGTTTTTACGACGACACAGGCTGCATAAGGCTGTACTGGACATATCGATGTCCACCTACGGGATGTCAGCTACGTACTCGGCGTCGGCCACCTCGCAATTGTCTCGCTCGCTCACTACAGCTTTCCACATAACATCACCTATCGCCTCCTAAGATAGCGAAACCCAATCTCATATTTCGTACGCTGTGTATTGACTGTGTATCGGCGGCCAGCTATTTCCGACAAAACGAAGCGAATCCTTTGACAATATCAAGAATATGCTGGGACCAGGACTTCAGGAGAGTATGTCTGATTTTACTGGATAGAACGGTATCTTCGACTTGAATCTTTAAAACCGATTCTGCAAGTTTTCGAGATGGAGCGCAAAGCTGGCGCTTTATCTATCCGCTTTTCGAATTCGAAAAAGGGTGAATGTTCCCACACCTCCTTTTCTCTCGTCTCCCATGTTCACCCACATGCTTTGACATCCTCACTGGGTTGCTTTGACATCAAAAACGAAGTACGGATTGGAAAGGCGGCTCCTCGGCCCTGTCAATTACCTATCTGAGCTTCACGTCTGTTAATACTGGACTATGAGATGATCCGTCAAGCTGGTACGAGCAAATCAGTGCCTTTATGATCTTTCTATCCTTAATTCTTAAGATCCGGACAGCTCGCGCCCAAGTAGCCTTTCACTACAATTGCACACACTAAAAAGTCGAGAGGGAGCTTCCGACAATGCATCCTTTCAAAGGCACAATTTGGCATCGCTCGCCCAATAACAAGATAGAATCGAGCTTCGTTTCCTGAATGATGAGTTCATCATTCGCCAGGTTCAGAGTACGTTTTATAACGTCTCTGGATGTCTTACGCTTGCTCATAAAGTTTTCAGAGTAATGCACAAGTAGATGAAACCCTCAGTCCGTGAAAAGACCGTTCGTACAAATGGGGCGATGACGAGAGTGCAACTAGGCTTTTCACATGCCTCGATAACGACTTGAAGAAAGAGCTCGGAGCTCGGGTGCGTCTCGCGTCCAACTTTAGTAAAGAAATGCACTCTCAAATTCCTCATTGTCAAGACATGGTGAATACAGTCCATCTTATCCTCCGAAGAGCGGCAACAGGAATTCAAAAACGAACTAGAATGTCTCATGATACATTTCGCCTCCGTCTCGCCACTTTGAAGTATGGTATACGGCGTCAATCTATTATATCATTTAAGCTGTTCAAGACTATTCATGTCATGCGCGAAAACATCGGATTCAGACTTCCGGGAGTCGAAGGGTGGAACGCTGCACAAACGACTGATGTTGGCTATCTGCTATCTTCCTCCAGTGAGTACTGATGTGCCTCAACGCAATATCAGGACCCCCGTCAGCCGTATGGCCTAGAAGCATGAATCTTCAAGTCTCTTGTCTCGAATGTTATAATCACTGGCATGATAAATGGAATTGGAAATGACATACGCTAGGGCTGTAATACTGTATGTCATCACATGAGTATGTGTATGTTTTCAGCGTCTGATTCATTGCCCTGATTCTTCCCAAGGTTTTGAATCCAGCATCTAAGCTTGATACATACCACGATGGATCTAGACTAGGATCTTTAGTGTTCAGTTGGATGACTATTCGCCTCCGCTTTCTTTACATAAAAGACAAGAAACCGATGGTTTGATGGGAAGACGGTACATTGAAGGAAGTGTTACAGGTCTAGGATGATAATCGTCGACAACAGAAGCGAAGAAGCAACTCCAGGGGCCTGTAATGCACTCTCCAGATGGGGTTACCGGCCTTCGAAAAGCCCGGCCTAACGTGGATCATGAGCGCCTAGTTAGCGAGATTCAGAATCAGTATAAAGATCTCGCCATGAAGCAGTTCTCGCTCCAGCATACCATGTAGTACTTTATTCATTCTCCCCAGCTTTGCAACCCCGACGCGTTATAATGTTCCCGCTATGTTGTCAGGCCTTGATGAATGATAATTGCTCTCATCCTTTTTTGCAAGCCTGCCTTGGAACAAATAATAATTCGCCCTGGGTGCGAATAATAAGTGGGAAACACCAGCAATGCCAAATTCGGCAGTCGCATTACAGATGTTTTCCACGGTTGGATGCTGCTTACTTCCTCCTTTCACGTTCCTTCCTCTGTCATGTGGTGTAGTGTTCTACGGCTGTGGTGCGTATCCCTGTCATATCAATGTCTCCCGTATTCTGTGCTTACACTTTATCATAGCATCACCAAACATTACCCCTATGCCACACTGTTATTCGTCCAGCCAGCACCCTACACTACCCAATTATCATCCAACCTCTTCTTGCATCCAGTGCTCCGCCGCATCACTTGAACCCAAACCTTCACGTCAGTTGGTGCGCCTTATTCCCCTGCACGCATTATAATTCACGCCCTTCAGATGTCTCCGCTACCTCCGTGATTTTAACTCCCTTCGGACTGTACAGTTCTCAGTTTGGAATCATCCGAGTCTGTATTTCAACTCGTGGAGCCCCCTGAAGCACCGTTCTTGATGTTTTTCCCATCCTGTGGGAGGCTAGTCGGTACTGTCACTTGGGCAGGCAACAAGGAGGTAACAGTGTTGATTGGAAGGTCCGTTTCATATCCTTTCATTGAATTGACAGTTATTACCTAGCGTAGTACTGATCCCGCCGGAACCTGAAGGCACCGAAGACATATATACCCCGCCATAATGCTACCTTACGAAGATTCTGACCCAGACTACATACATATCCCTCACTCTTACTATACTTTACGCTTTACTCATGGCTACTCAACATAACATCTCATAATATAAACTATTTTGGGTATGGAAAAGTTCCCCTGAAGTCTCGAGGCAATATGAGCCTCACTAGCGCGCTATCGTTCACCGACACTCCAAATATAGCAGCCTCTACTACTGAGCACTCAGTAAACATTGGCCAAACGGAACAACATCAGACTACTAGGCTACAGTTCGGTCTCTCAGCAAAGATCGACGAGCATTGCATAGTGTTGTCAAATTTAGAAATATTAATTGCCTTTTTTGGAAGATTCTTACCTGTTATGGCAAGAATTTTAGAGAGATCATCGGCTGCATTTTCAAATATCCTATTGTACCATAAACGTCCGCAGGGTTTAGTATGGGCTGCAGGTATGTATTGAAACAAATTCTGATGCCTTTGAGATGATATTCAGTTGATTTTCTGTTGTTGGTGTGGGGGGATATTTTTTGTGGCCGTCGAGAGATATAATTTATAAGTAAAGTGTGAACGAAAGCCATTCTGAGCTTGTGTGTCGCTTGACTTTTTCATTTGAGGATCTAATAGCGCTGGGAGCACTCAGTTTGGCCTTTTCTATGCTCCGACTCAAGTGGTAATATCTACCAGGTCTGCAAATGATGTGGTGGATATGTATGAGAAAAGTTCTTCCCTGAACACTAGTTCCGACGAGCCGGACGTAGTTCAATTCCAAGCGTCTATTCAGCGCTTGTGGAATCTTGACGTTACATAAAAGGTAAATAGGTAAAGACTACTCAGTAAATTACCTCATAAAGACTCAGGAATGGCAGCGAGCATGTAGAAGGATCAGGGTAAGTAGAAATGCTGAATGATAATGAGACTGAGTCCATGAAAACAGGCAACAATGCATACCTAAGATATCAAGAAGTGAGGTTTGATGAAATAAGGAAGTTTTGCTTGTGATCGTGAGGCTTAGGATGCCGGGGAAAAAATTCATGAGAGAGCGTGCGCAAAGAGTTCCAGGATTGTCGTATCAGCTGAGGTCGAATGATTATTTGACAGGTATCCGGGACAGGGTACTGTATGTGAATGCTAATAATTCCGTGTCATTCAAAAATAACTTGTACACAACATATCTGAAATCCGAGGAAGCATGAGGTCGAATTATAATTTGCCAAAGTGGTCGGGATAGAAATGTTCGGGGAGAATGATAATTCGATGCGAGCCTGAGAGGCAGGTGGTATCCAGGAGGTAGCCGAGGGACAATTATTAATAGCTCGAGCTGAGCCAAATAATAAAGGTGCGCACCTAGCGGATCAGATCAACACAAAGTGGGGGAGAATGATAATTCTGTATGAGAGGCAGGTATCCGGGAGGTAGCTGAGGGATAATTATTATTATCTCAAGCTCAGCCAAATGATAAACATACGCACCTATGAGCAAAGAGCAGTGAAACCACAGAGGCAGAATGACAATTCAGCAGTGTGTTGTAGATTAATAAATATGGTCAAGGAATGGGAAGGGGGAAATGATAAAGGTACTGGTGGGAATAATAAAGGTACCGAATTTGGTCATGACGTGCAGTTGGCAGGGTCCGCTTTATAACGTGTCGGGGTTGCATTGCTGGGGAGAATTACATTATTTCTACATGGACTGCTCCTCGCTCAACGGTTCCTTCAAGCTCCCGTCCGTCCTTTAATCCACATCAACTATCATTGGCATGGCCTCGTTCAAGAAAATCCTTTCCTCTGTTCTTTTGGCTATCCTATATGCTTCATCTACTGATGCGAAGCCATCAACTCATCGGGTTAGGACTGTGGGACGTCGTGCGTTGAAGGTTGAGTCGTATCATCCACCGACAACGTTCAAGGTAGGTAGCTATCTTCTCTTCCTTCTCGCTTGGACTAAATTACGATGATTCACAGACGTTCGGAAAAGTGAAGACGGAGAAACGAGCGGTCGACGTCGATATCGATGTCGAATCCTCTTCAGTCGACTTTGTCAAATCTGAGCTGAATCTGGACGATTCAAAATTCAGCTACAGGACGGGGTACACTTATGAGGGTCAGGCATATGCTTATTTGAAGCAGCAGCATGTGAGTATTATAACAAGCTGTCATGGGCCGTATGCAAGGTGGCCTGATGAACTCGTACTTAGAATGGCATTCCATTTGCCAATGCTGTCGCCAACGTGGCTTTCAAGGACACGCAACCGGTCTCGTTCGGGAGTTCATTCGTGAATGCCTGTGAGTGTCCTCTATTCGCTTCCATTCATCAAAGTCTTACACAAACCCGAATTGAAAGCGAATATTGCCGACTCCAAGCCTACTTTCGATGTCCAACAAGCTATTAAAGTTGCCGAAGACGCTCTTGAAGGCAAACACAACGAGATCGAACCAACTCTTGAATACCTTGTTAGACCTGACGGCTCTGTTGCTCTAACACATGTTATTCAAGTCAAGAATGATGACGCAAGGACTTGGTTTGAAGCCTTCGTTGATGCACATTCTGGGAAGCTTCTTTCCATCACTGACTTTGTTACCCACGCAACGGTAAGTACACTCGATGTGAATCTTCTACGTTGCAGTTCTCAAATTTATTTGCTTTTAGTACAAGGTAATTCCAGTGCAGAAGCCCAGTCTTTTTGCCGGATATGAAACTCTGATTGACCCGCAAGACCTTTCGGCTTCGCCTTTAGGATGGCATAATGATGGGACTGGTCAATCCATCACAACTTTGTGCGTTTCATGATTCATTCGTCATGTGCGTGCATTCTAAGTAGATTATAGAGGGAACAACGTCCTCTCCTTCAAAGCCACCCGAAGCGCCGTAACCACTCAATCCGCCGACGGACTTGTATTCGACTACGAATACGATGACACACGCACACCTGTTGAGGGCGATAACATTGATGCATCCCGAACACAGGCATTCTACCTGGGCAACAAAGTCCATGATATTATGTACAAGTATGGCTTCACGGAAGTGGCGTACAATTTCCAAAACACGAATTTCGGAAGGGGTGGAAGGGAACATGATCGTTTGTTGATGTTCGTGCAGTATTCTAGTGGCGTTAACAACGCAAACATTGCGGTTCCGCCCGAGTGAGTTTTTGTCTACTTTGTTATCGAGTTTTCTCCTGACGGGTTTCACAGCGGTCAATCACCTGAATGCCATATGTTCATCTTCACCATCACAACGGTATAGACACTCGTCGATTCTCCTAGAGGTGTGATTCTGACGAATGCGACAGCCGAACCGAGATGGCCTTTTCGAGATTAGCATCCCAGTCCATGAGATTACCCACGGTTTGACAAACCGTATGACTGGTGGAGGAACAGCTCGTTGCCTTGAAACGGCGGAATCCGGTGGGTTAGGCGAAGGATGGTCCGACGCTTTTGCTGAGTGGGTGATGTTTTTACCTCATGAAGCTGAAAAAACTGAAGCTAGTGCTCTCCAGCTGGACGGAACATCAGAGTAGTCCTGAGATCAAGGACTTCGTTACTGGCGCATACGTGCTTAACCGTCCAGAAGGTGTGAGGCGGTACCCTTACTCTACCGATCCGACGGTCAACCCGTTGAGGTACTCTTGGGTTGAGCCTGAAGGCGAGGTTCACCGTAAGTTTTCATTTATATCGTGTTTATTCATGCATTGAACGCTGTCCTTTTGTCAGAAACGGGAGAGGTATGGTCTATCTCTTATGCGAAATCATGAAAACTAATGAATATGTTCTCCCTTTATCAGGTTTGGTGAGTATCTCTGTTTATAGCTTTGAAAAGAAGACACTACTTAACAGTAATTCTTAAGGGCTAACATGTTGCATAATGTCTATGCGGCACTTGTCACTGAGCACGGCTGGTCGAGTACCGCCTTCACAGATCCCACCGGGCTGAAAGGAAATGTGGTCTACCTCCATCTCTTTATAGATGCGCTCGCTATTCAGCCCTGCAATCCAACCTTCCTCGATGCTCGGGATGCATGGATTCAAGCAGATGAAAGCAGATATTCCGGTGCACACAAATGCTTGCTCTGGAAGGCTTTCGCGAGTCGAGGATTGGGAGTCAAAGCAGCCAGCTACCGAGATGATGAGACAATACCGGAGGAATGTCAGGCCGATGTCAACGTGAATGTGTTTGTCGATCATGAAGATCGACAATCGCGCATCAAAATGTACTCTGTCGTTTAAGTGTTGTTGTGGATCCCGAGTTGAGCGAGTGCAAGAGTGAAAGTAGTAGTAGAATAACACTGCATTCCCATCATTCACAACAAGTATTTCATTCCCTAATTACTATATGCAATTCAGTTGGATGTTCTGCAGTGGCCTGAGTGGGAATTATGGCTTACCGTTGCGCTGAGTTTGTAATCATAACCGACGATGAGAGCGAAGCCGAACAACAACAATCTATCGACATTTATCGGACCACAGCTTTGCCATTTATACCCTCCGCATAAGGAAAAAATTGGCAGATAGACGAATCCTCGTAAATTCGGACTCGTAATCATTGGCACCATGACATATTGTGACGGGTTTTTTTCAAACACCTACATTTTCAGACTCCTCTCAGCGGCATGCCTGTCCCTCAAAATTTCGTCACTGAATATGTACCAGGCTTGCTTTACAGCTGATATAGATTCTGAGGAACCTATATGCCAATGCTGAAGGAGATATGTGGATGAGAAGGTATGATCCGAGCTGCAACACGCGCGCTTCGTCGCGCATCAGTCGCTACCGGGCCGGGGTAAGCGCTTTCTGGGGTCACGTTACTTCGTTCGACCTCCACCGTAAACGCCTTGACCGTTCTAATTTCCCTACCTCAGCCACCGAGAGCCAATATTTGGCGGGGGGAAAGGAAGATCAGATGGGACGGGCCTCACGAGGAGTCGCTATCAGTGCTCTCTTCTCAATTCTGTCAGATCCTGACATCTTTTCCCCAGCAGATACTATACCTTTCATCTTCCTTATATTCTTGATTGGCAACACAAAAATCTGAATTTCTCCTTGGGCATGCTCTCGCGAGCGGGGAGAAGAGGCCGAATGCAAGTAAGATGTACTTCGGTCGGATTGAGTCAGTCTTGGGGATATTGATTGGATCGGTGCGAACTCATCTTCTCTTCTTCGAAGTTTGGCCCTGATTCTTGGTCATATTTAGCGTCAGTTCCAGGAAGTGACTAGTCAACTCTATCTCGGCTCCCAAAAATCTGATCGTGGTGGCGTGCAATTCCATCTCCCAATTCCAAAACGACAATAAACATTCCTTGTTCAGCTACAATGGCAGGTTCTGTAGTGATGTATTTGTTGGAAAAGATGCGTACCCTGTGTTGAAAGTTTCGTCTCATCCCGAGTCGTTTTCAGTCCGTCAAATCTGAGAATCGACGAGTTGTTGAATGGTTTATAACTCAGGCCATCGAATTCTATTAGCGAGCCAATCCCACACTGCTCCGCGTGATATGTCGTCGGATCAGTATGTGCTGCGTCTTACTTTGCCGCTCCGGAGGCTTCGTGCCAACCTAAGCCGTTTTTAGCTGGTATCATGAACCCCCTGCAAAAAGGTCAGCGAATTGACGCGCTGAAGGAATATTCGTGACATACCTTTTGAGGGTCTAAACAGCCGAACAGGTCCCATTGGCGCTTTTCCGGATACTGCTCAAGGCCCTCGATCTGATTTTCCCCTCTGGTAGTTTGATAGCCTGAGCGCTACTATGATAGTCAGAGGTGGCACGAGGGCACGTTTCCCCAGGTATGGCCTTACCTGACATGGGAGGTTGGCTATCTAACACTTGTCTTAATATGGTAGTCGTCGTGCTTTAGCCAAGTCGCTAGTGCATTCTTCGCTCCAGGTTCACTCAGAATCAAAGCTTCTTGCCCAGCGCCAGGGTCGCTTTATATATACTTGAGGAATCTCACTGATTTCTACGTGACCCATAAATGCCATCGAATCTTGCCTAAGCGGATCCCTGTCATTGCGCTATGGTATAAATGGTCAAGAAGCTCACACCCCTCTTTTCTTTCTACAACCTTCGCCCAATGGCCACGACTTTGAGATTGGCCGATGGCCTTGCTTCGGCGACGTTCCTTTTTATCCTTGCACTCTGGATTTGCAAATTTCGGGCTCGCCGATCTCTTGATCTACCTCCAGGACCCAAACGACTTCCCCTCCTTGGAAATCTCCTTGATATGCCTACAGCTTCCGAATGGGAAACTTATCACAGATGGTGTAAAGAGCTGGGTAAGCATCCCTCCCTTCTGTCCCAGATATACTCACTGGCACACTTTTAGATTCCGATATCATCCATCTAGACGTCGCAGGCACTTCTATTATCGTATTGGATTCGGCAGAAGCAGCAACAGACTTGTTGGAAAAGCGACCGATGATTTATTCGAGCAGGTCAGATTTGAATTCCTCTGGATCACATGGGATCTGATATTACTGTCCTCAGGCCACGTTGCGTGATGATTAACGAGCTCATGGGCTGGGAACGAAATTTCGGTGAGTGTGTGATTCAATAGTCCGGCGTCCATTGCTAATCGAGCTGAACAGGATTCATGAAGTACTGCGAACAGTGGCGTATCCAACGGCGACTTTTTGATCGAATGTTCAACCGTACAGCTTCACGAAACTACCAGTCACAGGAGGCAAGGACGACTCGAGGTCTCTTGAAAAAGCTCTTGAAGGACCCTGACAATTTATTCAGCCACTTACGATAGTAAGTCTAATCACCTCGCTGATCGGCCTTAACTTATTCAAACACTGGTAGCCATGCTTCAACAATCATCCTCTCTATCGCCTACGGTATTGAGGTTCTACCCGAGGATGATCCACACGTCGCAATAGCAGAAGAAGGCGTGCGCGCAGTAATTAGCGCTGCCCGACCTGGTGCCTTTCTTGTCGAATCGTTACCTTTTCTCAAATATGTGCCATCTTGGATGCCTGGAGCGGGTTGGAAACGCCAGTGAGTGCGTCCATACCTTTTGTCTTCCTATAACTCACGAATTTTCGCAAGGGCAAAGGAATGGTATCGTGTCACAAAGTCTATGGCTGACATGCCATTCGAAACCGCGAAAGCACGAATCGTGAGGAATTCGTGACTCAATGTCCTTATTTGTGACTTATATACCTCGTCAAAAGGCGCAAGGCACAATCTTTCCCTCGTTCACGTTGTTCTGTCACCAGCAATACCAGGAAAGTCGCGATCCGGCTTACCATGAGGATCTAGTGAAGGATGTGGCTGTTGCGATGTTCTCCGGTGAGATACTCCTTTGTCATTCCGCACACTGTTTTCACAAAGCTCACTACTATTCACCCCAGCTGGTTCTGATACGGTCCGTCTCCCCGCTAACATAACATGGAATTTCATGGTCGCCAATCGCTTCCGGTTACAGACTGTATCCTTACTCGAAACATTCTTCCTCGCTATGCTAGCAAATCCTGAGGCCCAGAAGAAAGCTCAAGAAGAGATCGATCGCGTGGTCAAAACTGGTCATCTTCCCGACTTCCTGGACCAAGAATCTCTGCCATTTGTGACTGCGATACTCAAGGAAACTTTCCGGTGGCAGAAGATACTGCCAAATGGTCCGTTATCAGCATCCCTGAGGATCATACTCTGTTAACCGTTCCATTAGGTGTACCTCACTGTCTTGACGCAGATGATGTGTATAAAGGTTACAGAATCCCGGCAGGCTCCATCATTATTGCTAACTCGTGGTGCGTATCCAGGCTATGTACTGAGCCTTCAGCACACCTAGAATAACCTTGTGATTCTGCAGGGCTATGCTACACGATGAGGCGAGCTTCCTCGACAACTTACAATGGTTCAATAATACTGACACGAGATTTGGCACCCACCCCAGACCATCTATCCTGATCCTTTCACCTTCAAGCCCGAAAGGTTTCTTACACCAGACGGCAAACTCGACCCGAACGTCACAGACCCTGCTTTATTCGTTTTCGGTTTTGGAAAGAGGTACCGTGCCAGCTTGGTTTCCCCTAACCTCCTCCCATGTCGCTGATGGCTTGGCAAAGAATCTGTCCTGGTCGACATATGGCCTATGCATCTGCTTGGAGGTGAAGATTCATCTGCTACGCGTCAGAGTGCATCCGTGACCGAAACCTTGACTACAGCGTAATTTCATCCATCCTCACGGTATTCAACATCGAGAAGGCCACCAATTCAGATGGATCTGTCGTCGAGCCAACATATGAATATGGTTCTGCACTTGTTAGGTACGCAGTCTGTGCGTTCCTCGTCATGCCGACCAGTTCTTGACGTTACTGTACCCAGTCATCCAGCTCCGTTTAAATGCACGATCAAGCCCCGATCTATCGAGGCAGAGAAGCTTATACGTGAGCTGGACCTATTTGATAATATGGGCAGCGCGAGGGCGTGAAAGCGACGTCATCGAGCGTGAGCTATGAAAGGGATCGAAATACCCATGCAACGCGAAAGAAGTGTCTTACCTTACCTTACAAGTATGGGCTGTCCGGAATATATGTAGTACATATTAACTGTGCAGCTTGCGTTAATGAAGTACAAGGCTAGTAAAGTTCATTCCCCTACCAACACGCTAGAAACCTAGTGCCTGCGTTCTATGAGTACCTTCTGTTTCCAACCACGAATATCAAAGGCACGACTCAGCACTCATCACGACAATTATCAGCCACGAAAACACTATGGTAGTCAGTAGAGAAGGAGGGATTAGAGGATTTCGCGAATGGTACGATAATTTTTTAAAGTGGTTCGGCAACTATGACGTCCATGCGGCGCGGACGAACGAGCTGTGAAATGGGCCAGCCCAGAATGCTTGAGAAACTACGGAGACATGACTACTCTGCCCTTTGGGCGGTCTGACAATTTGTTTGTTCGCCTTAGTGCGCGTGAAGCGCCCGTTGTTTCCAGTATCAAACACGTTCAGAGTTAAGCGACGGAAGATTGAAGGTACATCTTTCCAACCTCGTCTTCGCTGCATGGGACCGACAAATATCAGGCGCGGAACGGGGAAACCCACCCGCCCCTGTCCCTCTGATCTTGTCTGTGGGCCGAAGGGCTGGGATGAAGCTCCATCCCGCAAGATCAGTCCTCCCAACCGTAAACCGCCCTCTCGGAAGGTCAAGAAGCTGGACTTGCTGATGGCAGAGGTAGTAGTCCCGGTCAGCTGCTCGGATGGCGTGAGAGAAGTCCTCCGGTCCGAGGTCTTTCCAGTGTTTTGGACTCCTTCTGGGTATATAGGCTCAGTGGTAGTATCCCTAAACAGAGTTGGAAGTGCAGGCGGTAGGGGTAGCGGTAGCCCCCTGATGAGAGCTTTCGCAGGCTCGAAACCGCTGCTAAATCTGCCTCACTAGCTGACCTCTCCCCCAGCTGATAACAGGACCCTATCTTAGGGGACGGTCGACTGCAGCGGTGCGGAAGTCAGTGGTCTGCCCAGCTACGCTCGGTTGGAACCTGGTACCGATCTCGTTCCTCGATTTGGTACCTGTCGTCATTATCAGGTACGTAACAAGCCGGTCATATCGTCAATGTCCCGGTGGCCCTTCGGGCCAACGAATCCCCAATCACAAGCCAAGGGTGGCAAGGACAAGACCCCAGCTGATGGATCTCAACCGCGCAGCGACATCGATCAAGCTGTTTCCTCAGTCAGTGAGGCGTTATCAAGAGAGGGAGAGGAGCCGACTCACAGAATCGCAACGAGCTTCAAAACGCCAGCCAGCAGGAGCTCGACGCTCAACAAAAGTTTGTTGACGATAGTCTGCAGAGTGATCAAAAGACCGCCGACAATGGGGAATTTGGCTCCAGAGAGAAGAAGTTTGTTGATCAATTTAACCAAAACTGAGAATGTGAGGGCGTATTTGGAGGGAGGTGAGGATGCGACATACAATCAAAATCCCAGCGATGACTTTGGCCAGCTCGTCCTTGTTGTGAGGTTTTCCATCTCCGCCTTTGGCATTGAAGGCAGTGAGGTCGGTGTCGGCGGTGGAAAAGGCTTCCGTGAGCTGGGTAATGAGAGGTGCAATATTGTCGTCAGTGGCGTCGATCAAGGCATCTGTACGTAGTTCGTGTTAGACAGTGGATAAGCGACACTTAAGTGAGAACCATACCAATCTGAGGAAGGATAGAGTCGGTAGACGCCTTCAAATTGGTGAAGACCGCTTCGATACTATCGGCCTGTTGACGCTTTACTACCTCATTGCCATCTGTGGCGGTGACGGGGTTAGCGTAGGTGACGAGACCAAGGGTGAGGAAGACAAAGAAGAAAGAGATGATGTGAGAAAAGAACATTATGAGTTGCTGCTGGTGCTATTCATTGGATAACTGGCCAGCTTTTATACATTTTCAAGCAGGCCACGTTTGACATAGAAAAGTAATCCTGAGATTAGGCCGCACTATGACGTTGAAGAGAGGTGAGTGAACGAACGGGTACATATGATTGGATTGCTATCATTGCGACAAGTGACCGTAAAATGAATGGGTTTGAATGATATCTTCACGAGCTGTTCCTAGATAAAGCCATCGAAAGCGTCATAGCAAAGCGTACAGGTTGACGTCTCTTGTTTTTTTTTCGGAGATTGATGGCTTCCCAAAAGGCGTAAGGAATACAATGGTATCGTTTTCATGCCGTCAGGCTGAATTCGTAGGGCGTGGATTAGGCCATATCGCACAAAGATGGTGAATTGCGTACCATGGCATTTTTCTCGAATCAATTCAAAGCGGCCTATGAGGACATCTTGAGAGATAAACTTTTTGGCAAGGCGCAACGGCTGGTAATGCTCGTCCCAAACACCTTCGAGGACTTGGATTTTTGGACAATAGACTCGACCTGGCATTAAATAATAACTCTCTGAACTAGTCGTCAGTGAGCGCCGCAAGGTCCTCGCACTGTCAGGCATATATTAGTAGATATTGCCTTCCTGAAAAATTTCCGAGTCCGATGACATACAAGTTCTTTGGTCAGTACGGTAGCGATGGTCCATGTGAAACTTATCCCTGTTGCTCAAACACGAGCTTGCGAAGAGTGGAGTATTAGCTGGAAGATTCTTCCATCATTCTTCCGTCTTCGGCAGCCTCGGGATTAAGCCCATGGTAACTTGTGGAAGGGTTTGGAGAGCATGGCTCGGAAGACGAAAGAAATCGACTGAGAAACGCTCATTTCTTAATTTACAAGCGAAATCTATCGTTGAATCTTACTTACCTGACCTCTGCATATTTGCTCAATTTTTTTCATTCATGAGTTCCCGTGCGACGGCATCAAGACCTTGAAGCGTTCGAGGGAAAATCGCAAGAGATGCCAATGGCGGTTTGAGTGTAAGCCGGGTCTGGGCCCGGTCACGTTACTTGCGTGGGCCTAGACTCCTTGCTTTAGCACCACCTTCATCGGCAAGCCTTCACAAAGGAGTCTTACTCATGGAGAGTCAAGTGTCTGCCGCGGACAAGGACAAAGTTTGGATTTGGGTTTTCGAAGTTAGGTGTGAGTATCGCAGTCTCTTCTCAAAATCGCCTTTTTACTGATAAGTTTTGACTCAAGCGCGAGCCCCGAGTCCTTACATGCCCTCGTACCTTTTTCGGGCAAACCAAAATCACAGGAACTCTCGAGAATCGGAGCTATATACCGGTTGAGTTGAGCTTGGCGCTAGTGTGGTGTGCTGCCGCAATTGTTACGATCTGGGTGACTAACAATAGTGTGTACTCAGCTGCTCTGCTTCAAAGAGTTACGTCTGATTCTTGACCATTGCAGCTTGTACATACTCACCAATCCCTGGGAAGTCACGAAATCCAGTACTATCCCATACGATGCAGTCCTTCAAGAAACGCCGCTGACCCTGCTCCAACTTGAGGGTGATAGCTCCAGCTCCATGCCTTGGATCCATGTAGCATAGGGATCCGACGGCTTCAATTGCAAACCCCCTATCTCAATCCTCAAGTCAGGTGAAGGAATCGCCACTACTCCAAGCTTAAAACGAAGGTATCTTGTTCGAGCTGGTGCGTATCCAATTAGTCATATCGAAGGTTTCGTCTCATCCTAACTCGTCTCCAGCTCGGTATACTCGAGGATCGACAGGCAGTCGTCATCTGAGATATTCGGTTCCTCTATAATCAACAATTGGAACCGTCACTGTTCCAATCAATGACGGGTCTGTTGATCAAGAGAAAGAATTGCTGTCGTGAAGGAAGTACTTGGTAAACCCCATTCTGGTGCGTGCTATACGTTCCCCAGCCGCATCGAGGTCCGTCTTACCCTAGACCGTTTCTAGGTTATTGTTCGCAACAATCTGTCCATTGGCACCGTGCATGGAAGCTAGCCAGCCAACCCGCCTGGGCCTTCGAAAGCCGTTCTTGCTCCAAGTTCCAACCGTGGTGCTGTGGTCCTTGATGATCGTGACTCCTGCGATATCAAAACGGATTCAGTCGCAAACCTTCGCTCAGAGCAATCAAGATCCAGATGTTCTTCAACTCCAGTGGCAGATTTGTGATGAGGAGCCCTAGTGGTGTACGTGTTCTAGTCGAATTAGTACTTGGAAGGTTTTTCCTAATACAAGGTTGTTGACAGCCCTTAATGACACCATTAGATGGCAGTCTTTCGAAAGCTGTTATATCCCGGTGGCGCCGTTCATGATAGTGGATGGGCAGCGATCCCGGCGCCGGTCGCAAACCTACGCTGATCCTCTCGTAGTCAAACTTGAGCCGGTGATCAGCTGGCGATGATCTATATATCCTGTCTACGCCTTCTTCGTTAATATGGACTTCCTGCTTTTACGTTCCGCCGACTCGGTACCAAGAAGGATAGCGCCTGTTTGGAAGCTCTCGAGGCTACTCCTGATCGGCTTTGAGTTCATGTCAAAGCTGATGGCGCAATTTGCTGGATACTCGCTGTCATCATCATTTACCGAATCCATCAGGGTCGTCCTCTTCGAGGTCCGCTGTTGATGATGGTGGCTCTAGGTCCTGCCTCTGTTCGGCGTGCATGATGATGTTGAGGCTGTTCTGCTCGAGTAGTCTCTCCTCTCAGCATAGGGCAGTCCGATACCTTGGTGGCGTGACGCTACGCTTTCCCTAAATCGAGTGCGAGTGCAGTAACACGGAGTACATACTACTGCTGCTGTGGCTCCCTCTGACATCGGGGAGTTCGGTTATCGAGTTCCATGATAGTTGTCCTACGTCGGGCTGCAACCGGCTCATTACTGTTACTCGTGCTTATCACCGCCAGTGTCGAAAGTTGTTCTCGTACTCATGATGATTCGCTGTGGGATATTTTTAAGCGCTTGGCGGGGTCTCTGCGTTGTCTGGACCGAAAGTGCAGGCCCCCTGCGCATGGATTCAGGGCCGCATGCGCAATACGGAATGGGAAAATTTGAATATGCTCGTCGTGTTCGACAACCCACAAATTCCGAATGCTTGCAAGAAATTGCGGCCGAGAAAACATCACGCCGAGATCCTGGTAAAACGTCCTTCCCGATAGTACCTTGACGATGCCAACCAACGTCCAGTGTACTACTGACCACTGCAAATTGCACATAGCGACGACGGAGCCTTTGAACTGTCAATGACAACGACCTCAAGAATCGCTATGAACTACGAGCTACGACAGGATGAAGGAAGGCAGAAGTTCCGGGGATTCTGGGCTTCGTGGAAAACGACGTGAGATTCCTCGGGTAGATACCAGAACTTGATAGGAAACGCTTACCTCCCAAGATGAAACTTGTTGTTCACTGGGGTATCCTGTCGATGCCACCACAAAACCCCACTTTGGAGCGAGGCTATCCCATTGCGTTGACCTTGTTCCGCTCGGTGCCACCATAATGAACACATTCTCCACGTTTGTATTCTATTTTGTAACGCTGCGTATAGAGCGGTGTAGTAATGACTGTAATGGATAGCATCAAATCGAGACAATTTGAAAGGGAATTTATCTCATCGTGTGACGAGAAGAAGTGATGTGAAGCAATGATGTGATCAGATAGGGCCGGGAATGTAAAGTTTGGGTTTTACCCTTGTACTCCGATGCTCCTCTGATCATTCCTCGAGGGGAGCCTGTCGATGGCCATTAGACGGATCCGACTTTAGCTGTTTCAACTTCTTCATTATACGACATACCGAATCTTCAAGTTGAACCGCAAATTTTTGACCTGAATCGATATTGACGACGAGGACGCAATTGAATTGCGCATTCTTCACGTCCCTGCTGTCTCTACAAGCTGCCCAACCTACACACTCATTTCGTTCAAGTCGGCCTTGGACAGGCTGTCAACCCACAAATTACGCCAGGCGACGGACCGACCCTTGAAACTTGTCTTCATTGACAAGTTTCATCTTCCCCTTTTTTTTACATTGTGCTGGGCATGCCTTCAACCCGTCTTGCCCACATTCATCATGTCTCTGATGACGACAACCCTCACTCCAGTTCAACCGACTCGAATTATTCAGGTTCAGGAGGCTTGTTCCAGGATTTCCTTTCTCATATTTATGGGACCATGTCGATGCGTGGACTCTTCTCCTTCAATTCCGAAACGGACGGGGAGGTGGGTTACCGAGAGGCGGCGGCAGACATGGGTTCAGCAGCATGCGGCAGGCAGAGGTGTTTGGCGAGCAAGAGGCGTGTAGACATGTACACCAACACGTAAGTATCGTTAACCTGTTCCCCTCTCTCTGCAACAGCTTTAATCAATTTCTTTTCGTTTTTTTTTTCCTCCTCCAGGCCTTGTTCGCCAGCGGAAGGTTTTTCCTCGCGCGCATCAGCATGTCTTACTGCAGAACCAAAACCTGAACAATTTCTTTCGGCTGCGCCCAAGTACCCGGACTATATCTCCTCTACCACCATCTCTCGGCGCCGTTCCCGCGCAAACTCTAGCCTTTCCCAAATGGATACAGGCAGGCTACGAGTGTCCGGGAAGAGGAATCGCTCAAAGCGGCAAGAGTAAGGAGTGTTGATTGCTTCTACCGTAACTCTGCTCAACTAGTCCTTGTTCGTCATGGCAGTGAATCCTCATCCTCAATGGCCGCATCTACCACGCCAAACCCCGCATCATCAGGTATTGATCCTTCCTCGTTCTCGACCATTGCCTCAACGTCTGCACCACCTTCGAGTTCGACTGCAATTGCGAGTTCAAGCATTTCTTCAGAGACCAGCATTTCTTCTTCCTTTTTTACGACTTTTTCGGAATCCTCTTCTTCTGTACCCCTACCTACCTCTATATCGGTTTCATTGTCCTCCACCTCAACTGGTACTCCAACCTCCGTTGGATTACCGAGTTTCTCGACCCAAGACTCATCGTCTGTACCACCAGTTTCATCGACGACAACTCAAAGCGAAAATACGACCTCGATCTCAACCTCAGGGTCCAGCCCCTCAACCAGCTCCTCTCCGAGCAGTTCATCGTCTTCGTAGGTTTTTCCCCGTTTATGACGGTCGCATCAGGAAGTTCATTCATATTACAGGTCTACTTCATTCAGTTCTTCGTCTTCATCGTCAACGCAACCGCCGTCATCTACACAACCTTCGCCATCTACACAACCTTCATCAATACAACCTCCTTCATCAACGCAACCTTCATCTACACAACCTCCTTCGACAACGCAAACTTCATCTACACAATCTCCACCTTCATCTTCACGACCACCCTCATCTTCTCAACTACCGTCTTCGTCTTCACAGCCACCGCCGTCTTCCTCATCTTTACCGCCCAGCGCATCTTCGCCACCACCCTCGTCTACCACCACTTCGACCTTGCCAGCCTCGACGGTGTATTCGACGATCACCCAGTTTACCACGGTATCGCCCGGAACTACTTCCTTCAGTAGCAGCACCACCACTTCTACTGGTGTCTTGAACACCAATGGCCCCTCCGACGGATCGGGCTTTGCTCAGAATAAGGGCGCTATCATCGGTGTCGCTGTTGGGGGCGTCATCGCCGTCATTATCGCAGTCGTCCTTCTCTTCCTCTTCTGCAGAAGATGGCGGCGCAAACGCGCAGAGTCTGTTCTCCCTGCCGCGTCAACCTCACCCGTCGTAGGCCTTGGTTCATTGAGGCGAGACGTTTCAAGAGGTGGTCTGAGTGGGTCCAGCTCGAGAAGAATGTTGATACGAAACTATTCTTCTACTGACCCTGGCCATGGGGGTACCTGGAGACCACCACTTTCAGATGAGGATGATGATGATCCGGATCCAATGCAGATGGCTCAGATACCGCCACTACCCCAATCACCGATGGGTGTAACTGGTCTCAGTCAAGGGCATAGTAGTTCCGGAGAAGATCTCGGCAGTGGCAGCACTGGCCATGGGTCAAGTCAAGGCGGCCATTCATATGCTCCTGATCAATACGCTGCCTATTACAACATGCCTTCCAACGCGGATTTGGTACGCCGATCTTCGACGCAGAACCAAATGATGCCCGGGTTCGGTCAAGCAGCAGAGCATATGGTTGTTGCTACTGACCTTTCTTCGAGGACAACGACGCCCATGTCACCTACGTTCTCGATTGGTCCTCCACCACCGCCATTGCCTCGATCGGCATCGTTCAACAAGGTGCCTCCACCGAGTGCATATGCATATCCTTCTTCTTCTCACTCACATGGTTCGAGTTCGACGGACGATGTGGGTCTAGGTCCCGGAAGGAAAAATGGAAGTGGCACGAGTTTGATGCATACGAATACTATGAAGAGTGTTACGAGTTCATCTTCCGGTTCACATTCACATTCACAATCTAGTGTCCCCGTTCCACGGGTAAGGATACAAGAGGCGACTCCGACAAAAGCGGATGGAGATCGTTTACGAGGGCGGCGGGAGAGCACGGGGAGCATCAAGGGTCTGATTTCGAGGTTGAGAGGTGGGAGGAGTTCGACGCAAGAGTTGGATAGTATGAGTATCAATGGCAAGGGTAAAGCGAAGGAAGTTTTTCCAACACCAGCATCATCGTCGTTCTATCCTCCGACTTCATTATCCGGCCCTATGAGACCTTCTTCATTACTCAACCCACCGTTACCTCCACCACTACCAGCAGGACCAGTCGAAATGCAGCAGCTTGGAGTCGAACCTGCACATGTTCCTTTAGGCTGGATTCACCCGGAACCCGCTCCGTTCCCGTCGCCAGCACCAACGGAAGAATCGTTGCATGCACCTGATGGGTTATTGGACCCGCAGTTATTAAGTGGCTCTGCATCAGTGTCAAGATCCGATTTACATGCACCCGGACACGAGATTACATCGAGACCTAGTACGGGTAGTTTGAGGGATAACATTGATTATTCGAGGCCTTACCGCGGGGTGAGTGATATCGTATACCCTCTGTTCTTCAACACGAGAGTACTAACCATAAAATCATATATAGTTTGTATTTAACAGGATGGGGAGCTCTACGACGTTTAACACTCAAGATACACGTTCAACGCATGCTCATACGCCCGGTCCGTCAATGCTTGGAGTGGATGATAGAATTGAGGAGGATGAGTACTTTGGTATTGCCCGATAGCATTGATCATTGCCCACCCGAACGTCCCGTGCCCATGCCCGTGCTATGATACCCCACGTTATTTGCCAATACCCCCTTTTCCGTCATGACTACGACCACGACCACTCTGCATTGATACAATCTTGGTATTCACCTACATTATTCTTCCCGCATCCTTCCTGTTCACGATCAGGTCACACTATACACGATGATTATGAGGAGATCTAGAACAAGATCCGTCACAACTGGTTATTTTTTCACATCGCTTACCGATCATCATCATCTTCGCCCTCCATATCGCACCTTGCCGACCCATATCGTACTGCCAATCGTGACCATCTTCCTTTGAAGTATAATCGATTCCATACTACAAACACGCTATTTCACACGTACACTCTTTTGAACGTACACTCTTTTGAACGTACACTCTTTTACACGTACACGCTCGCTGGATACCTCTGTCGCTACTGCACCGCACACGTAGACTTTTTTTAGGATTCAAACTGTTTTCATATCTGTCGAGTATAGTACCTTTTCTAAAGTCGTGCATGTAATTTTGCTATCCTTTGTACTTAGTTTTAGTTATTATGTGTTACATGGATATCTTTGTTCTGCTGGACCTCTGCAATGTTGAAGTGGCTGTGAACCGCTCTTTATTTACCATCGTCACTAATCCAACACTCCCTTGACAGTTGCTCCATGCCATTCGACGCCAGAGCAGAGAGCAGCATGACTTTGGGCCCGGTGCTTTCACTTTTATTGAGCCTTTTCTCGAGGGCAAACGTATCAGGCTCATTGCTTTACTACTTGACCTCCTAACACAGGTACTAGTTTTCTCCAGACCCGACGATATCGCTGCTCTCGCAGCATCCACAAACGGTCAAGACGATAGCTCAATTCTCACAGCTCTCAACAGTGATCCCGATGATCCCCTTGCCGTCATATACAAACAATTATATTACTCCTCGAAACCATTGCAGCAAACGATCCCAGCTCTCAAGGCGCCCACGATGCTTGCCAGAGTCTCGGTGCTTCGCTATACCAGTTCGGCTGGTTAAAGCTTGTAAAACACGTAAACCAGTATCGTCATACATTCACTGTCCTAAAGGACCTCTTTCGAAAAACCGCCATCGATGTTGGCCGTTTCTCCATCGAAGAGCGCATCAAGTATGAATCACCATTCGAGGCCATCACTACCATTCTCCAGCATATTCCGGACACGGAAGAAGGGGGTTGCAACGTCAAATCGATATCAAGCGAATGCTTTACTTTAATCAGGGATATCTTTTCTTCCTTGCACAAAGGTATTTTTATCGTTGAACGCTCAGAATCGGGTGGAATGTTGGAGATCCAAGCTCCTCTGGGTGACAAGTTGGAAGAGTTTGCCGCAGGTGCGTCAGTTTCCTCAGTCGTGACTGTCGGTATATGGATTGACATGGCCCAAACAGTAGTGCTTCCGAAACATAACTTTTCAGCGTGCAACGTCGGATTTACAAGGTCTTCTCCTTGGAACTCTTAGCTCTTCGTCTCATTCATTGTTGTCGGACACGTTTCATTCGCTCGCTGCCTGACGGGCCGTTCGAGGTGAAAGCTCTCCGATCACCGGTGGTTGAAGAGCCTGAGCACCTTAGCTACTCCTTCTACGGAAACCATACGTGGTATCTTGCATGAGGCCATGTTGGTTCATACCAAGTCAGACTCGGAGCCTATACGACTGCATATGGAAAAGGCAGAGCGTCAAGCTGAGTCCGCCGATTATATTTCGACTGGACTCAACAAAGGGCTGAGGCTAGCAGCGGATCGACATGACCTCCATTGCGAAATGACCATACCCAAACACATTCACGAGCTGTCCCCTTCGAAAAATATCTTACCATACATCGGGACATCGAAGGACTGTATGACTGGTTGCTGCCCAAATCGTACGAGTAGCATGTATTTCGGGAGTAATCAACACTTCGTTGCACATGCAACTCATTGCTTGTACTGGGTGCTTTGAGCTGTCCGTATCATCGAAAAGGAAAAGGTTTAGTCCACGTATGAGCTTCTCTGCCTTGACGGATCTGGGTTTCATCGTGCACCTGAATGGAGCTGGATGACTGGGGAAAGTAACATCGAGAATTAGTAGTCATGCCGAGGAGCATGCAAACTGCGTACCGCACAAGTGCAGAAACATGTTCATAGGTTGGCTCGAAGACGGACTCATCTGAATTTGTGGCTTTTTCGATACTGAAAACTGTAAGCACAGATGAAATTACGCTATAGCCAAGGTTTCGGGCATTAATCCATAACTCCGATGATCTTTGGACGGAGCCTTACCTCCAAATAGAATTGTATGCCATATGTCGACCAGGGCATATCCTATGCCAAGGTACTGTATCAGTGACGTAGCAAGGAAGGAAGGGAAACCAAGTAGTTACGACACCTCTTTCCAAAACTAAGAACGGCCAAAGCGGAGACTTTGACGTTCGGGTTTAAAACTGAAAGGATCAGGGTAGATGGTCTGGAGTAAATATCATCTCGCGTCAGTATTTTTGTCGCCGTAATGCCGTAGTACCCGCGGAGCGAAAGGTCACCTCATCATGGAGCGTAGCCCTAATGAATCGTGGTAAGTTGCTGAATGTTCAGTATTGTGGATTGAAATGCACCGTAGGTTAGTAACGATGAGGTGCCTTCTGTAGCCACTATATACATCGTCTGCGTCGAGAGAATGAAGGACGCCTGATGGAATGTACGGTAAGCAAGCAGGGTAAGCAAGCAGGTATCACTCAGATGTACTGAATAACGGACCCGTTGGTAGCACGTTCTGCCACCGGAAGGCCCGGGTCTCTTTGGTTATTGCAGCCACGAGTGGTAGAGAGCTTTGGTCCGGGAAGTCGGGAAAAGCCCTAGTTTCACTACACGATCGATCTCTTCTTGAGCTTTCTTCTAGGCGTCGGTTTGCTAGCATAGCAAGGAAGAATATTACGAGCGTAGACACGGTCTGTCGTCGGAAAGAAATTAGCGGCTGAAGCTGCCGTGCACAGTGCGTACCGTATCAGCACCAGCTGAAGTAAGACAGTGAGTTGATGGTGCGCGGGGAATGAAAAGGACCTTCATCGGCATACATGGCAGAAGCTACATCCTTCACTAGATCATGACTGTCTTGGTATCGTTGATGACAGAATAACATGGACAAAGCTAGGATTTTTCCTTGCACCTGGGCCTTGCGCATAAAGCAGAAATGCAGAAGTTGAATTGTGACCCCACAATTTGTTCTTTCTCAGCCTTGAATGGCATGTTAACCAAAGACATTGCGACACGATACCGTTCTTTTGCTCTTGCGAGTTTGTGAGTTACGCAGAAGCCCAACAGGGATACATACACTGACTGACGCTTCCAACCTGCTCCTGGCATCCAAGCCGGTACATACTTGAAAAAAGGCAGCGACGAGCTAAGCACCAGGCCGAGCTGCAATTAGTATCGCATGCACCTTTTCTGCTAATGTGACATGTAGATCACTCTCGGGCAGAATCTCGATACCAAAGGCGATGAAGAGGATGATAATTGTATAGTATTGATGTTTCTGGGCGTTTATCTTCTACGGAGATATTCTGGTGACATTCTATTCTGTTGCGAAAAAAACGGTCTAGCTGTTGTCTCCTACGCAACCAATGGTGCCCACCTATATTTACACGGTCTAATCGCGCGCCTCGGGCGTCCCTGTAGATGGTGTTCCCTCGGCTCCATCGCGAAGATTGGTTAACAAATCCTTCAGACGGGCACGCAATTTCACTACCATCGCATCATCGTCGGAAGATGGCGGGGGCTACCAAATTTGTCAGATGCTTCATAGACCTATACTGGCCGAACGACATACGAGCTGATCTAGTAAGTACTGAGGACATCGTTAGACGGATTGTTCGCAGGTGTAAAATATAGAACGCACCTCAGCTTCATCTATAGTCTGCTTGAAGTCAGCTTGCTTTGGCCATATGGACAACCAATGAAGAGCGTACTAGTATAATCGGCCCCCTAATAAGCAACAATCAGCACATACAGCAAATGAAGAGCAAGAGCCAAGCCCCGACCTATTCATGGTGATGGTTACGCGTAAGGGAGTCCGTGGCTATGCCAAATTTCCCACAGCTTTCTCCGCACAACCACGAAGTTGAAATGTCCTAGTCATGCTTGCCTTCAATATTCTTTTCATACATCACTCTGGATCTGCCGAGTGAATCTGAACTAGCGATATGGGCCGGGATACTGTGCCCTGGGTGGTAACATGTGGGAGGGGGACTTCATGACAATGAATTGCACAGTACGTCAGTGCTTTTCTCTAGGCTCTCAATATGGAGTCCAACATTTACCAAACCGAATTGACTATTCATAGAGGTGATTTTTACCCTATTCTCTCAACCGAGCATTATATATTGCATAGGATCGTCCCCGGGCGCCCCATGAGCGCACTCATTCATTGAGACGACGTCGGACATCGGGGACAAGGGATCCGCAATCCCACTCAGGGACTAGATTTGAAACCTGCTTAGTCTGCCAGCCGAATGTTTCGCTGGTTCTCTTACATAGGGTCCTGTCCGGGTCCTGTCGCTGATGCATCGCAGCATCCACGTTGGGAAAGAGATGTCGAGGAACATTTTCGGCATCGGCATAGCTTTTGATTAGCTTCAAACGTTGTCGAGGTTTGCCTCGACTTGGGGAGGTCGCGTCAACAATCCGTGGTCAGCGGCGCAACTGCTATGAGGTATGACCTGCTTGCTAAGGATTCGTCAGTCAGCATCGACAGCGGCAAACTTCGGTTTCGTGTCGTCCCCATCGGGCACGCGACGAGTTATCACGCGCTATCTCCGGTTGTTTTGGTATTCGCCGACGTCAATTCCTTCCAAATATTTCCATCTCTTGGCGTGTCTACTCTTCGTTTGGGGGCGGATACATAAAGAAGAACGACAAAAATACAATCAAAATCAAACGTTTTCTCTTCCACCCTATTCCAACTTCATCCTTCGCTACTGGAACGTGTTTATGTCGGACACTCCGGACAAACCCCTCTATCGAACGCCTCCTGGCGGATTCAAGAAAACGAGGTTCGCTCTGTGATTTCATTAGTTGTGCTTCTCCAAATATTGACTTCCCCAAGGCTGCAAAATAGTTGTGATTTATGTATACAGGTCCGTCGTGTAATCTGATGAGATTGATATTGTATCTAACTAGGTTTCTTCAGAAAAAAGGTGCGTCGAAAAATTTCGACAACCTGGTGAGCTGTGCTAACTTGTGCATGCAGTTCGCTGTTCGTAGCCTCCTTTCATGATTGTCATGATGTTGCTCGACGGTTGCATCTCGCAGGCGATAGCTCAAAGAACAAATCGAATATTTGCTCAGCGTGTATTTCCTACAATACACCATGCACACATCGGAATGCAGAGGCTAGACTAGCAAAGGTGAAACTCTTACACAGCATCAATCGTACGATTACTCATTTACTCTATAGAAGCAAGCTGAAGCTGCCAAAGCAGGCCGGTCAACGTGAGTTCGATGATCGAGCATCAAAAGATGCTAATACCTTGAAACAGCCCTAGCGAAACCGGAATTGGGGTACGCCACAGTCCATAATTCCTAATTCTCATACTCATCTTGCCCATAGTCGATACAAAAGTTCACCGATTTAGCTAAAGCTTTCTTAAACGACGTATTATCTACGACCAAGCCTTACAAGCTACCAGAAGATCAAACAACCGTCTATGAAACCATCTTTCAGATTGCTCTCTATGCACGCGACCTCGAGGAACGCGTCAATACAACTTCTGGAAGCTCCTCGTCTTCTCCACCTATGAGCCGACAAGCAACACCTACATCACCTCGTCTTCGTGGCCCGCAGCCAAAGGAAGAGCCTGTAGATTTTGATATCGATATTTCGGATCCTTTGAGGAAATTAGATATCAGCTTAGGATCAAGCAAACGAAGTTATTACGGGAGAGCATCACATCTTATGCTCGTGAAGACTGCTTTGTCGCTCATGCCGCCGACCAGGAACAACTTTTGTTTGGATATTCGACGACCGGAATATTGGAATGTTTATTCGGTAAGCATCTCCCTTTCGAATAACGCAAATTACTCACTACATGTTTGCAGTGGGAACTATCCGAAAGTCAGATTAGATACCAAACGTTGTACCAATTTCCTGAGCCAGACCTAATGGTCCACCTCATCGACCTCTACTTCGACAAGTTCTGTGCCAGTATGCGAATGCTTCATCGACCTTCATTCGAGCGAGAGGTTTATGTTGAAAGCAAGCATCTCCATGACAGCCAGTTTGGTGCACTCGTTCTCACCGTTTGTGCACTTGGAGCAAGGTATTCTGATGACAGGAGAATATTTGATGACGGGTGCAAATCGGAACATAACGCAGGTTGGAAGTGGATCAGACAGATAAGGCCCTTTGGATTGTGTTCATTTGAAGGGGAAGATCCTTGTGTATACGAGTTGCAAGCTTTATGTGTATGTTTCCCCATCAACCATCGTATCTATGACGCTGACTGTGAGCATGCAGAATTACATGTTTTTTAACCTGGAAACCTCCACCCCGGACGTTTCATGGTTGCTCCTCGGTGTCGGTGTGCGATATGCACAGGCCGTCGGAGCACATAGAAGGAGGTTCTGTAGTAAGGATCCGACGGCCGAGCAAGAACTTTGGAAGAGAGCCTTTTGGACCCTTATCGTTATTGATTGTTATATGGCTTCGTTCTGGGGAAGACCGAGGGCTACCTTTCCTCTGGAGTGCGTCATTTCTGTCTCAGTATTTCCTCGAAGCTGATTGAACATATAGTTACGATCAAGAGTTTCCTTTAGAGGTGGATGATGAATACTGGGAGCCCAGTGAGCCAGATGGACTTCCCTTCCAGCAGCCGGAAGGGAAACCATCCATGGTGACCTTCTGGGGTCTTTTGTTACGACTGCTGAGGATCTTGGGAATCGCTCAGCGTACAATTGTAAGCTGGGTTTAATGGCGGTGGGAAATGCAGTACTGACCCAGAGGTACAGCTAGCACTCGATAAGGATGCATTGGAAAGTCATATATGGATCTTACCGAACGAGGAGAGGGTTATTATGGAGTTAGATTCGGATTTGAATGAGTGGATAGATTCGGTCCCTGAACACCGTGAGTTCTGTCGTGTTCATTGAAACCCAAGCGCTCATAACCTGCATAGTGAGATGGAAATCAGACCAACCCGACTCACCGTTCTTCAACCAAGCTGCTACCCTCTACTCAGTCTATTATTGGGTCACTATCCAGATACACCGTCCATTCATACCTAGAGATGGTAAACGTAGTTCCCAACTACAGTTCTCGTCTTTAGCCGTGTGTACAAATGCAGCCAGGGCATCATCGAGGTTGCTAGAGTGCCAGGCCAGAAAGGGCACTTTGGATGTCCATTCGGCCCAGTTCTCCCTTTTCACGTCTGGCATGGTGAGCAGCGCTGCTACCAGTGGGACGAAACGATACTGATTTGATACTACGTCTAGCTGTTATTGCTCAACCTATGGGGAGGCTCTCGACTTGGTTTGGTTGGAGATCCTTCCAAGCAGTTAGAAGACGTATACCGCTGTATTGACGTACTAAAGACGCTCGAAACCCGGTACGCAGAGCCTATCTCAACGTCTAGCAGCTTGGCTGACTACCGTACGCTTAGATGGCATGTTTGTGGTCGGCTCTATGACATCATTTCGGGGTTGTTGAGCGTCACTGGACTCGAAAAGAACCGGGAGCTACCATACACGTCAAGGAAGCGCGCCAGGGAGGATGACACGGGTTCTGGCGACGAGCAGCGTTATAGTCACTCACCGTACGAGGCGGACCTTGACTTTGTTCTACCGAATTATCTTCGGGAGCTGCCTTTATACCCTGAGGAGCTTGGTCGAATGCCGATTCATGAGTTGGAGCCATCAACGTCGTATGGTTTCGTGCAGCCGAGCCAGTACCACTATCGTCAGCTTCGATCCCAGGTTCTTTCCGGATCATCGACATTGGCTGGATGGGACTCGACATATCCAGGCAAGTAGCTCTGCTAATCTTAGAGGACTTTACCTAAGTGTTGTTTTAGACCAAGATCCAGTCGCCTCTGCCCATGCCTCGTGGTGGGCCAGTGCATCAGATGGTCAAAGTAGTAGTGTGCGGTGAGCTGGTTCATCATATTCACAAATTCAGATTAGAAAAGACTGACTATTTTCGTTTCCAGTTGGGATGACTGGGCACCCTATGCTACCGGCTTTGACGATCTTTTGCGGTCGTTCGGTTCCAATTCTTGAGGTGTCATTCTATGTTTGTTTATAATTATCTTCTTTCGTTATTCAACGTGACTCCAAGCATTTTGTAACAATAGTATCACCACTCTTCCCCTTGTTCATGTTAGCGAAAATCAATTTACTCACCACCATTCATGTGTATATGTACAGTGGACAGCCCAATTCGACATCCTTTTTTACTCATGACAACCTGGGCGACAATGTGGAAGGTCTTTCGATATCTAAGGTTTGCCCTGGCGCTGGCGTCGTGCCATCGAATGCTTCAATGTAAACTTTGAGTGATTTTCGGTATGACACAAACAGGTGTAGAAGGCAAGGCTGGAATGCGGGAATGAGCGTGAGTATAACTTGGAGGACACTGGTCAATCCTTCAAGCGAAAAGCCGAAAAAGCCGAAACTTCAGCGCTTCAGCTTCAGTTCTCACGGGCAACTGCGCCTCTCCTCGACACCCACCTCATTCAGGTTGAGGAACCAACCTTGAAAGCTCTCAAAGGCTCGACAATTTGACAGAATCTGGAATTTATCGTACGGACAGGAATTGGAACCTGGAAGGAATGGAGCTAGGACGAGAGAGTCAGGGAGGCGGGGCATAAATGTCTAAAGTAAGCTCTCCACTCTATCCAGTCTCGCGCTAGCTGTATGTTTTCGAGACAAGCTCAGTCCTGAGATATTGCACAGGCTTTCCTCGCTGAATCCATGTCGGGTCTCTATGAAGTCGAACAAGCAACTTTCACGCCAGTCCTCCAATGGGTCATTTAAGACAGATTTCATTATCTTCCACGTACATGAGGACGTTGCCTTGACTTTATGACTGAAAGGGTGGCCTCATTGACAGAGGAGGGTTCGGAGAAGTTGTGGGTCTGACTGCGAGGCGCGAGCACTCGCCGGAATCCTTCAGAAAGAGTCGGCATCATTATTGGCGAATCCAAGTTGGCCGCCGTTCTCATTTTAACTCCAGGATGGCTCTCGCAAGCATTTCTAGCTGCGTACCAAGGAGATAGCAATGGGAATCTGTCGCATCCGCTTCCGCCAATAGTCCGGGGTGAATGCTAACTTGGCGATACGAGGAACGACGCGCAATTACTAGTAGGGATTTCTATCATACTATGTCGTGAGCTCAAATCTGAATCTTATCATTGCAGTGCTGGATGACAGACTGTATGATGTTGGTCTCGACAATAGCTCGACGTATGTCAAACGGAAATATCATGGCCGAGCCCCCCGATAGGCGTTCTTGCGTAGCCTTTTGCGGGTTTCAGTCAGCGAACTTGTCTGCCGAGAAAAGTGAAGTGTCAATATGTAGGTATTGTGTCTTTTTTTACGTTTCAGTCGTTCTGATCAGTACACATTTAGAACCGGACATTGTTACTATTGCATTTCTTTGCAATGCTTACGCCGCTTCGTACACCTAGCTCACCCCAGCAACAACCCAGACTCCCCTATGCTCAATGTGGTTGCCCTGATCGTGCACACAAAGAAGCTTCGAAAGGAAGCCTCGAGGCTGATTTTTGACTTTTCTGGCACATGATTCCCACAAACGAAGTTCTAAATGGGCTTAAACCTACCCTTCCTCTCACAATCCCCACGGACCGATCACTCATTTTCTACAATAACCTCGCGTTCGCCACGCCTCATGGACTTTGCATGGTATAATTTGTTCCCTCAAGTAAGAGTTGGAAGGACTGGTGTCTGCTCGACTGGGCTGTCAAAGCGGTGAGCCAACTCTAAAAACTTTTTCGCGACAACTACTTATTGAAATCAGTTCTCTGAGTCGCTACAAGAATGGTCAACCTTACATCCCTTTCTACCACACCCGTCGGTGCATACTCCAGCTTCCCAATCACGACTACGCTCCCGCCAGTGTATGCATGGCAAGCTCCGCAGACGATCAGTGACATCGAATCCTTCGGTCTGCTCTACCACATCAACCTCTTCCTTTTTGGGATTCTCGGCCTCATCTTCCTCTTCCGCCTACCTCGACTCCTTGCACGATGCTGGTCGATGTCGGAGTTGACCGATACTCTGTTTCTCCATCACCATTCACTAGGCACACATCGTCGAGTGCAGTTCAATTCGGAGAAAGGGCCTACACATCGGGACTTATCCACCGATAATTCTCATAACCGATCACCTCGCAGTTATCAAAGAGTGGACGACAAGGGACGTCCTATTGTGCCGTCATATCCACCGCACGTCTCTTCGTGTCCTAAACTGCTACGTCCGCTGCTCAGGATGCTGAGGAGACGAATCGCACCTGGAATTTCTATCGGCAAGGTTCTCGTCATGGGCCTCTACTTCGCGATCATGTTGTACCCTGGCTTCTATCAAGTTAATCCGTTCGCCGATCCAGATCGGTATGGGTGGATCGCTGTTTCGCAGTACCCACTTGCATTGGCGCTGGCCGCGAAGAACAGTGTTTTGGGCAGCGTTTTGGGCGTTGGGTATGAGAAGGTTGGTATATAGCGCCTAGAGAAGACCGAGCCTGATTGATTTTGTGCAGCTCAATTTCATGCATCGCTTCATTGGGAAGACCATCGTACTGGCTGCTAACATTCACTGTTTAGGATACTGTGCGTATCTCCTGCTTTTCCTTCATTATCTCTGATTTAATACATCCATTACAGTTTATTCATGGACCCTGCTCGGCATCTTCAGCCAAGCAATCAAAGCACCAACCGCCTATTGGGGCCTCATTGCTCTGATCTGCCTCGACCTGCTATACTTCTTCTCTACCTCATTCTGGAGACAAAACGCGTACAACATGTTCATCTCAACACATGTCGTCTGCGCTATCCTCCTTCTACCCGCTACTTTGATGCATAAACCAGTCATGGCTCCATACATCTACGCTGCCCTCGGTCTACTCCTACTCGACTACCTACTTCGAATAGTACGTACGCGTTACAATATCACCGCTATCATACGTCCGCTTCCAGAGTTTGGTGTCACGCATATCGAGATTCCAAAGCTGAATGCTGGATGGCGTGCAGGACAACACGTTCGTTTGCGAGTCGTTACTAGTGGGATGGGTGCCCTTGGTTGGACGGAAATACATCCGTTCACAATCGCAAGTGTACCGGATGGACCTGAAGGTGTCGTGTTGATGTGTAAGAAGGCGGGTGATTGGACTGAGCGGTTGTATGACTTTGCTAAGAGTGGCGGCCAACGCGGACGAGGGGAGTTTGAAGGAAGGGAGGTGAAGGTGTGGATTGAAGGACCGTATGGTAAGTCGGAACCTCGGAAACTATACTGTCACGGTCGACAAAGGCGTTGACTTTGGCATCTTCACAGGCGGACCGGGGCCCATAATCTTCTCCAGCTTTTCTGCTGCTGTTTTCATAGCTGGTGGCAGTGGAATCACGTTTGCATTGTCTTCGGTACAAGATCTCGTTCGCAAAGACTTGGAAGCAACCAGCCGAGTGAAGATCATAGAGCTGGTTTGGGTTGTTCAGGATGCTTGTACGTACCCTTTTCTTTCCTATGGATAATCATCTCACTCGCACTTTTTCACTCAGCCTCATTGGTGCCACTCCTTCCAATCCTTACCTCAATGATCCAACAATCCCTGTTCACACCTCTCCGCATATCAATATTCTACACTAAAGCACCAACAGGCAAATTCCCATTCTCGGAAGACTTCTTTCGCTCTACGTCCCTCACACTATCCCCTGGCCGACCCAAGATTAGCAAGATCATCGAGGGAACTATAAATAAAGCCGTGTCTCTGGGGAGTGGTGGTGAGAGGTACAAAGATCAGGGCAGAATCAGTGGGCTGGCAATAGGCATCTGCGGCCCAACCGAGATGGTTGATGGTGTATATGAGGAAGTCGGCAAGGTTGATCCTTTGAGGAGACACCAGGTTGGTGGGGTTGAGGTGCACGAAGAGACTTTTGGGTGGTAGGCTTTACGCTGGCGTGAAGACTACATACCTAATTCACGATCGTGAATGAAATCTAGATGTCACGTTTCCTCCAGACTATATATTATATTTATACCAGTATCTATTTTAATTAGAGTACATGACATCCAACGAAAGACCACAAAGAGTTATGTGCAATTATCCGAGAATCAGACAACAACCATATTGTAGAATAACAGCGAAGGGTATGGTAGAAATACATGCATGGTGATAAACACGTGAGTATGTAAAATATTGTATGTGCTCGAAATGCTACAACACGTTGAATTGCAATATGATACTGGACAAGAAAATGTTCACAAGAATACATGGAAACCCCAACCGAGGGTATTCGATGGTTTTAAGGGTGCGGGTTCAAGAAAACAACAATCATTCGAGTCATAAAAAGCGGCATAATTAGCGTATGAGTTCATCTCTTGGACGTAGTCAGTCCACTGCTCCCAGGCCGGGTGCTAGTACCCATTCTTGTCGTTCCAGGCGCTGGCTTCTGTTTTGCAGACGAGTCATCAGCCATGACAAGGTCTCAGTCCTGAGGGTCGTCGCCTTTGACAGGAATCGTGTCTCCATTCCAGCGGGCAACCGAGAGTTTCGGTCTGTCGTTATCGTTCGGGGATTTCGGATGGCAAGATTGAGGAGATGGGGTTTTAGGCTGAGAAGGTTGAGATTGGGATTCAGATGACTGAGAAGGGTGCGAAGAAGTAAGAGGCGGTGATGAGGCTCCATCTGCAGACGGGGAGAATGCCCGAGAGATCCGCGATCTGCTGCGTTTTGATCGAGATGGCGCATCCGGCTCCAAGGAAGCTCTTTCCTGCGATAGACCTGCACTAGTCATGCTAGTGTTGGATGCCGTGGCGCCGAACGAACTCTGCTGCGAGAAGCTGGAATCACTGGTGCTGCTCTCAGGCTCTGCAGATAATCTGAAGGTGTCGGCTACTTGAGAAGGTTCGTGGTCCCCAACGGATACACGGAAAGGTTCCGACGGTTCGTAACTGCCTGAATGGACGTCGGGAAAGCTAGCACCATCTTCATTCACCAAGTTTGCTTCATGGTGAGCTGGTGAGTCCGCCGTGCTATCATGCATATCAAAGTCGTAGTCTGTAGCAACAAATCTCTCTCCCAACAATACCTTCATGTTATTCATCAAGGCATTGATGATCCTTCCCTGCTTCTCGATCATCGCACCCTGCTGGAGAAGCATCTTGTCTTGCTTGTCAAGTCTCTGTACAGCAATACCCCATTCCAAAGCGCTGTGCGAGCCAATGGTGCTGGCAGTGAGCTCTTTAATATCACCAATGTCGCTTTGTATAGTGTGGAATAGACTGGTGAGCGTGTTGAAGGAAGAAACAATGGTTGGGAGGGCCGCGTTAACAGGAAGTTTAAGATTGGGAGTAGTTGGGCTATGGGTACTGAGGCTGTGGGTACTGGTAGGAGGCGACGTATTCGAGTCGCCAGCAGTGGTGAAATCGGGAGAGGGGCAACGTGATGAAGGTACTGAGGAAAGGGGCGAGTCTGAATTTAAACCGAGGGCTGCGGAGTGTGACACCGAGTCGGTATCAATGGCAAGAGGTTTCGTGTAATTCTTCGGTGCTGGGGTCGACGATTTCCGTGTGCTGGGGCCAGCAATCATAACGTCCTCCGAGTCGGAATCGAATCGCAATGGCACTCTATCCCGGGCGTCTCTCCGAGGGTTCACACGTCGCGTCAAGAGCGAGGAGTCAGAGCCTTTGTGATGATCAGGGCTCCTAACTGGCGCCTTACCCTTGTCCCGTGAAGGTATTCGAGATGGGTCAAAAGGCAATGTGGGCATGGCAATCCTTGGGATTCGACGCTTTGGCATTGGAAGCGAAATGAGTAGTCGAGTGACCGGAACTGACGATTTCGTCGAGGTAGCCTGACTGGTACCAGCAGAATCTCGAGTCGACATCGATCCCGCAGAAAGGGCTGGGGTCGATGACGCTTGACGAGTATTTCCTGTCGTTTGTGTTGCACTCGGTGGACGACTTGAAACGCCGAATGCATCGAGGTCTTTCAATGCCGATTCAGAAACGGCATTGGTTCTCAACTTTTTACCTCGAGCTGGCGGGGGTCCAAGAGTGCATTTCCAATGACGACGAAAGCACTGGTTGCATGAGGTACGAGCTTCAACGCCGATGCATGGTATTTCTAGCTCTTTGCATTTATGACAAGGTGGATTCTACGGGTGAAGAGTGTCAGTATGATAGATGGAGCGTGTTCGAAGCGATATTCACTTACACGAATGAATTCGTCCTTCTTTGATGTAATTTTGAGCTTTTTGGTAGCGGGCGGCGGCTCGATCCTCGTGGCATCCGATACCGTACCTTCATGGCCCTTCTCTGCAAGTACATCTTCGTGACCTTCGCCCTCCGAAAGTTCATCAATCGCTGCTCTTTTGACTCCTCCTGTCCTCTGAGTTGTCTCTCCTGATTTCCTGTCGCTTGCAGAGTCTGTCATGATGACATCCTTGCTCCCAGAACTAGTCGCCTGTCTACTCCCATGGTCCCGTTCAACAGCATTACCTCCTGCGATTCCAGTTTGCAAAATTCGTGGTCCTTTACTACCTGCAAACGACGTGCTGGTCCCATTCCTGCTACTCCCCGTTTCAGGGGTGATGTCCATTCGCGTATTTGGACGGCACAGAGAGCACTAGACTGCGATATATCTTCAGATCCCGGTAAGAAGGAGAAATAATGATATCGCTCACAGAAATATAATCGATTTAGACGCCACTTGAAAACGAGATATCAGCTAGATACACGTCGTGACGAAAGTGGACCAAGGACGAAATGGTGTAAGAGACGTGATACTAATAGAACTTTTTCGCTAAGTGGTACGCCTATATTTGGCATAGTGCTCGCACGATGAATCCTCTACGCATCCGAGGACTGAATCATTTTCAACGTCAAGATATACGCGTATTACTACACGTGAATAATAGTATTATGAAATGTATGTAAAGGTAGAGATAAGAGGTCAAATATTGCGCAGTCATATAACCGATACACTACGAATCATAAATCTTCCACGTTCAACTCGGGCTTTGGCTTGTTCTGGGCTTTCACCGGTCCGACGACAACGCTTTGAATGACAATGGCCAGGTCATCCTGTACCTCATTCAAGGCTCCGGGATGACTAGCCTGCAAGTTATTGCACAGTGTCTCCAGTTCTCGTACCCTGTTTTTCAACTCGACGATATCCCGCTTCATGTGCAGCTTACTCTTCGGTTCCAGTGCCGCTTTAAGGTTTCTGGTCGTCTTGAGGAATTGCCTGTCGAGACCTATCAGAGATCACGAAAACGACCGTCCCAACAAAAGATCACATACACAATCCCAGTCAACGCCTTCCCGTTCGTCTCAATATCTTCATGGCCGGCTCTTGCAAACTTCTTCTTGTTCTTCGCCTTTTGGGCCTTACCCCACCCATCTATGATATCCAAACATACCAGAGTATGTGGTACCGCGCCCAAATACAACAATCGGTACCGCCGACTTGTGGTTTTCCAAGGAATGGCTGATGACGCCTCTTGCGCAGTCTTGAAGAACTCCGCTACACGAGCGTTTGTCGAGCTTGAGGGTTGGCGACGGCGACGGAATTGCCGGTACGTTCGTTGTATGAGATTCGCTGCTGAGATCTGCTCTTCCGTAGGTTCCTGGAATGCAACGGCAACTTCTTCGTCCTCTGCTGCAACAGCGGTATCTTCTTCCGCACCAGCACCAGCCTCCGCACCAGGCTTTACAGTATCTCGGAAGCCATTGTCTTCTTCCTCTGATGAAGAATCGCTGACATCTTGAAGTGGTGGCATATCATCATCGCTACCTTCATCTGCAACAGGGGCCGGTACTGCTTCGTTTGCCTTTTGCGCGACTGCCGGTACAAACTCTTTCGCTTCTGCCCTCAACTTTGAGGTGAAAGGTGCATTCTGGCCGAGTACCTTCGGGATCTCGGTATGGTTCTTGCACACAACCAGCCGGTACCCAATCTTTTCCTTAGGAACACCATGGTGGCACAGTGTAACCATCATATCCATAGGAGAAGAAGTATCGGGGTTGTTGATCAAACGTGCAATTTCACCCCACTGGCGAGCTTCGGCATACCTGCGAACCAGGTGAGTATCTTTGACGGGGCTCTAGAGAATTCAGAGTTGCCTACTGACTTTATCCAGAGTGCATGCGGACGGAATATAGGTTCATTGGAGTTCAATTTGTTGAGGTGTCCCAAAATCTTGGCACGGTGATCCCCAGCACATTTATCGTTATAACCCACTTTGAAGAGGGGCGGTCACTGGTTAGAAGAACAGAGACGGGAGTATTGATTCACTTACACAAGGCGATGGCACGACAACTAAACGATCTATGTTAGCGACTCAGACGAATGGACAAGAGCGAAACTCACAGACGAGCGACAAAAACGTTTCTCATTGCAGGAACCTTCAAGAGATTGGTATTCTCGAACAACAGGTAGTCTGTAGAACATTAGCAGCAACTCATACAATGATTCGTTTCCACATACCTGTAACATCGAAATGTATCACCTTTAGCAGGTGGCCGATAAGGTTGACCATTTCCAACGGAGTAACCATTTCCACTCTCTTCGTAGGATCCAGCTTTGGGAACAGAGTCAATAGCCAACTTCGGGGCATCGTAACATGCTGAAACGGATTCGGGGCTTTCGCTACGATGAGCGCTGCGCAAGTCGACTCCACCAAGTCGCAGAGCATGCTAACATCAAACGCAATCTT
Source organism: Moniliophthora roreri (assembly GCA_001466705.2). Classification (NCBI taxonomy): domain Eukaryota; kingdom Fungi; phylum Basidiomycota; class Agaricomycetes; order Agaricales; family Marasmiaceae; genus Moniliophthora; species Moniliophthora roreri. The sequence continues at coordinate 1,066,161 of LATX02000100.1, read as the reverse complement.
CTTATCGATAACATGCCTACCCGAAGTCCGTGAGCATGACAATCCATTAGGAAGTAACGAATCGACGGACCAGATGAAATGGTACCCGCACCGCATTGACGATCTCAGTTTGACTTGCAAAGCGCACAAGAAGTCTTGCGAGATGTCTCTACAGAAATCAGGCTTGTCTCCACAGGGATCGGGCTTTCGAATGCGGACAAAGTCCTTGAACGTATTGCAGGCTTTGATACCCGGAGAACTGTATAGATAACTCGTGTTTTCGCCATCATCGAAGGTAAGCATGATCGTAGCTGCTCGAGTTAAAAGCGTCAGGTACATCTGCCGATCTCGCTCGCTTTGCGGGACAGTACTCTGGTTGAGCACATCTTGACACCAGTACTTCACGATCTGCATTCCACGCCTTGCTTCCGGTACGGACGAGCTGCGAAGAGACGCGATAGTTCCTAAAGTGTAGTGAGGCGGAAAAAGTGTCTCGTAGAAGCGGTCCATCCAGTGCCTGTTCACAGAAGGTATGAGTGGCGCTTACTGCATGACAAATTAAGTTCTTACCGCCTGAGATTGTTTCGAGGCTCTCCTTGAAAAGTAGGGAACGAATTGACAATGAGGAATTGCTGAAGATATATTCTGATCTGAACGTTGTACCACTCCACCGTCATATCCTTTCTCTCGATATGGAGACGACGACAATCTGGTCTGTTGCACCTTCCAAGGACCGTGTATGATATGCAGGGCGCCATGAATGCTTTCGCTTGTTGACAGGAAGTGTTCTCCGAGACAATCTGGTCTCTAAGGCGGAATTTGAGGGACTGCTGTAGGCATGCCGCTAGATCCGCATTGTTGACTGTAACCCCGTCCTCTGAAGTCGATTGTATACGGGTGCGACCTTTCATTATCTGAACATGTAGGAAGGACTCGGAGGGGACGAGAAAGACGTTCTGAGTGGTCATCGTGAGGTTGAATAGCCTCTGTACGGAAGCAAGATTACACGCGTCCGGCCTGGATGCCAGATCACCAAGCACTTGGGTGTAGATAGCGAATGCCTCGAGTATGGGAGCTATTTCCCCTGCGGAGGAGACCTTGATTACGGGGAAGTGTGCGAAGAAATGGTCGAGGCATAGTAATGCCGCGTTCATTCGTTTCACTTTGTAGAACGATAGTCCCAAATCTCGCAGATTGGACGTTTCGTTTCCTAGGATTGCCTTGAACATGGCAAGCTGAGAAACTCGTGAGTCACATCTTAGTACCCCGATAATTTAGCAGCATACCTCGCTCCGCTGCATACCGGTTAACTTCCCAAAGTTCACTCTTTCTGACAATGACAGCAACTTTTTGGTATTCGGATCCTGAGCGATGCGCCGAGGGGATACAGCAAACAGTCCCAAACCCCAAAATCCATCCAATATACATTCAGCTGCCCTCGACTGGGACGATTCGCTTTCCTTGTCCTTAAGCAGAAGAGAGATGGCGTTTGATATACGACCCTCATCGAGATGTAGCTGTGCAGCTCCGGCAATGTCTCCTTTCGCTTCCAATAGCGAAGCTTTGGCTACATCGAGGTCGTAGTCCTCACAGAATTCCAGCTCTTCTTCAATAGAATCGAAAAGCTCACTTGCAGCCCTACAGAAAAAACAGTTTACCTACTGCACCAACCTGCGAGATAACATAGGACTTACTGCAATTTGTTTTCTTTGAAGTAATAAAGCCTTGCAACGAAGACGATTGACTCAGCGGTTTCCTCTGGCACGCGTGCCCGATACTGCTTGACGACTCGGACAGCTTGGTCAAAGAAACCATGCTGACGATAAAGGGTAGCAGCAGTACCATAATCCTCGGCGAGAATGTATGTTTCAGCGGCTTTCCGATAGTCACCTGCTTCATCTAAAGCTTCTGCTGCAACACGGTAGTACGTTAAACGATCCTTGGAGTTCACCTCTTGTTCTCCAGCGCATTGCAAGAAAGCTTCTGCGACTCTACGGAATGCACTCTGACGTGCTGCCGCCTCCTCTTTCTTCGTGGTCTTGGGCATCTGCCTCGCTTGAACACGAAGGTGATAGGCCTCCGCGATACGAACTAACCGTGGCTGCTCGGCGCGCTCGAAACATTTCATGGCGTGGAAGTATTGTTTACGATCGAACAGTACTCGAGCGGTCTGCACCCATTCCTCGGGTGTTGAGGATACGGCGAGTTTGGGAACGCCTGTTTCAGGTGTGCAATCTTCGATCTGATTTCGACTGGACCATAAAAGCTACATACGGAGGGGGACTGTTTAGCAGTGATCACGATATGGGTCTACCTGAACTTACACGCATAGGTTCTCCGCGGCCAGAGCGATCAACAATCCACATGTTCTTCCGTGCACGAGTGATGGCAACGTACAAGAACTTCAGCTATCGGTAGTGTTAGTCAAATCGTTGACGCTGGATATTGTACTACGAACCTCGGTGTTCACACCAGCATGTTGTGTGTCGTCAAAGCGCGGTGTCGAAACAAAGTTTCGGTCCTTCTCCGGAATGAGGTTGAGTACAACTCGCCATTGACTCAGATCGACTGTCGAATCCTCAAAAAAATCAAACAGTAACACCTGCATGATTATCACGTTAAATCAAAAGTGAAGATTAATGGAAAGTCGAACACACATCATCAAATTCAAGTCCTTTCGATTCGTAAAGTGTCCTGGACAACGGTTTAGGGTACTGAAACGGTAACATGGCATGTTACTGACATGATAAGACCAATATCTCCCACATGTTGACGAAGTTTATCGCGAGCGGCGTCGTTGCGAACCAAAATACCTAGTCAGGCATTTGCATTAGGTGAGAGGTATAGGGGAACGGATTGAGGGTTGCCTACATTGCTTCGCACCGAATTCGATATAGTTGCCGCTCCTGTGCAAAATCAATCAGTAGATGTCAGAATCAGAGGCCATAATTACTCACGTAGCTTTGAACAGGAATTGCTCGTATCGCACATTCGTCTGATCCCATCCTCGGAAGAATACTGGCTTAATACCCCCTACAACGCCCCTGCCTCGCTGCAACATGTCAATAGAATAGGGCCAAAACGCAACAATGAGTTCAATGACGGTATGAGCGCAGTCGAGTATTCCCGCATGTGAACGGTAGTTGATGGTCAGTTCGAAGGTTGATGGAGGCATGATCTCCCCTGCCTGGGCTATTTCTTCCGAGAAATTCTCTTCCTAACGCACCGAACTCAATGGCAAATCAGGTTAAATTTGGAGCAAAAAATCACCTCTACACGATACAGGAAGGACTTGAGTTCGTTAAAACGAAAAGAACTTCCAACAGAAATCGTTTGCGCAGTATCACCTGCCCAGAAAAGACCCGCCGGGTTGCGACAGAGGTAGCGCATCACTGAGCAAACAGTAACAATTAAAACCAGTAAGGTAGCCGTTCCAGAAACTTACGATAGGCATCGATCATGAGGTTATCTTGGACTTCATCAACATAGCTGACGGGAGGGACGATTGTTACTTGCGTTGGTCGTAGCAAAGGCTACAACTCACAGATAGTCAAAGCGGCGGCGAAGGAAGGGCAATAAACCACCATTAAGGGCCACGAGCAATTTATGTGTCCTAGCGGAACTCCGTGTGAGCAGCATTCATTGTGGCCTAGAGGGATCTCACCTATCTGCAGCGTCATAGTCGCCCCTCAACCGTTTCTGCTTCATGTACTGCTCGAAAATCTCGTATACACGACCCCGTTGAGTTGCGAACGTTGCTTGCGTTCGTGTGCTGAGCTTCTCGTACGCGGAACGAGAAAGGTAACGATCTTGTGCACGGCACGCCTCTTCCGATCCTTTGATGACACCTGGGCGCAAAGTTAGGTAAAGCTCTCCTTCATACAAGCAATGTACCCATGATTTCACTGAAGACCAAAGATGGGTCTGCTCAAGGTGATTAGGACAATTCTATACGGTTAAGCACAGGTTTGCGTACCCAATCCTTTCGTCAAGCTTTGAGAGAAATGAGGCCAGTACTCTCCTAAAAAGAAATCATAGGTGACAAGGGAACCGGTAGGCGCGTTACGCGTGCCGGAGTGTTCTCGCGCTCGAGCGTCTGCCTCTAACAATTTACACAACTAGTTAAAGCATGATGAGTATCGCAATCAAATGAGAGTCCTGGCAAACATACCTTGTCGAACGTAACGAATAATGGAAAATGTTCGTCCTTCAGCTCACTAAACTTGGTTGGGAGCAAGCTTCGATAATCTTCTTCCTCGTCCAAATCAACCAGACCTGCTTGGTCTTGCATCTTGTCGTTCTGTTCCCGAGCAATCTGGTGTAAGGCTTTCAAGCTCTTGCCGTGAGTAGCTCGTGCCTTGGTGAGTTTCGAGTATGATTCCTCCACACGAACGGCCAAGGAACGCGACTGTGTAACAAAGACTTGTCTGGGACGTGACACAGTCTCTGAGAAAAGCTCTTGGTAGCTTATCTCGATTCCGAACATCTTCCACATCATAGTAGCAGTTTTTCTGAATGATAGGATCTTAGAGACCTCTTTTGAACTAAGCGTAAGCACCTACCCAGTTCCACTGCGCCCGAGGACATAGCATGCTTGTGTATGCTTAATGATCTCCTGCTCTTCGGGTCTGGAACGTCCAATGTTAGTTGGCAAAGAGATTCAGAGAGAGCGACTCACGAGAGCATGGGAACGAAGGAAACATCAAGGTTGGCGATAAGACCTGTTCAAAAACATAGGTATAAGCTTGAGATTCCATTGAAGGTTACATACATGAAATCACGTCCTGGTGGAAGACAAGTTAATTCCTGAACATAGGGAGAACCAGCGCGCTTACCTGAGTCAGTGGTACGTACTTCTCCAGCACCAGTAATGTATGAACCTGAATTTGATGAGTGAACTTGATGGTAAGGTGCTCAAATGCAAGACAGACCTCTTCCATATCTTCCTTGGGGAGTGAAGGTAAACCGCTTTCGTCTTCGTCAGAGGCGGCTTGGTTTTCAACGGGCGGGAAAGAACCCGGATAGTGTACGTTATCCCCAGTCACGACGGGACGAGTCCGAAAATTAACGCGATCCAAGTATTCCTTGCCTCTGCGAGCGAGCTGGCTGCCTAAGGAAGACCAAAGCCGTTTGTCGAGTTGGGCATGCGTGTATATACCATATATCTTGAGGGCTGTGCGGGAGTAAGAAAAGCCGTTTTTGATACTGAAAAGAAGAGCTTGCTTTGGATCTCCCTGCCCTAAGAGATAAATATAGATTAGCGCGCTAAGATCGTGAATAGAGTTAAGGTTTGCTCACATCTTCCGGTACCACATCAACTTGATACTGCGCAGAACGGGACTTCAGACCATATGACCATCGAATCGACGAAACATGTGCTCACAACGAGGCGAGAATCACGAGTCATCTTGGCTTCAAAGATGGGTATCTCCATGTTTGAATGGTTCAAGCGTTTCTGATTGTCGTAGGAAAAGTGTCCGTTGGAGAGCTCCCTGTCAATTTAAAAGTCAGCAAAGATTGCAGTTGAACAGGAGAGAGAACACACTTAATTTTTTTCACGATGACCCTGAAAAATTCTCGATTCCGATTGCGAGCATCACGCAGGTCGCGGTTCGCCTTCAGCATTTCATGTCAGCACAAGCATCTTTTCTAAGCGAACAAACGACTTCACCCTAGACGAGATATAGACTCTCCAATCCCCAAATCCATCAGCATTCTCAAGATGAAGAGACCTTGAAATTGTTACATGAGGTTGAATAATGTGACTGGATTGAGGAAGACTTACGCCTGTATTGGCATAACATTGGATGCAGCGTCTCCTGGCATCGTGGTTGCGGTCAGAGATGAAAGAGGAAGAAAATTACGTGTAGTTTGAGGGATTTTTCTAGCCTTTTCTTCATCAAACTTTAACTTGAATCGAATGGCATGCAGCAATTCAAGGCGGCCAGTGGCATCGAATGAGTTTGAAACTCCGAAGGGAACAAGCACGTGCAGGTGTGGTTCCAGAATTTTCTTGTATCCGATCGTTTTCTCGTCTCCCTCATAAAAAGCTAACGAGATACCATAATTCACAGTAACCGAGCTCTGTTATAACATATTCTGTTAAATGAGTTCATTTTTACGATTTTACGATGAAAAAAGTCCATTAGGTATGTAAATAATTAAATGAATGAATAGAAAGTACCGTCCTCATAAATAAAACTAACTTGAAGGATCAAGAAATTAATAGTTCGTCTGGCACTCCTGCGGAATTGTCTCATCGTCCTCATAATCATGTGCTTTCATTCCAAGTCCACGACTGGCGAAAGCTCTCCAGAGCAAACACTTGTTAGCACCATCGTACTCGTCCTCATCAGCTTCAATCCAAGCGTCCCTAGCATCAACGAAGGTAGGGTTGCAGGGTTGGAGAGCAAGGGCATTGATGAGGAGCTGTAGGAACAGAACGTTCCCTTCCTTGCCCGTTGGATCGGTCCAAGCGCTGGCAGACCAGCCGTGTTCCTTCACGAGAGCTGCATAGACGTTGTGCAATATGTTGGCCCAAACTTCACCGATGTCTAGAAAATAGAGGGGTGAGCCTCTGCTGCTAAATCGCAGCTTATTCGTGCTTACCATGCTCTTCATCCATCTCCTTGACAGAGGAGTATCGCAATGGATTGACCTCAGGGTCGGTGGAGTACGGGTATGTTCGAATTCCCTCTGGCTTTCCCGAGACGTACGCGCCAGCCACGAAATCCTTGACTTCACCATCGGTTTGCCGGGTCCATCTAGAGGCACAATTAGCGGGTGCCCTTGGCCGGAAGCAAGAAGAAACGAAACCTACTCAGCAACAGCATCAGACCATCCCTCGCCAAGACCACTAGATTCCAAGCTCTGCAGACATCTGCCAGTACCACCTCCAGTCATGCGGTTCGTTAAACCGTGCACAAACTCGTGTACTGGGATAACTGTGTCGAATACACCGTCTCTGTGCACCTCAGTCCGGTTCCAGAGGTACATCAGACAGAGTCCAGGTTGGCCACTGCGAAAGGTTGTGAGCAAAGGCGAAATTGAGAAAACACGAGAGTACTTACTCAGGTAGAGTCACAAAGCCTGCGTTGTTCATGCCGTCCTCGGATTGAACAACCATCAACACGGGGTCGCCCCCAACGCCTCCCTTACCAAAGTTCTCAACCTGGAAGTTGAACGCATCTTCCGTGAAGCCATACCGGTACAAGAGATCGTGAACCTTGTTACCCAAGTAGAAAGCTTGAGTACGAGAAGCATCCACGTTCTCGCCTTCGTGTGGGGAGATGGAATCGTCGTAAGTATAGTTGAAAATGAGACCAGGGGCGGTCTCGTTGGTCAGGGTAAAGGTGTTGGTGTGGTTGGTAACGACTACGATGTTGTTGCCACTAAAATCGAGGTAAGCGGATAGTGAGGCCTCTTGAACAGCCAGACTTACGATGTGGAAGTGTAGTTCTCAGTACCGTCATTATGCCAACCGAGCGGGGATGCTGTCAAATCTTCGGGGTCCTTGATAAACTCGTAGCCGGACCGAAGATCTGGCCTTTCGATGGGGATGGCTTTGTACTATGAATGCGAATTAGTAACTCGTCATGGGCAATGAACTTCTTGTGGCTTACCGAAGCATGGGCGACAAAGTTATTTGCCGAGAGAACCTCACCGTTGTGAGCGTCAACGAACACTTCGTAATATGTCCCTTCATGGTCATTTCGCACTTGAATGACATAGGTCAGAGCGACTGATCCGTCAGGCCTGGCGAGATATTCGATAGATGGCTCAAAGCCGTCATGCGTTCCTGACATGGCGTCTTCGGCGTTCTTAACGGCTTCCTGGAGGTCGTGAGTGGGCTTAGAATCCGCGATGTTTGCTAGGGAAACCATTAGCCAAGAGCGACAGACATCATAATACACTTACAGGTATCGACGAAAGAAGAGCCGAATGAAGCCATACGGCCATTTTTCAAGACGACGTTCGCGACAGCGTTCGCGAAAGGAATGCCATCCTAGAGTAATACCGTCAGAATGAAATTTTGAACGTGAAGAAAGGATTCCCTCACATGTTCCTGTCTGGCATATCCGTACTGTCGATCGTTGACAGTGTACCCTGCCTTCCAGGATAGACCGGAGGCAGAGACGTTCAAATGGGACTGAACAAAGTTCATTGTGGACTTCTTGAAGTCAGACGCATCGAATTCTTCAGCTCGTCCCGCAATCTTTGAGGCACTTCCGCCAGTCTGAAATAGAATGCAGCTGATTAATATCTCGGTACTTGAGAGCAGTATTTTCAAAAGCTCACCTCATATTTATTGGGAGGATAATAGCTCTCCAGCTGCAGGCCACGACGACCAACACTTCGTGTCCTGTGTGTGGCGTGCTTCATATATGTCGGGGTAGCCACAGCGTATGATGTGCAGAGCACCGCGAGTAAGACTAATCGCGAGAGCATGGTCATCTTCCGTGAATAAAGTAAATAAAAAGAGAAGAGGAAAAAAGAACCCAAGGGAAGAGAAGAGAAAAAGAAGAGGGCGGTGAGGTTGAACGGTAGGACTACCTTGCATTTATACTCCGTATCCATTCGCTAAGGTTGCGTTTCATCGTCCTGAGCGGTAGGTTTGTACAGGGTTTGGATCGTCTTAACACGGCTAGCACGGGCTTCGAGTCGGGCGCTAGCGCTCGCAGGGTGCTTGGCTATATCACCGAGTTGTCACCGAGACCTGGGTCGAATCAGCAGTAAGCGAAAATTCTTTGCTTGCCGGTCCAGCCTGATTCATTAGAAGACTGACACCCTTCTCACGGCAGGCCGGGCTACCTGGGTTGCGAGGCTAATCTGTCTGTGGCCAGGCAACATACAGCAGCTAAATTGGCTGCAAACTGAACCACTCATGGATCGGTATGAACGAGTACATTGTCTCCTCTAGGCATCCACGAGGGCTCGAAACCATGACCCTGATCGGCAAGCACTGGTATTACTCTGAGCATTGAAGGATTGCACGATCAAGGTTTCACCCACTCGTTTTCAGCGCTCACTAGCTCCACAACTCCGAAGGATTTCAAACAAGCAGAATGAACTGTTCGGGTTAGATTAAGCTTCATCTTCGCAAGAGCAGTATTGAATACCTACCAATACTGACCACCGAGCACTGGGTTTTGAAACTCGGCCGTCTCCAAGGTCTCTACGTAGCAGTCCCCTTCAAGCCGTACATAGCCATTAGGCATCAATATTCTCTTCTTTTAGAGAGTGGAAGCGATGTCGAAGTTTAGCTGAGAATCGACTTGGGTTACTATGAGCGTCGTTTGAGCCGGCTTGGCCGAAGAAGTATTGAGTATGGCGCGCCCTCGGTTTGGGACGGTATAGTAGCATGGTGATGATGGTTTCAATTCAAGAAGCACCCACGCATAGTCACATTGCGCGTGGCTCGTGTGACATGGTGATATTTTTTCTTGACACTTAACATTGATGTCCTGAGGAATGAAAGGTCGATTCAGTGGAGAAAAATCTGTCCTACCAGTCTGGTGAGTATACCTATTCTTGGATACATTTTTAAATGTACAGTAACCAAGTTTTATTTTTGAAGTAGCAGTAGCGGAGACTTGGTGGGGACTTGGACGAGTTCTTTGGCCTTTGACCTCCTTAGTTTAACCCATTTCGACCCTTTCGACGGCAAGTGGATCCCAAGGTTCAAGTTCCTCTTAGACCCCACTCGCTCTCAGGCACAGTCACGCCTTGGTCCGTGCACTCATTGCCGGTTCGGCCTGAACGGTATCCGCCTCTCACCGCCGCAATTCATAATTCACTATGATGGCCTGTCCGCAGTCCTCTTGGTGTATAGCTGTGTTTCCTGTGCAAATATCCTCTACCACCACCACCGTCATCCACAATGCCTCAAGATCGACTTGCTGCTGCTCGGGTATGCCTTTTCCCTTATCTCAAGCAGAAAGCGGTAGACTCAATCGCATCATAGGCCCAACGTCAGCACGGAGAATCGGAACATGAGATGTCGATGGTTAGAAATGGAGTACAGCCCGAGGCATCGACGACGCAGCAGTTCTTGACCGAGGTTCGTCTTCTCGACTGTCTCTCATACATCTTTTTGACTTGTTTTGGCCTTAGATAACCACATTGCAAGCCTCGGTATCGCAACTCAGCTCTAATATCCGCACCATTCGGGATCTCCATCTACAATCTATCAACTCCACCCAGCCTTCCTCGTCCAATGCTGTCTCAGAGACTCTAGACTCCACTGTAGAAGATACGCGGGCACTATGCAACCGAATAAAGCACCAGATAGAGACTTTGGGCAACGACACGAAGGATTTGGGTATCAAGGGAAAGTTGACACAGCAAGAGGGCGAAATGCGGATGAATAGGGTGAGAAATCTTCCATATGCCAAGAAATCGGTACAGCATTAACAGCACTGTTAGCTTGCACACGTCAGGTCCAAGTTTGTAGAAACTCTTCAAGAGTATCAACGCGTAGAGCAAGATCACCGAGTCAAAGTCAGAGAGAGGGCAGAGAGACAGTTCCGAATGGGTGTGTACTCATCATTTGGTTTTTTCGCTCATCCTAATGTTTAACATTTGGCAGTACAACCTGATGCAACACCCGAACAAGTCAGACAAGCCGTAGAAAGCGATTCAGGCAGTCAAATCTTCATGCAAGCACTTATGAACGTCGACTCCTCTAAGTACGCTGAGAGTCGGAATGCGTATACGGAAGTCCAATCACGACATGAGGAGATCAAGAAGTTGGAAAGGTCGATGGCGGAATTGGCTACCCTCATGAATGATGTATGTCCGTTCCCTTCCATTTTAACCCGAATTGAAGCTGATGCCACTTGACAATAATTAGATGGCTACTCTCACTCAGCAGCAAGACTATTCGTTCACTGTCATAGAGGACAAGGCAGCGGATATCGAAGCCGATACGAGGAAAGGTGTCGAACACACTGATAGGGCGGTGGTTTTAGGTATGGTTCTATCATTGTTCTTCTAGCTCTAAACTAATCTGATACGTCAGCCCGCGCCATTCGACGGAAGAAATGGATATGCTTTGGCATATTCGTATTTGTTCTTGTAGTCATTGCGATTGTTCTGGCTGCTTATTTTGGTACGAGGAAGTAACAAGTCGTCAACGCTCGTTACACGGACAATTATATGATACACACACTTCGCTAATCATGTATATACTAGTACTCAATAGGCTGCTAATGGATTTCTCATTGTAATCACGGATATTGTACATTTCGAGGGTATTGCATGGATCCCAGAAGGTATCTTATCAGTCAAAGTAAACTTGAAGACTACCATCAATGTTGAGCTATTCAGAGCCATCAGATGGTGTCCCAATGCAAAGCATGAATATGCATGAATACTCATTGTTTGTCCTGGAAAATAAAGGTGAAATCAGCACTGAATCGGATGGAAATACATGGTAGATGTACCAGTTATGAATTGGGACTCTTTCAATGCAAGGAATATGACAATGTTGGCGACATCAGTCATTTCTGGGGGAAGATACCTTCAACATACTGTAAGACGAAGGTGAGTAGGACAGGCCGGAAACAAAGGAACAGGACAAACTTTGCTCATCGTGCTATCTGTCCATGGAGTACCCAGATGAGCTGCAACTGTGAAGCAAAATATGTTTTCTCCCCGAGATAGCTTTGTGAGATAAATTTCTGGATCAACCTGAGATATGAAAATGGTCCAACCCAAGTTATTTTTTGCTAATGATAACGTGTAGTGTACCCATCTTCACAAGTCCAGATCAACCCAACATAAATTTTGTAAGAGTACTAGAGACAGGAGCTAGCAACGCGAAAGCAGTTGACCAGGTGAGCGATGATCTTGCGATTATTGTTGGGATTCGTGACTCAGAGCATTACTCAGGGATTGAATGTGGAGCGACAGATGGAAGAGGGTATATTGTCCATGGGAATGTGAATTCAGTCTTTGACACATTTACTGGCTCCCAGATAAGGTATCTTCTTCCTCTCTTCCCTCATCTCTGAACATCCTTCAAATTGTTGCTCAAACCCCATGCCCTAGAGGTGCCAACAGCTCGGCTCGTTCACCGGCTCCAGAGCCGAGCCATGTGGAGCTGCTTGCCCATAATGGCTAGTGGAGCTGTTAGGGGTAAGTGGCTCCCAGGTCAAGTACACTGGCAATTGACAGTGACTGTCCTCATGATGTCCCATTTAGTTTTCTTTTCTACCTCAAGGCTGAACAATGCTTTCTAGATGCATACAGCAATATTGTGGGTAATTTTTTGCATTGAAAAAGCAGAGAGCCACCAGAGTGGAGCCACTCACCTACAAATGGCTCTAGAGCTGGAGCTGGATCAGCACTCCGCGAGCGAGCCAGGAGCGAGCCAAGCTGAGCTGTTGGCAGCCCTACCATGCCCCCTGTGCAAGTCCAGCTGTCACCTGGTCTGAGTCCATGCTTTTACTGATTCCTAGAGTCATCATGATGCTATCAGTTATGCATGGCACCTATGTAACAAAATCTATTGAATTTTTGAGCCTCCCTCTCAGCAATATCAAGGGTTGACACCATGGATTTCTGCAAGCTATCTCAGGTTGAATTTGTAGACTGAGTGGTGGTTAGTGCATCTGGATTTTCACTTTAACTCAGGTTAGTCCTCTAGAATAAGTTGGAGGCACAATAACACAGTATCTTGGGTTACATTGCTCAGGTTGAAAATTTTTGTTATTTCAGAGAGAAAACTACTCATGCAACTGTGAAAGTTGAGTGTAAGAGAATGCTGCAAGGTGGAACTCATTGGGAAGCACACTGAGCTCAGTTTTGACAACTCCTGGTAGAAAGTTAGCTTCACACTCCATCTGAAAGTATGTTTACTGACCAGGAGAGTAAGCATTTACAGTGATTCCATGTTTACTGTACTTAAGTGCTACTCAAAATAATCAGTGTCCATGACCTTAGCATGAATAAATGACACACCTGTGCACTGGGTCAATCCCCTGATAGCAAACTTGGACACAGAATAAGCCACCATGTCAGGATCAGCTGTCATACTGATCAGATACATAAATATGAAATCATGACAGATAAGTATACCCACTCTGCTTCCCTGATACAGAACAACCACCTATCACCTGCAAAAAGTACATCACATTATAATAGGGTTATAACCCCCATAATGCATTATGAGATACATAATCATTAGCGGCCCCATTATATGCCAAGTTGGATATGGTAACCTAGTTGTAACATACAATAATAATTACAAGTCTCATAATAATTATGATCAGTTGCAACACCATTACAACCCAAAGACAATGTTACAACCACATTACAACCCTACTGGACAGTAAATAGGTACCAAATCCTTATCAGAATCACTCACACATATAGCACACATAAATATAAATGCAAAAACCTATATTGAACCATGCATACACCATACAGATACTCCAGATGAATGATAAGTACTATTCTTACAGCTTCAAGCTAACATATCCCTTGAATGTAAAGGTCACTGGCCTTGCCAGCACCCTCATCAACCAAAATGCTACAATCACTGATAGCAACCAACAAAGCACTGATGATAATTCAACATACCAAGCCTTTTGACCAGTCTTGGTGTCCTGTTACAGCCCATAGCAAGATACTTGCCATCTGCAGAAAAGTGAATGCAACACACAACACTGTCAACCAAATGATTTAGCACATGGTTCTGGAAATCAGACCAGGAATGACTGCTGTAAAGTCCAAAATCAATAAAAAGGAAAATAAATAGAAGCAACCAGAAAGATGCTGGCCATGATGAAGCATGCACAATGAGGACAAATGAATGCACCTTTCGTGCATGAGGGTATGCACCAAGCTGACATCTAAGCCCTTCTTCACATTTGGATTGAATATTGCGAACCAGTCATTGCCCCCTTTCTTGAACTCTGGGCCTCCTTCTGGAGTGTTAATTGGAATCTGAGTGCTGCCACTGCTAGATGTCCTGCCAGTATGTTGTGGTTGAAGGGCTTGGCTTGGCAGGAGCAATTGAGTATGAGCATGATGAACATCCATCATGGGCAATGTGGCAGCCGAACCAGGGCCAGCAGGAGGATATGGTACAGGTGGACCATGAGTAGGCATAGTGGAGGGTGGAGGAGGAAGACCTGGGCCAACAGTGGGCCTGGATATAACAGCGGTGGCACGCCACCAGATGAAGGCAGGGGTAATTCTGGTATGGGATTGGGTGAAAAGATGTCATTATAGATTGAGATGATGAAATGAGGGGACTTGCCTGGTCGCTCACTCTTCAGACACTCAGGCTTCAGCCTTCTTGGGTCTCTTTGGTCAATAACCCAATCCCGGTCCCTTTCTCTATTACATTCCCTCTCATGTTCTCTTTCATGATCATGATCCTTCTCTCTATCTCTCTCACATTCTCTATCCCTATTGCAGGGTAAAATATGGGTTAGTGAGCTAGTAGGACTGGGAATGGTATTGGCACCATTTTCAACTTTATGTACCTTTATGTGTCCAATGGGCCTGTTATTGATGTTGAATATTGTAGTAGATGTTGCTGAGACCAGAATTGGTGATTCTTGAGCTTGACAGAGAGGAAACAGGGGAGCTGTCATTAATGTCGTTCATCGATGGTGGTGGTTTGGGCAAAGAGTTAGGCATGGGAATTTGCCAATGCTGCGGCACTTTGACTGCCGTGAAGTTGAGGTAGTTGCCTTATGTGTTGCAAAACCAGCTCTCTGATGACCATCAGTCAACATTTTACTCTACTCACACCGGCCTATTATTTATTAACTAAAAATTAGTTTCATTATAAACATAAATAGGTGTACCTAATACTAAAGCCTTGTTATATTGTCATATTGCATGGGTTCTTATATGCTGTTGCACTAAGAACTTTACTTATATTTGAAATTGTGTTATAATGTGCATGTACTGGGGTTTTAACTTGTTGTAATGACTCTATGTGGGTTGTAATGTGGTTGTAATGTGGCTAGAATGTTTAATAATTGTTCCAGGCAGTTGTAATGTGGTCATAAGGGAGTCATAAGGTAGTTACAATATTTCAATATATTATAACTATGCTATAATACACTTAAAATCTAGATAAATTTATTATGTTACCTTGTAACCTTTATAATTCAGTTGCAACACCATTATAATGGTATGTACTTTTTGCAGGTGATTATCCTGCCTCCATAACCTTGGGATATCATCTGTTCTACAGTGTATTTGTAGCAGAGGAATGTGCCCTGGGTATTGACTGTTACAGACACTCACAGATGCTCACTTGAATTTTTACTTTACAGACATTATTTCTTTTTCTTCACATTTTTCCAATAAGCGCCTTCTAGCGCTATCTCTTATGCTACTCATTAACATCTGGACACCTACACCTTCCCAGCTCCCTTTTTGATTATGCCTTTCTTCATATTTAAGACATTATAGTGACATCACTATGACTTTATTATTCTATTTGTTTCTATCTTTTTCTAAATTATGATATCATTTCTTGACATCATTATGACTTCATTTGAACGTCATAGTGATCTCATCTCTGACATCATTCGTGATGTCATGTTTCTTATTTATGACTTCATTCTACTACTTACTTGTTTAGTAAACAACAATGTCGCTTCAGCAGTTTGTATCCAAACGAGTAGCTACAACGATTGTATAAGTAGGTAGTATTCAGGTCTAAGCTACTTCAGCTTGACCTGGTTAATTCACTCAATATCTTGCTCAACTCTGACCGACTTGGAACAGAACACAGAGAGTTTTACTCGCTGTTGGTTCTTAGAACTTGAACTTGATCCTGAACTTGACATCACTACATCATAGTGGTGTTGAGTAGTTGTCGTTGCTGCACAAGTAACGTAACATTGACTTTATGGACCAAATCCCACTCTTCTGTAGTAGCTGAAGTGGGACATTGAGCAAGGTCTTCAGAGAAGACCATATTAAATTTGAATGCCAATGGCTTTTTTGCTGGAGGGAAGCTGGTAGCAGAACTGTAATACTGCTTATCACTGGTGTGAGCTTGACAGAAATCTGTTGTATAGCTGCTCAAGGTGGAAGAAGTTGGTTTGTGCAATATTGTACACTAGTGTACTCATTTACCTTATTCACAAGTCAGACCATGGAGAAAGTGTTTCATTCAATGCAGAATGCAACACTACATCTTGATCAATCAATCAAAGTAGAGTCCTCTATCTACAGTAACCTGTTTGAAACCAAATCAGAAGCTATTCTAGCAATTTTGTGAACAATTACTCACACTCTGACCTACAAGAGAACTATACTCAGACTAGAAATGATAAGGAGATTGATGAGAAGCTTACTAGTAATGAACTGTGCTTCATTAGACACTAAAAATGAGTCCATGTTTGCAACATCTTCAGGCTGACCTTCTTTTTTGAATTGGTTGCTTCTTGATGTACTGGCAATAAACAGAGAACATGGTGTTAGTCAATTTTGAGATCAAGAAGAGTGAAATCCCTCATGCATAGTTGTGGGTTTCCTTAAAAAAAGCCAATACTGAAGAGCATTGGATGGTTGCCACACTTATGCAATTAAAAAAACTAACACATATCCATCCAGATGGCACCTATTGACAATGCATTAGCAATCTAAATTGCAGGCAAAGTCAAGTAGGTGAAATAGCTTACCTGAGCATAGGCATTGACAGTGATCCCATACTTTCTCAATTTGAGTGATAAAGCAGTCAAATTCTATCTTATCACAGGCAAAATTGGACTCCTGATTGCAAATTTTGGAAGTTGAATAGGCTGACATGTTTGGTTGTCCTATTGGGGCTCAATGTTAGTGCATTGAATGGAGCTAATCATTTAACAAGAACCTATCTTGTTTACCAGTACCAGAGAAAGCACCAATAATCCTTCCACCTCTGCCTTGCTGAATCATCTGATTCACATTGTACTTGTAGCAGAGAAAGGTACCTTAGATGTTAGTATGTATAGTTTTTTCAAACTCATCTATTGAAGCTTTGAGAGATGTGTTCATTAGTGGCTCTAGGTCATCAAACAAAGATGACAAACTCAAGGTAAATAGATTGGGTAGAATAATTCCAGCATTGACTACCATCTGCAGCAAAATAACAATTACCATACTTTGGGAGGTAATTGAAAGCCAACAAACAGCATACTATGTTCAAACTGCCTAATTCCTTGACAGTTCCTCCAACCATACACTCCACATCATCTTCCACAGAAACATCCCTAGGAGTTATGAATGGACAACAACCAAGGCAAGAGATTGACTTGGCAACCTCTTCTAATTGTCTAGTCTTGGCCCAAATATCATTAACAGCAAACATTGAATCCATCTCTAGCAAGATGAAGAGCAATGGCTTTGCCTATGCCTTGAGAGGCACCTGTGATGAGAGTGACATGTTGGAGCATAGTAAAGAATTGAGGGCAAATAAAGAGTGTCCATGTGAAGAAGAGTGTATGGCTTGGTGCTGACAGCAGCAGGATGTACAGTTAGAGGGTGGGGATTTCTCTATAGCACTTCCACTGTCAATTCCTACAATTCTACTCTGTTCAATACAATCATTTGGTCATAGAGTAAGACTATATTACATTAATTCACAGTGACCATCATGTGGGGTCTTGCAAATCATAATTTTCAGCAAAAAAGTCCATCAAAGTGGAAAGTGGGGAGGAGGGTTCCAGACCCCTGAAAGTGAGTCACTAAAAAGTGTTCTACCAGTCTTAAAATGCACAGAAAACACCTCTTTAATCTTGTGAAAAGTTGGGAAAGTTGTGGAAAGTGGAGAGCAATAGATCTAGTGATTTCCTAATGCACTATTTCTCTCATTCAACCAACTTTCTTTTGGCATTAGAAAGTAGCACTAAGTCCTAGTATAGTAGGATGAAGGATTTTAGCTACCACTGTGAGCCCATGTGATCCACATAGTTCACAGTTTCTTGATGATGTGATTCCCGCTACCTAGTGTAGTGGGTTTTGATACCTTGAGGCTCAGATTAATAAGCTTTTTTGCAGAAAGTTCCCACCTGTCGGGTATTGCCGCACCAGCTTGCTCCAGTCCAGCGCTCAAATGGCCCTCTCCCTAATTCCCCACGCTTCGGCATATTCCGCCGGGCAGCCCACTGTGCTTGTTGCTCTTTCGCTGCCTGCAAAGTTTTTCCCACACATGCTCTCAATCTCTGTTTCAGCGACTTGTCTCAACTTTGTGTTGCTAGCAGGCCATATGGGTTTTTTTTAGATGTGGATCACCTGCATGTGTTCAGACACCAACTTATCCAATAAAACAAAATGGCTTGTCTACATTATAGGGTCTTGGGGGGCAAGACTTACATCACAAATCATGTAGCTGGTGAAATGGTATCTATGGCCTGGCATGCATGTGTTTGGTTGTAACATCACAAGATCATGTTGATTGGTAGGACACCTGCATCTCTGTTACAAAGATTCACATTGATATTTAGTACCATTTATTATTGCTGTCCTCCAGAATGTCTAAATGCTTGTGCCCTTCTTCTTCTTTAAAAGCCCTAGCTCCAGAGTGATGTTGGAAGCTACCAATCCACATTTCTTACAGTGTTGTATTTGAAATCTTGAAGGTGTTCATCAACTCACTTGAGTTATTTAACCAGGTCTCTGTGTTGCTTCATTGCACAAAATGTCAAAATGGTACATCTGGTTATGGGGGGAATTGACACCAAAAACTCACCTGTGCCTGGTAATAGTTAGATACAACCCTAGTCAAACTCATAATGATTAGTTTTGGGAGCTATAACCTCAGTGAGATTAGTACTAACTGGTTTTGAGAGGGATATGAATAGTTTAATGGTGGTTATAACCACCCAATTACTGGCCATAACCACCCAATTACTGGCCATAACCACCTATTACTGGTTACTATCACATGGGTTCAGACTCCTGCAATTGTTCATTTAAATTTCACTCACATTTCAAACTCCAACTTTTCTTTTATACCACCACCATCTTGTTGTCGTCAACCCATTGTTATCTTCAACCCATTGCTGTCTTCATTCTTTGCCCCTCTTGTTGTTGTCCCCCTCCTCGCTGTTGTTCTTTTCCCTCTCTTGTCATTATTCTTGTGGTCATTTTTCACCCTCATTGTTCCTCTCTCATTGCAGTTGTTTCCTTCTCATCATTGCAGTTGTTGTTACCCTCTTGTTGTCGCCATTGTTTCCCTCTCATTATTGCTGTCATATTTATCCTCTTGTCATCACTGTCGTTTCCCTCTCATCATTGCCATTGTTTCTCTCTTGTTGTCACTGTTGTTGTTACTCTCTCATCATTGCTGTTGTTGTTATCCTCTTGTCATCACTGTTGTTTCCCTCTTATTGCTGCCCTTGTTACCCTCTTGTTGTCACCATCATTGTTGCTCTCTTATCATTGTTGCTCTCTTGTTATCATGGTCATTCCCTCTCATTGCCATTGTTTATTGTCACTTCCTGCTGTCCTCNACGAGGGAAGAGACAAAGAAGATACCTTATTCAGGAGCCAGCAAATGTGTCAAAGACCAAATTCACATTCCTGCAGACAATATACCCTCTTCCATCTGTTGCTCCACATCCAATCCCTGAGTAATGCTCTGAGTCGCAAATCCCAACAATAATTGCAAGATCATTGCTCACCTGGTCAACTGCTTTCGCATTGCTAGCTCTCATCTCTAGTACTCTTACACAATTTATGTTGGGTGATCTGGACTTGTGAAGATGGGTACACCACAGGTTATCATTAGCAAAAAATAACTCAGGTTGGACCGTTTTCATATCTCAGGTTGATCCAGAAATTTATCTCGAAAAGCTATCTTGGGGAGAAAATGTATTTCGCATTGCAATCGCAGATTGACTACTGAGATCTAAAGATTCTTGTCCAATTTGATCCTGGCAAAAGTGCCAATGGTGGGATTTGCAATGCAGATTAAATTGGCTTTGGTGTAAAATAGAGTGAGAAAAGGCTGCCTGCTCCCACTTTATCTTGGATGTCTGGAAGCTGGAGGTTGGAAAATAACATCAATGGGGCTCAATATTATAGGTAGTGGGCACTGCCGGAACGGCCCTTACCCCACCCGATTATATATAGTGGTAGCTGCCAACCCCTGCAGGTTTAAACTCTGCTCTGATATTTCCCACACTGTGTGTCTCTCAGAAATCATGGCACAGAAAAGTCATCTCATGACTCATGGTATGTAGCACCATACAAAGGTGAAAAAATGTATCAATAGGGATGCCATATTGATTTGTATGAGACAGATTTCTTACTTGATGTGAATATGGCTACATATGGCCTATCTGAGGTCATTTTGGACAGAAACTTGGACATTTGGAAAGGAAAATCGTTACAAAAGGAAAATCTGTCTCATACGATCTAATTAGTACTCCTGAAAGGTTCAATTCACACCACTGCGTCGGCCAGAGAGGTCGTGTGGCAAGATGTAAGTGTTCAGTGTATCAATGACATGCCATAAGCCTGACATATGCATCGCGCCATCTCAAAAACTACTCTAGGCATCTTCTAGTCATATTTTTAAGTCTATAGTATTCACAAATCTAGTTTTCCATTATTCTGATACAATTCCATGCAAGAGATAAGGTAGAGTACGATAAAATGAGTGTTTGCTGGTGGGTGGATGCGACAAAGCTGAGTTGTGCCCATCAAATCACAGCCAATTTGCTTAGTCATCTGCCAAAATCGGAACCGCAGTTGGCAGCTACCATATATAGTCTTGATAGTTCTAGAATATGCTATGAAAAATGCACCTTTTTGAAACCTGAACTACATGCCAAGATTCTCTATGATGAAGCATNCGAAAAGCTATCTTGGGGAGAAAATGTATTTCGCATTGCAATCGCAGATTGACTACTGAGATCTAAAGATTCTTGTCCAATTTGATCCTGGCAAAAGTGCCAATGGTGGGATTTGCAATGCAGATTAAATTGGCTTTGGTGTAAAATAGAGTGAGAAAAGGCTGCCTGCTCCCACTTTATCTTGGATGTCTGGAAGCTGGAGGTTGGAAAATAACATCAATGGGGCTCAATATTATAGGTAGTGGGCACTGCCGGAACGGCCCTTACCCCACCCGATTATATATAGTGGTAGCTGCCAACCCCTGCAGGTTTAAACTCTGCTCTGATATTTCCCACACTGTGTGTCTCTCAGAAATCATGGCACAGAAAAGTCATCTCATGACTCATGGTATGTAGCACCATACAAAGGTGAAAAAATGTATCAATAGGGATGCCATATTGATTTGTATGAGACAGATTTCTTACTTGATGTGAATATGGCTACATATGGCCTATCTGAGGTCATTTTGGACAGAAACTTGGACATTTGGAAAGGAAAATCGTTACAAAAGGAAAATCTGTCTCATACGATCTAATTAGTACTCCTGAAAGGTTCAATTCACACCACTGCGTCGGCCAGAGAGGTCGTGTGGCAAGATGTAAGTGTTCAGTGTATCAATGACATGCCATAAGCCTGACATATGCATCGCGCCATCTCAAAAACTACTCTAGGCATCTTCTAGTCATATTTTTAAGTCTATAGTATTCACAAATCTAGTTTTCCATTATTCTGATACAATTCCATGCAAGAGATAAGGTAGAGTACGATAAAATGAGTGTTTGCTGGTGGGTGGATGCGACAAAGCTGAGTTGTGCCCATCAAATCACAGCCAATTTGCTTAGTCATCTGCCAAAATCGGAACCGCAGTTGGCAGCTACCATATATAGTCTTGATAGTTCTAGAATATGCTATGAAAAATGCACCTTTTTGAAACCTGAACTACATGCCAAGATTCTCTATGATGAAGCATGTATATAGATTGCTAGGGCAAACATGTCAATAATGCAAACTCAAAAAATCAAGACATCTCACCTGATAACGACATCCCGCATGATGGCAGTCAGGGAAAGAGATTCACAGAACCGAGCAGAGTACTTACGTGATCCCCGTCTCTGACGGTGCATTAAGCGCTCAAGCGTCGTCGATCACCGATTATCAGCACCCATCCAAACAGTGTTTGCGAAAGTGATGGGAATTCAAACTTTTTTGTTTGTCTTGCCTGTCAATGATTATTAGACCAGAGGAGTCGTTCTCTTTCACTGCAATGTCTCAGCCTAGCTATGATGACATCACGTTTTACACGATGAAACAAAGTTGACGTTTTCCCTTTTTCCCATTATTGTCGCAAATAGCTGAAAGGTACCACCGAATCGTCATCCCTTTAGCGCATCAAAGCGTCGAATCTTCCACCTCATTCCAGCCAATCACAAGCGAACCTGAGGAGTAATTGCGTCACAGAATGCATTGGGTACTGTAAGTTATACTCTGAAGATTGTTGTACAAGAATGTAATACGGAAGCGGGTAAGACTTGAGAAGGGGAAAAAACAAAACTATGCCAGTCCATCTCTCTCTATCTCCTCTATACATACTTAAAAGTTGAACTTGGAAACAAACTCGTAAAAGGTCTTGCCCTGGATCTCGGCGACTTCCTTCTCGAGTGCAGATGGTTGACGAGCACCGGTTGATCCAGCAAAGGTACCAGCACCCCAAGCAGATCCTATATAAGAGGTGTGGTTTGATCAGAAAACGATAGTACTCATATGACCCCACAATACGAGCGATACTCACCACCATGTACCTCATCCAAATTGGCCAATTGACCAAACGAGTTCTTGTATCCCAAAGGAACATACACAATTCCGTGGTGTGTAAGAGTCGAGAGCGAGCTGAGAGCTGTGGTTTCCTGTCCACCACCGAGGGTAGCGGTCGAGACGAAGACACCGGCAAACTTGCCGTGCAAAGCACCAGCAGCCCAGAGCTGACCAGTACTATCCCAGAATGCCTTCCATTGACCGGGGAAGTTGCCGTAACGAGTGGGGATACCAAAGATAAAGGCATCAAAGTTGGGAAGCTCGGCGGCGGAGATGACAGGGTAGTTGGGTTTGGGAGGTGCGTGCATTTTGGCGAGGATTTCGTCGGAGAGTGTCTCAGGGATTCTGAATGGCGATCTCAGTGACGATAACGAAACTGATAAGAACGAATACTCACTGGTAGATGGTAGCGGAACCGCCAGCAGACTCGACACCCTTCTTCACTGACTCGGCCATGGTAGCGATATGGCCGTACATGGAGTAGATGATGATAGCGATTTTGGGAGGAGACATTTTAGTTGATTCTGTAGCGGGTGCAGGAGTGGATGAAGGCTTCTGTGGTGGAAGTAAGTAAGGAACCTGTACTGGAACATTGACCCTTTTATATACCTCGCCGGTGTTATCATCGAATAGATCTTTCTGTCGTTTGCCAAAGCACATGATCGTCTGCCTTGATTCCCTACCCGATGTAGAGGAAAGATTGAATTAGGTATAGTAAAGGCGGGTTGACGACATATTTTATAACCCGTCAAGTCAATTTCTGACGACTTTGGCGTCATTCGAAACGAAGAATGGGGTAAGTAATTTAGTGAAATCCAGGCGCTCTATGACAAAGCCGTGGGAAGCCCTGGGAGTATCAACCCCAAATCAGGAAATCGCCTGTTGTTCTTCCGCCTACTTCCATCACTGCAGCCATTCATTCCTGCATCGTTATGACATGTAGGTGGTTATGGTGCTTAGAAATTCTGACAGCAAACCGAGTAAAGACGTTTGACAACACCTCCGACGTAGAAACGGAGCACTTTATATGTCTTGGAAGCTCAGGGAGGGTGCTACGGTATGATCATATTAATGAATGGACCCTTTCCCGCTCAACTAACGACTTGCTCAATTTAGGCTCAATTCTCCCACCAGTCCGTATTCCTCCGGTCTCCTACCTGATTGGGTGCGCGGATGTACACGACCGTCAAGAACCTTTTGTTTTCTTGTTCATTCAGTCACGGTCTGGGTTGCAGTAGCTTCTCTGCTATTCTAAGAAGCGTCAACCTCACAAAGTTCACCTTGGCCTTCTATAGTATAGTGCGGAGACCGGCCGTGCTACCCCTGGCGACAAGATAATCGCCGGGAAATCAAAGACATAAATAGTCAGGATATTCAACAATCGCTTCTCGATCCAAAAGATCTTTGGACGCGTGTAAACCGGTGCGACAGAGTGCGACTCAATATGCCCCCGGAGAATTGAGAACCGTACAACTCTCGTACACACAGGGCGGCGACCTCCACTGTCGTGCGGTTCGATGGGAGTTTTTTACATGCCAAAAAGCTCACTTCGCACGGGAAGTGCGCGACCTTTTATATCCAAATCTCTTCTTTTGGGGAAGGTGAATTCCGAGTTGGAGAAGGGCTACTGTTACGACCTCTGGAATCTTTGTACCGCCTTTGAATGGAGACATCCGTGTTTTGGAAGAGGGCTCCTGTTTACGCCCTTTTGAAATTCGGAGAAATAACATGCTTCTATCGTCACAACCAAACCTCCATCTTTTCTGGAACGGAATTCTCGTTCACGGGCCATGTTAATCCACAACTTCCCTTTTGTCACTTTGAGTTCCCGTTCCAAGACCGTGGATTATAGCAGTAGACCACTTTTCGACGGCCGAGTCGGATACACATACCACGTAACGTGTAGGAAATGCCAGTGGCGGTTGATGTAGATGGATCCAGGGGATCTTTCATGTTTACAAATTACTCCAAAAGCGCGGCCAAGCAGGTCACTGGTATTTGTCGTCTCTGTCAAGTATGATTCATCAACATTACTAATGTTGACAAACTTGATTTGACAGGCAAAAAAGTTTTGAATTGAAATGATTTACATCTCGTGTGCGCCACAGAGCGCTCTCGGCCGAGAACGGTAATGAATTATTTTTTTTCATTAACTCTCCGCTGTTGATGGGACTGCCACAGTTATGTGTTTGCGGGGGTTGCGGGGATTATGGAGTACTCGTCGCTGAATACATTCTCCCGTAAGACAGGTCCCCTTGCGGTGGCTGGTAGCTCTTGATCTACTGACCATATGGCAGGTGAATGAGGAAGCTACTTTTGCACGACATAACTTACTTTTCATCTGATACATGTTACGCGATCCTAGTTCTGAATACAAATCTACTGGTACATGACAAAATAAGAAACTAGACCCAACTCTCCTGCAATTTGTGAGCATCCACAAAAAGCCTTACTCGTTCTTAATATAGCCGTCGTCCTCAAAAATGAAACCTATACTCCCGCTCGTCGCTCTTGGTCCATACGACACGTATGACCTTCCAGGAGTATCACTTGGCTCAACACACATATCAAGGAGCTTTTCTCGATCCGTCATCATCTCTACTGCGTCGGCGTGTTCCGTCGCGGCATAGGCAAACTCATGCCACCAGCTGTCCCGAGCTCCATTATACAAATGGGCAAGGAGGTCTCTACCTTTCGGGGCCTTTGACTATTCCTCTACTCCGAGAATGCGACTCCCCATGATCGTTGTTGCTCACTGACGTTGTGCGGGTCATTAGGCATGTCGTCACACCAGATATGGGACTAGGTTTCTGTGTGTCAGTTGGTACGAAACGGTACAAAAGATTTCTCAACACATGTTTTTTTCGTCGTCAACGGTGGATGAAGAATTTCTCGTGGTTTTTGGATGGGGGCTAACGTACCTTCCTGGATGATAACGGCGAAATTGGGGTCGGGGATAGAGGTCATGCAGTTGGCGTCATGTTCCAAGCTCCTCGGAATTGGTGGGGGAGGTAGAGTCGAGGAAGTGAGGTGGGTCAGAGAATGACGGTTGACTACGAAGAGACGCAGATCCATATTTCACGGCATAAGACATCAGGATTTGCTCCTAGTCCAGTCGCAATGAGCACGTAAAGAATACATTGAGTATCCCATTGCGAATGTTGGATCATTATCAGAGGATGCGCTGGGTAATTATGGATGATCATGGCGTTGAATGTGTGTTATTCATTCGGAGTATATGACTGACGAATGGTGTTAGAGAGATAACTATCTTTAGATAGGACGAAACACGTACACTTCGAGGTTCTGTGAGCCACTCATCATCTCCAGCTCTCCATCTTACTCCTTGAGGAGATCGTCCCTGTTGGATCCCTGGGTCCTCGCTACCGCGTCGAAAGACAGCATTATTGTCCAAATCCATCTGGGCGAGCAGCTAGACGCGCCTCGTTATGTCAGAGCTGACAGAGCTGCTGGAAGTTTAAGCGACCTCTGTGTATTCGAACGATTTTTGAACGGGCTGACGAGCAGTAGGCGGTTACTGACACGGCGTCTAATCCACGTGGCATCTGGTCCGTGCACTTTGTTCATGTTTACAACGCTTCAACGATCGCGACTCTTTCACCCGTTGGATGTCACCAACTTTCCTCGGATTTTCAGGTCGTTGACTCTCGCAGTACAGGACGTTTGATGACGAAGAACATACGACTCAAAACAGGTGTGCGCCCAGATACAAGATTCACCCTTGACTAATTTCCATCGAACTTTCACTACATGCAGAGAAGGACTATGATATCACTCAAACACCGTTTGGTCGTTTGAGATGAAGCTTCGCATGGAACAGGCGAGACAGAGGGTTACGGGAGCTGGCCAAAGAGATATGACAATGACGGCGACGTCGGCGCTCGAAGGGTCGGTCCTCAATCAATAGCGTCATGTACGCAGATACACGCTGAATTTCCTGACTATATGAATGCAAGTCTGTTATCGTCAGATAGCGCCAGAATGCACCTGGGCTTAATCGAAATTCAGCTGAGCTGAATCCGACGGGAAGAGGACTCGAAATTCGTACTCACATCGTTCCGTGCCTGACAACCGTTGACTGTTCAGTCTGTTCGGTTGCATGGAACGAGAACGAACATGATCTGCTCCCAGAGCGGCCGATATCGATACGATCCAAGGATTAAGGGAGAAGAGCAGCGAAGACTAGACCTGAAATCCCAGATAACACTTGCCCATCAAGACCTTGACGACCAAATTAACTATATTCTTTGTCGTGTTCCATCCCTTTCTGTAATTTATGCTTCCACACCTGCCAAAAGAACCATCGTTCCGTGCCTATGATATCCACTTTCGGAGAGACAGTAACAGAGGGATGATGGGATATGAGAAGCAAGTGTCGTGCATCTGGACATCGTTCCAATTCCAGAGCACAAGCATCGAAGAAGGGCTTGAGGAATCCCATATTCTGAGATGCAATATAATCAGAACGAGTGTCTCTGTTGAAAACGAACGTATCAATGGGAATAAATGCTAGGTAATACCAAATGCCCTTACATCGGCTTTGAACGGATTGTACGGCCTTCACCACTTTTCTTTTGCCTGGTGATTAACCTCATAGTACTCGTCCAACCTCCATTGGGTCCCGCTTTTGAGAACGAAGGTACGAGATTCGCGGTTTTCAAACTTGGTAGAATAGCCATAATCAATGAGGATATTGACGTTGACACGATCCCTTGGCTGAGACTCGGGAGGTAAGTGTTTGTTATACTGACAGAAGTTGACGAGAAGGTTGGATCCGTTCGGGAATAAGGGATTGGAATACATCATGATATCGAGGGCCCGAACAGTATTTCAGGTCCGTTCAAGTGAGTAACGTAGGTGTCTTAACGATGTGCAATGTTATGGTCATGAAGAAGCACAAGATGCTACAAAACATGATCAATTCGCGAAGCATAGAAATATGACACAAGATATCCACCTCCAGAGCCTGTTTCATTATCCCTAGCCCTTCTACAACTAGACGGAACGATGGCATCCGGCAGTCTCGCAATAGCAATTGTACGACGATGCACCGCCTTGGGGCTCCTCGACTAGAAAATGATCGGACATGGATTATGCAGGTAGTTTCGTAGCTCTGGTGATGAAAGGCACTTCAAGATTTAGAGTTCTTGGAGACCGTCGCCTGTGTCTTGGTTTATCGGGGGTTCCCAAAGGAGCTTGAGAATAACGCGTGTTCCATCTACGACTCACTCAGCGTCAGTGACGAAGTTGTCCATTTATTCAGTTCAGTGTCAGAGATGTCTCAACTCAGTGCATTGTGTAAGGGACTGACCAGTATCGAATCCCCGAATTCTGAATATCTGCGTTTACTACGGCGTACGACCTCTAGAGAGACCCCTTTTCCGGCCAGAAATCCATCCACTTTGGGTCAAAACGTCTTCGAAGCTTATAGCCTTTGCCGAGGAGATAGTGGTGGTTATCTACCCAAGGGATTTCCATGATATGCCACTCAAAGGGTGCATTTTCACGCTGTTTTTGAGAGAAATGATCGAACATGGCGGAACAAGCAAAAATGACGGTTTCCGCGGCGTCTTACCACGTGGCATCTGGTCCGTGCGCTTTGATTACAATTCCCCGCTATGATCTGTCACCTGCCTAACCTGTCTCCTTATCTTTTATTCTTCATTCTTTATAGCTCAGGCTAATCTGAAGGACCCGCTTCTAGAAGCTCTTGGGATACATAGATGAAATTAGGCTGGTGCGTTTCTTGCCATTTGTGGCATTCTACCTTACTCACTGACAAAATTTCCCTCCGACAGCGACAATAGACTCGTATTGGTACTGGTTTAGAAGATGTTAAACAGGTGCGCACCCCAATACGGAATTCTTTTGCTTTTGACTGATGTCTAAGTATAGTAAGAATGTACTGGATTTCTCCGATCATGCGATGCAAAGGTAGTGACTAGTCAGTGATATCTGTTGTACCTTAGCAACTGATTTGTTTTGAAGGCATCAACTATATAGCGTCTAAAATAAAGAATCTAACTCCTGATTGTACCTGGGGTTTCTGCAGTGCTTGTTCGTGGTCGCGCCTGTCATTGCTTATCATGATAAAGTATGGTTGGGAGGGCCAGTGATATGAATCAAACCCGATATAAATGCTTCGCATCAGAACTCAGTTGAAGAGCATTGTGTTATGATGACCTTTGCCTCTTGTTCGGCAACGTTGGTTGCGTTCCTTATTGCCTAACGACTGACAGTGACATATAAGATAGTGTTGTGATGCTACGTTTCACTTTTGCCCCATTCTAGCCCTTCGACAATGGAAAGGGTCGACGATATGGATCCTCGTATCGAGTACACCCCTGCGAACAGCTGGTTCACCGCAGGTGTATCCGAGGAATACAACTCTACAACACATTGCTCTCAAAGTAGTCATTGCTCCTTGCAATCCTGGTTCTGCTCTTTCTATTCTTGAGAAGACAAAGACAACGAGCACGAGAAAAAAGCAGCCCTCCCGGTGCGTCTTTTCTGGCTATGCCTGGACTCAGCTTACTGAATAATCTCTGATCCAGTTTTCGAAGCGAATGTCCCTGTGGGATCACTTCAACCCGCAAGGCCATCCCAATTCCAATATTCACAGCGAAGCACGTCACAACCACAGACTATCCCTTCCACATCAGAATCTTGGAATAATACCTTGTCTGTACCCTCGGGACAGCCCACTCTAAGGGAACCTCTCCCAGGGAAATCATCGCGGTTTGTAGTGAACACACCATCTGAGAGCCTGAGCGCGGGATCCGAATCTGCACTCTCCGATGAACCTCCACCGTACAGACAGAGTTGAATCAAAGGACAGTTGAAAGATCAATTTGGACACACATGTTTTATACTTAATAAACAGATTGAAGAGGACAGGGAACATTGCAGGTACCCATGATCGTACCGTCAAGGATACACCCGAGAGGAACCGGCCTTCCTCGGGAGTATGCTTGGTGCAAGGATCCGTATCATCAACTCTTCACATCATGGAAGGGCCAGAATACTACGTGCAAAATGAAAAAACTTGCATGTCAATTGCAAGGTAAAGAGGTAGATGATAGAACAAATATAAGCAAAGATCATCATACCATAGCGCTGTGACATTTGATGAGCAAGGGGCTGCCAAAAATTTAAAATCATACCGGGGGTACATTTTTGTTTTTCGGCCTTGAGGAGGGAACCTACTTACCTCGACGTGATTGAATTACTATATATGGGTAGTATGACATCATCATTTTCACTGTCATTTGACTTATGTGACAAATATTTCAGACAGTCACGGGTCACGGAGGGTCCTTCCGAATAGGTTCGGTGGAAAGCTTTCAAATTTGGCAGTTTTAGGTGTATTTCCATGTCTGGACCTTTGGGGTACAGGAAGGTTTTCTGTTGAAAAAAAAAACACTAGTACTAAGATTATGTTGTATTTTTAGTCAGAGACACCACTTGAGGAGCTCTAAAATGGCCATCTGGGACCTTGAAAAGGGTAGGTCAAAATTTTTTTTCAGCCCTCCGGGCTGAACCTACCTACCTACCCCCAGTACGGGATTGGCAGCCCAGTAGCCCCTTGTTGATGAGTATCCGCGAAACCGCCTGCAGATGGTCTCAGCCCATCCGACCATCATAGGCAGGCGAGGGACTAATCCCAATGAGGATTAGGGACAAAGTCCCGTTTTGCAAGGTACTAGTGCAGACAAGGGATGGTGATGATGACATGAGATGCACCGATCCAACGGGAATACCGAACTTGCTATTCGGTTCCAACGAAGAAGAAAAAAGAAGAATGGAAAAAAAAATGGAAAAAAATGGTCTGCCTCCAGAGAAGCCGAAATGGCGGCAGGGATTGAAATGAGGAGGAACAGCAGCGATAACTTGGCCAAACCTGCCCATCAAAAAGTTTTCGCATCAAGACACCATATTCTTTGCTATGCCCCGCCCTGAGGCCCCGAGCGCCACTATCAGCAGTCTGGGCCCATTCAAATAACTGACTAGATGCATTCCCGAAGTACAACATTGTGGTCGTGAGGAAACACGAGATGCTACAGAACATAGTCAGTCTATGAAGAAAACGAAATTCAGTGGACGGAATTGTGGGATTCGACGGTTTCGCAAGAGTGATTGTATAACGGTTACACCGCCTTGGATTCGTCTTGGTGGTTCTCGACAGGAAAATGATCCGACAGCATTACTGGACATGGTTTCGTAGCTCCGGTGTTGAGAGGTGCCTCGAGATTTCGAGTTCTTAGTGACCGCGTCACCTGTACCTTCGATTTGGGACATGCTTACGCCAAGCTTCTCTTGCTTTTCCGCACGTTGCCCCGGATCGACCATACTTGGGCATCCATGCCAATTTGTACCAGTAATGGGACCATTGTAAAAAGAATGTAATTAACGGTAGTGCTCGCAGCATGTCGTATAATATCACTATATGTTGGGAGTCTCGCCGATAAGGCTGAATAGCTGGCGTGGTACGGAGTGAAGAATTACACCAGTCCTCTCTCTGATAGCATGGGTCCGAATCAGATGCAAGGATGAGAGTGTGCCTAAGTGACGAATCAGCATATGATTCCGCGGCATTGCTGAAGCCAACCCCACCCGAAAGAGTATCAAGCGTGTTTGCGGTACGGAGGTGGCGTTTCCGAGACACTTGGTCCTGCTTCTCCAGTATCGTTCATAATGCGAAAGGCTGGTCCTTTCTGTGTGTTTGCTCCCGAGGTACCAGCAGTGGACCCAGATCGCGGCCAGTCAGAGTCGGGCATGGTAGCATTTTGTGAGCGAGCGGCCGTCATTGAAGGTGCGGTGGCATCCAAGAAGGCTGGAATATTGACCATTAGTACCCATAGGATGAGAAACGTGAAGAATACATACGTCTATTCCGTGCATCTGCCGTCCCCGTCCCATTTACAGCCTTTCTTCGACTTCTCAACAACCACACTAAGAGACCTAGACAACCAAGAAGCACAAGGGATATTGCTATAGCTATACCAGCAATAGCACCATACGATAATCCCTCTGTTCCGGTGCCAGACTCGGAAGTCGACAATGGGTTAGACTGCGAAGTGGTGGCATTTGGATCGCTAGGTGTAATATCGAAATAGTCGATGAAAACGTCACTATTGTCAACAGTGTGGTTCATGACGAGGGTATGGGGTCCATCTTTGAGCATTGGAGAGCTGTACAGCCGCTGGTGGTGCAGCCAAGTTCCATTAAGTCCCGGTGCGAACGTTACAGGCGCTCCCCCGTCTAGTACGAAGAGGTCGATGGGATTGACGGTTGATTGGTTGCCTGAGAGGGTACCGTATACCGAGATGGATTTCCCTTCAATATTCATGTTGCAAGTTGAATTGTAAACTTCGAATAAAGAAGGGCAACGACGACGTACCGGAAAACTGAAAACTCAATGAAGCCCTTCCAGATTTCGACCCACGAGTAGTCGAGTTCCATTCGTCCGATACCCCTCCAACTACCCAGGCATCTGCGGGTGTATAAGTGATTCGAGGGTCACTGTCGTCCACGCGTTCCATTGTAAACTCGGCGAAAGAAGAATACGATTTTGGCGGCCTCCGTCGCTACTTATACCAGCGTCATAAAGATGATTCCGGTGTACCCGATCGCGTGTACACGCCTATCATCCGGCGCTGAATGACCCTGGTTCAACAGGCTTTTCTCATTCACCAGTCCGTAATATATATTGTCCATAGACTGCGACAGCCTGGATTCCATCGAAATTTTATCTGGTTCCTTCATATATCTGGAAGGAGCATTCTAAAGGGGGGAGAAAGTCGCGAGTCAATCCCATGAGATGTGTATCAGAGGATATTAGCAAGGTATAATACCATGGGGATTGTTGTCAAAGACGCGATCGAAATCCGTCGGAGTATTGATGCGAGTAAATACGAGGGTTAGCAAGATGATATGTTGGGTTTTGAGAAAATGCAGGTTCAGTGGTAAGATGGCCGAGCGGTTAAGGCGTGTGACTCAAGCTGATTGCAAAGCTTCCTTTCTCATGGGGGAAACCCCGCCTGGGTTCAAGTCCCAGTCTTACCAATGTTTTTCCTTTTTAAACGGTGATATGGTGATATATATTATACAAATGTAAATGCAATAGTGAGGCGACAAAGAAATTATTTTCAACGAAGAACGGCAGATGGTGAAGGCGTCGGATAGGGAGGTGGGCTGGGTAGCGCACCTGCCAGTAGGGCTTATATTCCAAAATGTTCTAGGACTCTTCTCGTGCGCTCGAGTTCCTTGTGGTGAAGGATACGACGCAAAGGAGAAATACGAGAGATGCGTCTGATTAACAGACGTGGGCGATTGTTCAGGATACTCGAAAGCTAGGATCTCAAGGTCAGAACTAGGTATGGCAAGCAAAAGTAGAACGCACGAGTGACATGGTCATCGAGTTGTGACTTTGACTTCAACCGCCTTTTTTCTCTTCTCTTCCAACACCAGAGAGCTCCGCCTACTACAAGCGCCGTGATAATCGCTGCACCCAGTGCAACGGCAGCCACAGCACCCTTGGAAAGGAGGGTACCGCCTCGGCTGCTGGCCTCGCTGCTCGGTTGAATGGCTATTGTCGAAGTATTGCTGGGGGTATAATCGATGTAATCCAGCCAGAGCCACCCCGTTTCTACTGTGCATGTCATGACCAGCGTATGTTCTGTATCTTGTAATGGCTGGGAACGGTAGAGTAGTTCGTTGTAAAGCGTTCGATTGGGAAACGTTCTCGGTTGATAGACGAATGGCTCTCTGCCATCTAGGGTGAACGTGTTGATTGAGTTCTTGTCCGTCAGTGGATGGGGTTTGGGACGTATCATTCCGCGTACTTCGACGTATGTTCCTTCAGTTGCGGTGAGCTTAGAGAAGCGTTAGGAAGACTATGAAAAAGACGCACCATTAAACTTGAAAATTGCGTATGAACCTGCTTTACTCGTTCCATGGCTCGTGAGATTCCATTCCCTGTCATCTCTCCCAGTTCGTTGTCGCCATCCATCAGCTTCGCTCAAATAAGTGATACGGGTGAGGTCAGCGTCGTCGATCCGTTCCATGGTGAAGCTTTCGTGCTGGTGGTGGGTTCACCACTAGTCGAACTTGGGAGAGCGGGAGTTATCAACCCATTTGACCACTTGGAACCGGTAGTGATACTAGGAACACTAAACGAAACGCAATGATGTCACAAGATGAGTATCACAATGATGACTCCATCGTCCTTGAGACGTGCTCACACCGAGTTTGCGTGGAAACCTAGCCGAGCTGAAACATCACCTGTAACGGAAGCGAAGAGGTCAAAATTGTGATGTTCAGGAGCAATAACGGATTGACGAGGAACCAAGCGTCCTGAAAGCCCTTCCTGCCGACAACAAAAAAGTTTCAGGATTTGAGAGTTAAGGTAAATTCGCTAATGTTTCCAGATAAAAATGAACGTACTGATTGATAGACCTCCGATACCATCCCGCTCAGCTAAATTTCATCAAAACCCGGTGCGGCTAGTACAGGGTCGAATGAATCCAACGTCAGGTTTTTCGGTTGCACATCTGTGATGAGTATAGACTAGATTGCGAGAATACAGAATAGATCCCGAGAGGAAATATACAGAGTGCCTGCTGGTTCGTCCTGAGCCTGGGCCCTGTATTGCCTGCCAGTAATTACGAGTGACAGAAAAGATGAGAGCAAGAGACAAAGCGTACAAGCGTGCGAAATGTTAGTCCTCAACGGCATTATCGAAAACAGTCACGCTACCGACTCTGTTCCGACCACTCGACGTCGGAAGTGAGCAAGGGAACGTTAGGCTGTAAGGCTGTATTGGCGTCTTGCACGAGGATTACCCTAGATCCAATCTTACTTAAAGCCTCTCAGGGATCCAGTGTAAGTACAGCATCCCATGATCACCCTTCATTACTTGAATGATTCTCGCGGACAGCGTATTCTATGGCTTCTGGTTTGTTTTCTTATGCATCAAGGATGAGGCAAAGCAGCTAAATCGGGTTTTATACAACAGGAAGAACTTTGTATTCCTTATACACTGAAAAGATACACTCGGGACGCAATTCTTCGTCGTGCTCCTAATGATCTTCGGGTCAATTCAACACCATTGAACAAGTCGCCTAGTATTGAAGACACGGGGGAAGATGGGACAGAGAATTTAGTTCTGGGAGAGAGCGGGGCTATCGTTGGTAGGCTTTGAGTTGATCTCTACAAGTTCTGGATCGTACTCATTGGCCACGATGCTTTCAATGTTCAACAGAGTATCTGATAACAAGATATGGCAAGAATACAGAACTTTACATGGCACCTGAGAGTCCGGGGTGGACGGATAACTTGTTCTGTGAGTTGCGATTTGTCGTTCTTAAATCAGTCTGTTTGACCTGGAATTTGACCTAGACACGCACCTTGCAGAAGGCTCTTTACAACCCTTGCTCTTCGTGCCTCTGTTGAAGAACGTGTACAAACTCGGAGATTCGACTTCAGATGGCAAGGATATACCGGCAATTCAGAGGAACTACCTAAATCCCAATTTGATCAAATTTGGCAAGATGGTGAATCGCTTCCTGTGGGGTGTTTATGGGCACTATGGATGCTAACCTTCAATTGCTAGATTACTGAGCACTTGCGTCGTCTACAACCTGGCCAATATCTTGCAGGACGCGAGGTTCCTACTGCTGCTGATTTTATGATGTTTTATACCCTCGAAGCATTCGTAGCGCGAGCACCGCGTGAAGCGGTTAGTGAGGAAATTAGGGAGTATGTTGAGCGGGCGAGGCAGAGGTGGGTTTTGTAACGCGTTCGATCGGACGAGTGCTCATGCATTTGGTGTAGGACAGCGTATCAACGAGTGAGTAATGCCTCTTATCGCTGTTCAAGTACTCACCTTTGATGTCGCAGGCGCTAGAGAAGGGCGGACCTTTCAATATGATATGCTGAAAGCGGCGTACTAAAGTACTAGCCTTACTCCATGGGGCGAGCGTGTTAGCCCTTGAGATGGGTGGCGAATCAAGTGTCTCTGAGCTTTGTCAATTTCCGTTGCATTTGCAAATGAACGCATGAACCCCGATCTGATGATATGCGGCGCAATGCTGGGCTGATTTCAATGATCTTTTGAAAGAGTCCAAAGTCAATGACGGCAAACCAAAAAGACATTAACGAGCGTGTTAGCGTGTTGAGGAAAGTCGCTCAGCGCTCAGTAGGGTGGATCAGTACTGGCCAGCAGTACTCGGTACTATATACAGTATATCGTTGTGGGGTAATGTGTGGTACCGGCCGGCAGCCGCAGCTACTTGCAGACATCGGGCCGTCTAAAATTTCCCAGCCGGCCGGCGTTATGCCTTCACTTGGCAGCGCTATGTTACCCTTCGGTATCATGTCCTCTGCTCAAAGCCTCTGTCTGCCTCGCAAGTCCAGCAAAAAAATTTCAGGTATCTCACACAGTTCAAGTCTATTTCTCATATTAAATGCTCTACAGAGTACAGACTACGAGCATGTTGTGATGCAGCAGCCTCAATCTCAACTTCTTCTCCACTCTCCACGAGCTATTCTCAGTCATCATTGATTTGCTAACCTCCGTGTCAAGCTATACCCTCGGACTCGGTGCATATTCAGCCCCCTCATATCGGATGGCTCCAATCTGATGACTATAAAACCAGGTTGATCGTGACGAATCAAAAGTATCACACTTTCTGTTTCCGATCTCCCGAAAAAAAATCGCTCAACTTCTTTTTGCAGGAGCCTGTGATTACAAAACCCTTTCCTTTTTCCTTTTCTTTTCCCTACGACCACGCTCAATACTATCATATGGATTCAGAGAAAAACCTCACCTCAATTTCATCGAATCAAGATCCTAGAAGCGTTCCCGATGTCGAAAGCAGCTTGAAGGGCGAGACGATTTACAATGAAGAACTACAGGAACCAGCAAAGGAGGAAACGCTTCATAGAGGGTTGAAGGCACGACAGGTGTCTATGATTGCCGTGCGTGCTGCTACACTTTTCTTCTCCTTGTGGATTCTGTCTCACTAAGCTATCGATGACCTATAGCTCGGAGGTGCGGTCGGAACCGGCCTCATCATTGGTTCGGGTACCGCTCTACAACGTGGAGGTCCTCTGGGCTTGTTTCTAGGATACTCTTTCGTCGGTTTTGTATGCTATCTCGTGATGGTAGCGTTGGGCGAGATGGCGGCTTTTCTGCCGCATAAGAAGGGATTTGCTGGGTATGCGACGCGGTTTGTGGATCCGGCGATGGGGTTTGCGTTGGGGTGGAATTATTTGATGAAATACGTGCGTGTCTCCGCCTCGTTATTGACTGGTCATCGAGTTAATGAGTCTCCGACAGCTCATCGTCACGCCGAACAATATCAACGCTGCTGGTGTCGTTGTGCAGTACTGGAATGAATCAGTTCATATCGCTGTTTGGATGGGTATGTCCATTCCTATGTCATCATGATACGCGGGTTTACCATATGATCTTCCCGCAGTTGTGTTCATAGCATTCAGTAAGTGTCAATCATTTTGCTCTTGGCCGACGTAACTGAGCGCGTTCCCAGTCTTCATCGTGAACTTGCTTGGCGTGCGCGTCTTTGGAGAGCTGGAGTTTTGGTTTTCCAGTATCAAAGGTTCGTATACCGGTCCTCGTTGCTTTGGGCGTTACCTGGACTCCTTTGTTTCTACAGTGATTGCGCTTATCGGCCTCCTATTAATGGGGATCATTATCGATTTGGGTACGTCTCCACCCATCACAGTTTTCAATTCGCACTCCACTGACGTCTCACTCTCATCATAGGCGGCAACCCACAGCACGACCGTATCGGCTTCCGTTACTGGAACCCGCCGAATGGCCCTATGGGACACTATCTCCTGGATCAAGTGCATGACGAGCACTTGTCCATTTTCTTGGGATTTTGGAGTACATTGACAAACGCGCTCTTTGCGTATATGGGTACTGAGCTGATTGGTGTACGTTAGGTTCCATTCAGTCACTTTTCTAACTTTGCTCATGTATTGTATCCCGGTACAGGTCACCGTCGGAGAGGTATGGGGTTCGTATCTTCTATCAAAGCTTCTCACTCAAG
Source organism: Moniliophthora roreri (assembly GCA_001466705.2). Lineage (NCBI taxonomy): Eukaryota > Fungi > Basidiomycota > Agaricomycetes > Agaricales > Marasmiaceae > Moniliophthora > Moniliophthora roreri. The sequence goes on along the minus strand of LATX02000100.1, from coordinate 1,028,416 downwards.
CTCGCTTGGTAGGCGGAGAATCCTCGACGGAACATTCCTAGGGCAATCAAACAGACATTTTGGCGTATCCTGGTGTTCTACGTCGGAGGTGTCTTTGTCATTTCGCTGATTGTTCCGAGCACAAACGATCAGCTTTTCGTTGCAACAAAGGCGAAAACTGGAGGTACGAGGAGCATTTTCATCGCTTTCGTTCATGTCTGACATGGCGTTATACCTGCAGCTGCTGCATCTCCTTTCGTCGTCGGTGAGTCCTTGTTCATGTTACTCATACCCTTGGATTTAAGGCCATACTACCAGCTACCACCCTCGTCGGCATCAAGATTCTTAACCATGTCATCAACGGCGCTATCTTGCTCTTCGTCATGAGTGCTGCCAACTCCGACTTGTATATCGGTTCTCGTACGCTCTACGGTTTGGCGGTGGAAGGAAAGGCGCCCCGGATATTCAAGAAAGTGAATTCAATGGGGGTGCCCTATGCTTCTCTTATCCTATGTACGGCGTTCTGTGGATTGGTGTTCTTGAATACGGCTAGTTCGGGTGCTAAAGGTGCGGTGGATCGCATTCATGTCCATCTCGAAAAAGGCTCATTTTCTTGTGAACAGTGTTCACCTGGTTCGTCAACCTGGTATCAACATTCGGTGCCATCACATGGATGTGCATCTGTTACTCTCACATGTGTGTTCTTCTTGCTCTTGATTCTGTTGACGCCCAGGCTGATGTACCGAATCCCACTAGACGTTTTATGAAAGCTCTCAAAGTGCAAGGTCGCTCTCGCGATACTCTTCCCTACAAGGCACCCTTTCAACCCTTTGGCAGCTGGTTCGCACTGATCACGACTGCTATTATAACCTTCTTCAAAGGGTTCGACGCTTTTATACCTTGGACGACAGACGATTTCGTCACATCCTATATTGCTATCCCGGTGTTTATTGTATTGTTTATTAGTTATAAGCTAGTGAAGAAGACCAAAATGTATAATCCAGAGGAGGTGGATTTGGTTACGGGTTTGAAGGAGATTGATGAGGAGGAGATGAAGTTTGAGGAGAAGAGACGGTCCAAGTTGGAGGCGATGGGGAAGAGGAGTTGGGGTAGGAGGATTTGGGATAGTATATGATTCAATTCGGGAGTGAAGAAGTGTACTTGAATAATTTTGTTGTAAAAGGACACCCTAATTATATTTCGTACGTGCGCCACGTGTCGTCACTCTTTCTCTCAAACCACCATCTTCACCGCATCTCATCCTGCAAGTTCATTCGTTCTGATGGTCCCAAAAGATATATTAGGCCTCAAGAGAGAGAGAGAGAGAAGAATATTCCGAAAAATGGAGCGATGAGCGACTTCGCCAGCGCAAAGCTTTTCTTATGCAATGTTTACTCCGGTTTCTCATCCAGTGAATGCTGCAGGAATGATTAGCGTTTGATTAGCGATTTCGAGGGGAGAGTCATAACGGAAACTATGGCGTTTGCAGCACGGCGCATCCCGGTAAGTGTGTCGACTCAGGTCAGATGAAAGGCTATTCGCTGATACGCATCTAGGTGAAGACCCCTCACGACAGATACGCGCCTAACAGTGCCCGAATATCAAGATGGTGTATTGGCGAGAGCATGAAGAATTCATATTTAATTTTGATGACGGACGAACTCGGTGAGTGTGGTTGGCATTAGCCGGCGAAAAAAAAATGGCCCTGATCTTGACGCTCGATAGATGTGTCCCTGTATTAAGGGTTCAATTTGACAACTTTTGCGGAAAAGGTTGGGTTGGGACAGCCTATTGCTGGGAACTTTTGGCTCACTGGACCCGGTGAAGCCAGCACTAGCAGTGCGAGTGCTTCAGGAGCTGATAGGGTTGGAACTCGTGTTGGTGTGATAACGGGAGCGGTCATCTTCGCTGCTGCTATCGTGCTATTCTAGGCACTTAGGGGGTTGTTGTGGAGTATTCAATATCCTTATTTATAATTAGAGCATTTGGGGGCGTCAACGCTACGGATTGTGGGATGTGTGTGATGTTGGACGTGTGATGTAACATGCACCGATTCCAGAGGCATTTCAACGAAGGGACTAACGCAGGTAAGTACTGTCATCTTGCACAGTCAAAGACCAAACTAAAGCCCGAAACTCTAGACCGTCATCCGTTTCTGAGGGGGAAAGCGCAGCTCCGTGCGTCCATCACGGTACCCGCAAGACTTGACAGGAAGCTGGAATTAGTCGCACATCACTGAGTTGGAAAGAGCCAATGCTTCGTCTATCACTCAGACCACCACCTTTCCATTCGAGCCTGCAATGTTTTTTGACTGTTCCAGATTTCCCGAACTCTTCATGTCTCTTCGCTACTCGTATTCTATTTCGTGACGATATCGGAGGAGACCATGATCTCATTTTCGCTGAAGAGTTTCCAGGACTCCCTGCTGCGCTGCACCCGATTGCGGATTTCATATCATTCAGATTGGTCGAAACCTTGGTCCACTGCGCAGTGACATTCCTTGCGCCATTACCATTCTTGGGTTTCCTGGTCCTCACTCGACGAATTAAATCGATGCCTTACGCCCTCCGCACTTCTCCACAAGGCTTTAGAGTGTCACCTTGACGATATTGGGGGGTCTACTGACGCTTAAAGTGGTACGTTTCCGTCAAACAATACGTATAAGGGGATTCAGGTTGAATAATGAACGTGTAGCCACTATCCAGCTATACGCGATGCGGGACATCTAGGATGAGCCTCGCTATGAAGTTGTCAATACTCCTTATGAAGGACCTGATTCGCACAGGTGAAAACCTCGGTGCGACTTAATACCTCAGGGTCGCAAACCCACCTGCAGGCGTCGATAGCTTTGCGGATCACGATGGCGCGTTCCGAGTAGACGCCCAAGTTACCAACACGAAACGACATAAAGTGTACCCCTCGGTATCTTTGTGTCTGAGCCCATAACTGACCTGTTTCTAGATACAGGCAGCATGCAGCGGAATTAGGCGATTCAGGCCCTTCCAATGTACCCTATTGACCCTCGACTGTGCTCCTGCTAACCATGACATGAATAATGTCCCTAGAAGCCACCAAGCGAGTTTCCGTATTATACTGCAGCGACTGTAAGGTGCCGATCGAGCGTTAAAATAACCACAGGTGAGGATTTCTTACATACCCCCCAGCCCCCAAATTACTTATTTCATCAATTCATAGTCATAGATTACCTTGTCATGCATTTAAAGGCTTGAGCCCCGCTAGCCAAGTTGAGATTACCAACGGATGGCATCGCCTATCTGACATCATGGAAGCCAAATGAATACTTTCAGGTGTTGGCCTGTGATTAACGATGTAATACACATCGACCCGAGCATCATATCATAGCGTACTTTCCCTCCATCAGAACTGCGTGCTCTTTGCGCCACGAGCTACAAATGTACGACACGCAGTCCTTCAAGTTCAACTTCACTTCTCTTACCCCCCTTCCATGTACCAGTGACAATGGAGAGGGTCGACGATACCGATCTCCGCATGGAATACAGCCCAGACACCTGGTTTAAAGATGGTTCCCCGGAGGAACACAACGGCACTTCGCACGGTTCATGGATTGCACCTGCCGAGATGACCTTTCGATTCAATGGTGTGTGAAACTTTTTATGGGGGGAAAGCTCAATTTTTAAGTATCGTGTTGCAGGAACATATGTCGCAGTACATGGCACTATATCCCCCGTAACGTTTAGACCTCGGCCAATCGACTTGTTCCTTCTAGACGATCAGGATCCTGCGGAGTTCTCTCCAGTAATTGATGGTATCGCTCGACAACACCAGCGGTTGTACAGTTCGCCCCGGCTGACCGACGGGTTCCATACGCTAATTTTGCGAAGGACGGTGCACAGAAGTGCTGAGACTTGGATCGATTATATCGATTTTATGCCTTCATCAACGGCATTTGGAGGAAGTTCGACATCTCCCGCAACACCAACGAGTCCCTCCGCTACTGGGGGATCCCAGCAGAATGGAAGTAACGGTGGGGCCCTCTCCACAGGAACTTTAATCGGAATTGTAGTAGCCTGCACGGTACTCCTTGCGTCATTGGTTTTCCTTGTCCTGTGGATAAGAAAACGACGACAAAGGTCGCAACCAGGTACGCTATTGTACCTGTCCTCACCCAATTTCTTTCTAGTTTTCGAGGCGAACGTTCTGCCTGTGTTTATAACGTCTCAATCTTATATAACAGCTACGATAGAACAGTCACATCACCGTATGTTCAACCAGTCGCGGAGACTTCTACATCCGTGGTCAGATTCGCGTGGTGCAGGTGTGAATACTTTGCGACCGACACCGTTCATGTATACTGCAGCGGAGAATCCACCTCCTTACGGATCGAAAGATAGATAATATCCAAGGATCTATAGCAGAAATAAATATGTTTATTTGAAACACCGCGAGTAATGAATAACAAGTGAACCTAGTGGTGTCGTGAACCACGTATATACGAGAAAGCCAGAGCCACTAAGCACCGTTGAATACTGTTTAGGCCTTGCAGTATCCTGCACTATCCTTAATGTAGTTCAGTCTCCCATCGCCGATCTGGTTTTGTCCACCCTTGTTGATCGCGTCTTCCTTGGTGTGGCAGTACTTGAAGAGAGCGCAAGTCAAGAGGGGGCTATCGTCCTGTGAGAAACGAGTCAGAGCTACGAATGCTTGACAATTACATGACTGGCCAACGAACCTTCCCATTGATATCATAGTATGCTAATCATATTGTCAGTCGTTGTGTGAGCTGGAAAGCTTCAGAAGAAACTCACTGTTGAAGAAGGTGCAGCCTTCAACGTCATCACACATGGCTTTGCAATCTGTGGGTACAAAGTGTTAGTTCAAAGAGTTCACCGGGTGGATGACAAGGTACTAACCAGCAACAGTGTCAACCAGCCCGAAAGTCAAGTAATCATCGGCCTGAATCGCTCCGTCATATCCGCTGAATACCTCCGTATACCCATCGTGAGGTGGTGGCGGCGGGTAGCTGGGTGGAGGAGGCTGAGGCTTGGGACACTTGATGCAGAAGGGAAGCAAGTCGAGCAGCTTGCAGACGAGCTGTTTAAGGTAGTTCAGTGAGCAGTAGCGCGATGACAAGAGATAATAGTACGTACACCATCCTTCAACCAGGGAATATATCCACCGGTCTTGCCATGGTTGTTACCGTAGTACCAACCAGGGTAGCATCCCTCCTTCCATGGAGGAATCGGGGCGCCGTAGTGGTTGTTCTTGGTCAAGATTCCTCCGAGGTACGATTGGAGTCCCAAGGTTGCGAATGCGCCGTTGGCAAAGGCGAGAGCAAGGGCAATAGCAACGAAGAAACGCATGTTGAACGACGAACGAAGGGGAACGAGATAGCAAGAGGAAGAAGTGCTTCAAGTTGCTGAAGAATATGGTTCGCGTTGGCTCGCCTTTTATACATCAAAGGTAGAACTCGATGTCGTTTACTCTCCGAACTTGGCGGTACGACCTGTTCATCAACATTCTGGCCATCTCGAGCGATGAATGTTCATACCAGAGTCGAGCTCATAGGAGGCTACTTAGTGATGGAGCGATAGAGTCGACGAGAGCATCATATGGACTAAGATAGCTGTCAGCCGGAGGAATGGTCAACGTTAAAGGCGTTCACTTACGGGATAAGGTACCTGAGTGGAGCTGAGCACTGGATGTGTGAATAGGCCAAGTTCACGTAGAGATTTCCTCGACCTAGGGAGCATTGATCTGTCGTTCCGGGTTACGGTGACAATCTGCAGCTGGAAACCATGAATGAAGATAGGCACAAACTAAGTAAACTGTGCATACCGGGTCTTTCGCCCCATGCCCCGGGCATTCCACGTCAACCCCGAGCCGCCATCCGTTGGTCGTTGAAGTTCTCATGGCTGTAAGGGTGAAACAGATTGCGTACGTTCGTCTCGTTGACGTTGAGAGAAGCGTTACGCGATCCAGAACAGCTGTGCCTTGGGACAATTCAGGCACATCGGAAGCATCAAGCGCACTGGCGTCTCGTTAGGCAAAGAACTTGGTAAAAAGATTGGTTTATACAACATTTCGTTGATTGGATACATGAAGTTGGCTCGTTCTAGCTTATGCTCGAGACATTCTGCTGGGACTCGATACCATGAGCCGGCATTCGGTGCGAGAACCAAACGTAACATACCGGTACCCACAGCATGTCGTTAATCACATCCGGCCCTTTATCGCCTTCGTGATTTCAAGTCATACATCTAGGTCGTTAGCCTTGAGCTTGCGTAAAGACTTCTTGCAGATGCGTCGTCAAAGCAACTAACGGATAGCACGTCAGTTACGTGGAGAAATGGAACAGAATACTGACCTGAGGTAGCGTGAATCTATCCGCTTGATACCAGTCGAGCCATCAGGCCTACTGGGATCCTGCTCAAAATCATGAGCTGGTATGTCCATGCTCGAACAAATATCTCCAAATGTCTATTCTTCATGACCCAAAGGAAGTCTCGTTCAGGCTACTCGAGCTCGGCTTCCCGAGAGACGCGTGTTAGGGGTGTTGTGCGTATCGAGGGAAAGTATCATAATTGGAGAAACGATACGAATCTTCAGCCGGGCAGTGGGGCTTCAAAGTGTGTGTGGACCTCGATCAGACCTATTCGGTTCATTTGACAGATCATGGTCTTCGTCGCGAGATTTTGCATATTCTAAGAAACCCTGGGTAAGGTCCCACATGGACTCAACAAGCGGAAAAACGACAGCGAAAATGATGAGAACGCACCAACTCTTATTGAGCATCCACTTCCGATGAGAGACCACCTCAGCTATCCTTCAATGATCATGTCACTCCTTCTACTCCCAAAGACCATACAGTCAGAGAGCTCCGAACCCATAACTCAACAGGGAATCGGAGGGCCGGGTAGCAGTTGAACCGTCTACGGTGATTCACGTTTTGGAAATGGTGCTTGTACGGTGTGAACGTGTCCACAGAGGCGTAGTACAGATAATCTGGACGTTCAGTCTGGAGTACAGAAGAAAGGAAAGGGCGTCGGACAGAAATCGAAAATTTGAACCCTACTGAATTATCAAGGATCGTTAATACTTCTGACATAAACAGAGGTAACGAAGAGAGCTCGCCTCTACAAGGAAAAGAAAGAAGCTTCATGAAGACCCCTCTTAATGATGGCCGCAATGGGAGAAATTAGAAAAAAAATCGTGATGATGGTTAAACCAAAGTCGTTCGAGCGCTAATTTGAGTACTGCCGCGACCACGGAACCTTCGCCGTGCACTACCACCACGCTCTGCAGAGATTCAATAAGATATCTGGCTTCATCATGGAGGTTCACATTTTTCCTTACTAGAGATGGCCAGGAGGACAAATTAATGTTCCGCACGGGCTGCCAATGGATCGACGGCACGCAGCGATGATACCAAGCTTTCATGGTGCGTGTCCTGTGTTAGGACTGCCCCCTCATATTCTCATCTTGAGATAGTGCCAGTAATGTGAACCCAGAGTGTGTTACATTGAAATGGTCTATTATTGGATCCGTTTCCTGTACCAGAGTCTGAAGATGTGATCATCATGTGAATGCTGTTGAGAAACTACCGAATTACAGCCTTCCGAACAGTCGAAAAAGAAGCAGATGGTGGAGGCAGGCTCTGGAGGTAAGCATCTTCTATGATGTATTTGAGCATTAGTGTCTGATCGTTGTCTTTCATGCGCACAATGCAGCACACGGTGGGCTCAGGTTTCTTGCTTCGTGGTTGGGTTAAGCTTGAACGTGTTACCATAGTGAATGTTCGTGCCTTGAACATCTGAGCTTCTCCGTATCCGAACGAATCCAATCATCTCATTAATTTCTGCCGATACAAGTCTAACGAATGCCAACCTCCCAATCCACGATCCAGAGATAATATCGACGTTGACACCTTGCTTGTCCTTCGAATATGATAATTCAGCCGTCGCAAGCCATGTCGTACACAAGGCCAAATACCTGTTCCGTCGGCACTACAGCGCTCACTTGAAGTCTTCACTCGGACTCTTGAGACGTGCAAGAAGACTTACTTCAGCACCCTCGAAGTTGTACAGCAAGGTCAATCAAGCTCAATATCACTGCACTTGCAGCCGTGGTTGAAACTGAATCTGCAAACACCTGGCTAGGTTTGTCGTGTCATTTCGGCACCTACTCTTATGCCAATGAAGACAAGCAAGGTGAGCCGCCGCCGCAGGCAGCACGTCCCAAGTTTGAATAGATTACGGATAGTTGCGAAGGCTGTGCTCGATAACGTCGGGCAGTTACGAATTTGGAGTTACGGGGAGCCGTTCTTCTGATGTGCCATGGTACTTTATTGGCCTACAAATTGATCACGACATCTTTTGTTGGTAATAGTTCTCAATCGACGCTATCCGAAGGGACGGCTGGTGAGACTCTGAATATCTCAACACGTATCACACTTACCAGGAGTAGAGCATCGTGTTTCCCACCGGACAATGAATATAAAAATACGACGAACCCAAATTCTGGTTATACCGATTCTCTGCGACAGATGGTCGGAAACCGTAATGATAAGAATCAAATTGAAATCCAACGTGCTCTCCTTATGCTCATCAGAGATCACAGCGTGGTGATATGATCGTCTTTGCTTCTTGACCCTTACATCTTCCTGCCTCACAATTGAGCCATATAAAGTCCTCGTCCAATATTATTACGCTAGGCTTCATTTTCGCCCAGGTCCTCGCCATCCGACAATGGAGAGAGTCGATGATATGGATTCCCGCATTAGTTACACTCCTGCGAATGCCTGGTTTTTAGGGGGTGTATCCGAGGAATACAACTCCACGACACATGGCTCCCAAAGTATCCTTGCCGAGATGTCCTTCCAGTTTAACGGTGAAGTAAATTATCTTTTCTTTATGGAAGCATAGTTAACTGATGCTCTTTCAGGAACATCCATCACAGTTTATGGGACGATAACGCACCGTGCAGACATTCCCAGCCCAGTTGACGTGTTCGCCCTCGATGACTCACTGCCAGTACGATTTGCTCCGACTGTTCAAGCTGGTGTTGCACAACGGCACGTGAGAATGTTCTTCTCGCCTCCATTGAAGGACGGGCTGCATACTTTGATTATGAGAAGGACGGTGGATAAAAGCGAGAGCTGGATTGATTACATTGATTATACGCCTTCAGCAGCTACATTAGCGAGTGGAGAAGGCTTGTCTTCGTCTTCGTCTTCTCCTCTACCCTCCTCGACCACGAATCAGTCTAACAGCAATGACGCGCAACTGAAATCCTTATCACCGGGCGCACTGGCCGGAATCATAGTAGCATGCGTAATATTACTCCTCGGGATCCTGATCCTGCTGTTTCTATTCCTCAAAAGCCGGAAAGCACGAGTGGGGCGTGTCGCGGGACCATCAGGTGCGTAGCCCCGTTCCCGGACCTAGTACCCTATTGACTGACGGAACAAATCATACTACAGTTTTCGATGCCAACGTCCCTGTCGGATCAATTCAACCCCCAAGGCCAACCCAGCTTCGATATTCACGGCCAAGTACATCACAACCGCAATCAATCCCTGCTACATCACCATCCTGGAACAATAACAACACCTTGTCTGTGCCTTCGATACCACCTACTCCATCGGAGAGACCGCCCCGGTATGTGGTCAACGCGCCATCGGAGAGCGCGTCATTGAGCGCAGGGTCTGAAGGTGCACCCTCTAACGAACGCCCATCCTACGGAAAGCAAGGACGGTGAGGAGATTGATACACTGTATGTCGATTCGATACATAAAAAACAGAGTGGAGACAAGAGTGTGCAGAAACAAGGAAGGAATCAAGGACAGAATTGCCAGTATCATCCGTAAGCAAACTATCGAACACAGATCTGAACATGAGCATCGGGTGCGAGGAAATCATCAAATACATTAACCAAAAACCACGTTCAAGCTTTGCAGTAACCTGCACTATCTTTGATATAGTTCAATTTCCCATCCCCAATCTGATTCTGTCCGCCCTTGTCGACCGCGTCTTCATTGGTGTGGCAGTACTTGAAGAGAGCGCAAGTCAACAGAGGGCTGTCATCCTGCGTACCCAATCAATATCAAGAACAATTTAAAGTTAAACACTGGCAACGAACCTTCCGTTGATATCATAGTAGGCTAAAGACGGTACCAGTCAGTCTTACTGTTGAAAAAGGTACAGCCTTCAACGCCCTCGCACATAACTTTGCGGTCTGTTGATATAGGATGCTAATCCAGAAGGAACCAGTAGCTAACGAGATACTGACCAGCAACAGAGTCGACCAATCCGAAAGTCAGATAATCATCGGCCTGGATTGCTCCATCATGTTCACTGAAAACCTGTTTGTACCCATCGTGAGGTGGCGGTGGTGGGTAATGCGGCTTTGGAGGAGGCTGAGGCTTCGGACGCAGAAGGGGAACAAGTTGAGAAACTGGCAGACGAGCTGTTTGGGACGATTCAGTGAGCTGTCGCAATGAGCAGCTTGAGTACATACACCGTCCTTCAGCCAGGGAAGGTAGCTGCCAGCTTTGCCGTGGCTGTTACCGTAGCACCAACCAGGGTAACATCCTTTCTTCCATGAAGGAATTGGGGCGCCATAGTGGTTGTTCTTAGAGAACGTGGAGCTCCTTCATCGCCTAGCTGCTCGTCTGGTCAAGAAGTCCCTCTAACCACCTTGTGAGGTCAAGCCGGAGGAGCTTGCACATCTTGATCCCGAGGCCAGAGGCCATCCCTACTGTAACTTCTTCATCTTCTCTCGATTGATGGAGCATGTTCATGGAGCGCCCGACAAACTGTTCGCATCGATGAATGGCGTCGAAGATTCCGAAGTTCGTGATATGCTAGAGAATGGCTGAAAGAGTTTCCGGTGTCCAATGTGAATCCGCCGTCCGAGGCCACATTCATCTTCCTTCAATGAAAATGAAATATCCCGGAACTCCGAGTTGTGCGTACATTTAGGGTCATCAAAAATCAGACGACGATATGGAAGATGGTCTGAAAAGCCTTCTGAAAAGCTTGCATGCCCGTCAAAGAGCCTATGAAAGGTATCAGCCAGCCGAATAAGTATCACCATCCACAGAATTCGCACCATCCTGACTTCATCAAACCTCTCTGCACAGCATCTAAGCTTCCATTCTCAACTCTTTCCTCTGAATCTTCTTGTATATGTACCAGGCGTGGTTGGACGTTATGATAGGCGATGGTGTAACGGGCACGTGGGCGAGGGCAAGTGACGCGTGTTCCGTTTCCCGCGCACAACTCTTCGTTCTGAACGTCATGATCAAGTCGAACTCATCTTCTTTCTTTGGCCTTTCAAATGTTTTTTTTTTTAGTCATTAGGCGGTTCAAGGCTTCCTCTTTTTCTAGATCAGGACCCAGTTTACAGCGGAGTACTGAGAGGGCGGCAGGAGGCCCAGCCCAGGTTCTCGTCGACTTCCGCTTAGGTACTATGAGACTGAACACTCTTTGCCCATATACCCTAAAATTCAACAGGCGATACCTTTGATACCGCTGTCGTCTCAGGTGCAGCTAGAGGGCGTCTTAGAGGGTGTCAAATGAGACCAGATGAGTATACTGCATCTCAGCATCAGCCAAGTTCGTCAGTTGTCTGTAGTGGCCACCATTATTTCTCTGCACTGGAATTTCACGTCGGATCAGACGAGACCTGTCTCAAGCTATCATTGGGTATCTCGGGTAGGGCTCTGATGAGCCGGCTGCTTCATGTACCCATCAGATATCACACTGCACTTATGGTATGATCCTTGCTTCATTTTCAATATGTTATCTATTTCCCTGCCTTGCGATTGATATATATAAGATTCACGTAGAATTTTTGCTACAATGTAAGGTTTTGCTATTTCCCGTATCCTCGCCCTTCAACAATGGAAAGAGTCGATGATACAGATCCTCGTATCAGGTACAATCCTGAGAATGCCTGGTTTCTTGGAGGTGTATCTGATGAATATAATGGCACAACACACAGGTCCAGAAGCAGCTCTGCTGAGATGTTTTTCCAATTCAATGGTGAAATGATTGCCTCTCATTTGCGAGGGGGCGAGCTGACCAATGCCTTTACAGGAACATCCATCACAGTATACGGCACCATAATGCACCATTTAGAGTTTCCTAGCCCAGTTGACGAATTCATTCTCGACGATTCACCACCAAAACGATTTGCTCCGACTCTCGATGGTGTCACTCATCGGCATCAGGTAATGTTTTCCTCAGCTCCTCTCGAGGACGGGCATCATACTCTGGTTATGAAGAGGATGGTAGACAATAGCAAGAGCTGGGTCGGTTACATTGATTTTACATCTTCAGTAGCGGGCGAAAACAACCCACCTTTGTCTTTATCATTGTCTCCCCTTCTGTCCTCCACTTCTTCCTTATCTTCTTATTGGGCAACATCCTCCTTGCCCTCCTCGACTGCAAATTTGCTGCAGAGCGATGATAACAGTGGTGCACAATCGGAATCATTGTCAACAGGCACGTTGATAGCCATTGTGATGGTATGCGTGACATTACTCGTCGCAATCTTGATCTTGGTCTTTCTTTTCTTAAGAAGCCAGCGTGCACCAGTGGAAAGTGATATCCTGAAACCTTCAGGTGTGTCTTTTCCTGACCCTCTGCTCGCTGGCCAATCTCTGATCGAGTCTTCGAAGCGAATGTCCCTGTTGAATCACTTCAACCCATAAAGCCAACATGATCCCGCTATGTGCAGCGCAGAATATCGCAACTGCAGTCTGTCCCTGTTCCATCCGAGTCTTGGAACAATACCTTGTCTGTATCTTCTATACAACCCACTCAGAAGGTACCTCCTTGGGCAAAACCGTTAATGCAGGATTGGAGAGCGCAAGTTCTGGGTCTGTTTCCCAACTGACCTCCACTGTACAGAAAGAAGTGACTTTGCAAGGACAGCGAGGATATTGATACAGCATATTAGTACTTAGTGACAAATATAATACATCTATTTCGTTGACATTATTTCGAGAGGCCGAGAATTATAAGTTGCCCCAGAACAGCTGCACCCTCGAGGACATGTAGGCACATTGGAAGCATTCGGTGTACTAATGTTCTGTCAGGCAAAGAAAGAGGAATCCAAAGAAAGTTGGGCTGACAGAATATGGACCTATGCTTTGCAACTGGCCACTGGCAGTGAAGCACGACACTATGAGCTGGTATATGGTGTGACAATCAAATGCAACGTACCGGGTATTCCTATGTCCGCAGCGGTAACCTTCATCATGTTCGGTCCCTTGTATATCTCAGTCCCTGGGCATTGAGTTCCCATACAAGACCTCTCGCAGACTTTGGGTCATCGAAGCAACGAACGAATGGGCACTTCAGCTACACAGTCAAACAAAGCTGGTGGCTGACCCAAGATCTGTCAAATCATTCTTTAGTGAGTTTGACCAAGTAGCAACAAACAAATGGCACTTCAGCCACACAGTCAAACGAAGCTGGTGGCTGACCCGAGATCTGTCAAATCATTCTTTAGTGAGTTTGACCAAGTGTCTTGTCATTGTCTATTTCCTGTGGCCTAACAGAATGAAATTGTTTTGACTTTGATCTGGATTCTTCCCAAGAGACGAGTGTTAGGCATCAATGGAAACGGTGTGAATTTTAGGCCCAAGCAGTTAGCCCGCCTAGGTCTCCTCGACTCTATTTGGTTCATTTGACCATACTACGGTCTTTTGTTACGGGATTTTGCTTGTTCTGAAGGATCCTTGATATAAGTACTCAACAAGCGGAAAACCTGAGAAGACGCACCAATTTCCCACTTCCGATGAGACACCACTCTGACCATTCTTTGATGTTCCGTCTTCCCAATGATCACACAAGCAATCCGAGTCGGAGCCTGGATGTTCCTGTGCAGAACCCAGCACCACTGGCAGCTGCACCTCACCAATACATCATGCCAACCCACATTTCAGAAGTAGCAGTTATATACAATGTCTATGTCTAGTGTAAATTCTCTGGATATTCAGTCCCACAATCCAAGAGAAAGGAGTGAGCACCTGGCTGAAGGTTCATATCTGCTGACTTTTCAAGAATCATTATAACTTTTTGGCATAAACAGAGGTAATCTTGCCTTATCCAAGTCAAAGAATAACCAACCTTTCTTGATGGCTGCAAAGGAGTGTGATGATGGTGTGAACTGTTGCAGCAGCACTATTTCAGAGAGATGAGACTGAGGTGCACACAGGGAAAGAGTACACAAGTGCTGTTGATTATTCATAGCAATACTGAGTGTACACATATAAATACTAAGACATGAAACAGAATAAGAGGTGAAATATAAGGTAAAACATGTATTAACCAGCAGAGTGCATGTCACCTGGTAAAACTGATCAAAGACATGTAACAGGGGCTATCATTGTTTGATGACCAAAACTGCTATTTCACGACATGAACCAAAAGAGTCATTTGAGTGCTAATTTTTGGAATGCATGGAATTCAAAACTTCACCATACACCCACCATCATTCCCTCACTTGTCACACTGTCCTGCAGCGAGTCAATAGGATACTTGGCATCAGCTTTGCAGCTCTCTCATTGTAACCATTTCTACCAGTGATGGGCAAAAAAAAGAGAGGTCAAGTCAATGCTTGGTGGAGGAGGTTGATGACATGTGGATGATACCAAGCTTTCAATAGTTCAATGGACAATGGTACATCTCTTGATATTGAAGCTATGCTATCATGTTCTCATCTTTGATTTTCAGGAGATAGTCTATAGAATCTGGATGATGATCCAGAGTGTGCATTATATTGAAAATTCAAACATGCAACCTCACAGTCAAATGGCATGCATACTTGAGTTGTAACATTTCTCTTGGTATTGAAGCTGTCCTATCATGTTCTCATCTTTGATTTTCAGGGGATGGCCTCTAGAATCTGGATCTAGAGTGTGTGTTATATTGAAAGTTCAAACATGCAATGACATGGTTGAATGACATGGCATGCATGAGCCGTACCTCATGAGTGCATTTTTTTTTCTCACCTATTCATCTCCAAAATCTCAGAGTGACAATATAATGATTGGGTATGTATACATGTCATGCAGGTGAAAAGTGTCCCGAAGCACTGCAAATCTTCTCGCAATTCGAGACTGCTCTGCGGTTCCTATCATGCCAACCTTGCCCTTTAGCCAAGATCAGCCAAACATGAACACTTGAGGTGAGCGCGGGGAATGGATGAATACTGACTTCTTGCGAATTCCTTGGACTATTTGATTCATCATCCGCGCCGGCCAAGATTCGGAACGTCATGGATCTTGCCTATTTGTCTATCGATAACCTTTCATCAAAAAATGAGAACTCCGAGGAAATGCCCTTGCCATCCTATCCCCTTACAACCAACCAGCCATGCAACCAGGCACCCCGGAGCTTGTTGTGAGTAATCCCGGTTCTTCTACATTAAAAACGTACGGGCGTTGATTAAGGTCTAGGTCTGAGAATCAATTCTTTTGAACTTTGAATGATACTGTACCGAACATGGTTACCAAGTGTCTCGGTATTGCTGAGCTGTGGGAGAAAAAAAGCGCCGTCTTAGTGGTAACATTCCAAGCTATTCATTGCCAAACCAAGGCTAATCGTACAACAATATACAACCATCCAACGTTCAATTCTTCCACGTATACGCCTCAAACTCTTTAATCCTCTCTTCACCCCCTTCAACGCCCTCAAAAAGCGCCTTGAGACTATCCATCGTCAAAAACTCGTGATCGTCCAATGAAAACCCCGGAACGAGAAGCATCGTCATCAAGCAATTCTCTTCTCCCTCTAGCAACCGAGCAAATTTCCAAACGCCTGGTTCTACTACGATAAGCCGATTTTCCGGTCCAAGCACCTTCTTTTCAATCTTTGGCGCCTGTCCAAGAGTTGAAGCGGGTGTGATCAGAGTGTATTCCATACGGCCGAGGTGATGCATATGGTATGCCTGTCATTGGGTTGATATATATATATTTTTAATTGGAGCCTTTGATATGGGCGGGGCAATGACGTACGACAGAATTCTCCCGTAAGATGATCCCTGTTGGGCTTTGCTTGGTCAAGAGGTAGTAAATCGTCGTTGCGAGGTTTCGTAGTGCAGCGTCTGCGCGATTCCGGGTGTGTTTTGTTAATTATTATCCTTATATGCCTAGTTTGGTATTTTGGGGGTACTCACCATCTCGAAAGGGGGTAGGAATTTCTGTTTTACGGCGGTCTGTTTCGGAAAAGTAGCCTGGTTACGGTGATGCCGTTGTCAGCGGAGGGCCAAGCGGAGGACGTTAAAAAGTGGAAGAGTTACCGCCTGCAGGGTGTTCCAGGAGACCGAGTGAAGAGATGAGGGTTGCAGAGTCTGTGGCCATGGAAGGAGGGACGATGAGGAGAGATGGGCGTTTGTGGTCAAAGTTGGAATTCGAAGCTTCGTTCTAGCCTCTTCGGATTGACCATCGCCATCACCGAATTTGCTATCATTTTTTTTTTACATATTGATCTCAAATCAAGCGGACAAGAAGCTTATGCGGTTGACATTCCTGTGAGTTGGACAAGTGTTCTTTTCTCTGGGCTATCCATGTATATTCACATAGCTTCATTCAATGTTTTTGTAGGTTTTCACTCCTTCCATCTGGTCCTGTCAATAATCGGAACACCGTTAACCTCATCGGATCGTTCCACATGCTCGGCACTCGCCTCGTGTCGTGCGCTTCTTATTTGCCCATGAGCAATTCCATACTCTTATAACCGTGTTGCTCCGGAAATCCTGCTCCCCAATTCTTACTCGCCTACCCCCCCGCTTATCCTGACCATGGCTGGCGATGCCAGTGCAAGTACAGATACCCTTCCACGAGACTTGTGGTTGCAGAGATCTCGTTTGGACGGTATGATCCTCGCTGCGTTCGTTTACGGTACGTCCCAATTTATTTTCTTGCACCCTTCCTAACCCCAACTTGCTTCTTCGTCATCATCATAACAGGCATATTCTTCCTCCTCTCAATTCAAGCCTTCAATGCCATCCGCCGTGGTTCCCACTCCTCTCGTACCAAACTAGGAAGATGGCAAGTTCGTCTACTATACGCTTACGTCGTCAGCACATTTATCCTGAGTACCATGGGATTCGCATGCAACGCTCGTTACACGGAGGATATTTGGATCAACTTTGTGGGATATAGAACTCCAGAGGACTTGATTATAAACGAGTTTGACTATTGGTGGAATCGCATGGCTATTGATAGGTGCGTACAGTTTTTTTTTTTTACGTTTCTTCCGGACGGACGAAAACGCGAGCCCTTTGCTGACCCTGAGGACAGCAACTTTGTGATGATATGGATAATGGATCTCCTCTTACTTTACCGGTGCTTCGTTATTTGGAACTATCAAATTTGGGTTGCAGTGCTCATGTCAACGGTTTATCTCGCTATTATTGGTGTGTCGTCGTCGTCGTCGTCGTCATTTTTCCCTACCTCTGTACTGATCATTTCTCACCTTTGTTTTTTTTTGGTTTTCGTATCCTCAGCCCTCTCAATCGCAGTAATGCATTTCGCACAAGAAGCCGCCGTCTTCTTCAACATCCAAGTCCAAATCGCCTTTCTAGTACTTTCATGTACATTCAACCTCCTCTTCACAGTCCTCGTATCAACAAGACTCCTTACAGTCCGAAAACAAATTATCGATTCGCTTGGTGACGAACACGCAAAGACATACACATCCATCACAGCAACGCTCGTTGAAAGCGCAGCGTTGTATTTCGTGTTTGATGTCATTTTTGTGTTTGCGTTTGGGTTCAAGAGTAATGTGCAGAATTTGATCTTGTTGGAGTATTCGAGTATTCAGGTTTGTCCCCCTTTCCTCGTTGTTCTAAACAATTGTTCTCATGATGATCTGGCAGGGCATAGCAGAACTTCTCATCATTGTCCGAGTTGCTCGTGGACAAGACTATGATAGGACGATTACGACCAAAACGACTAGGATCGATTTTAATCGGATTCATACGCATACTACGACGGAGGCTGGAACGAGGAGTTTGGCGTTTAGACCTGGACAGCATGGACATGGGACGACAACGGTGGACACGGATAACGATCAGCATGTTGTCCTCGAGTTGCCAGGAGCGAGGGATGTTTCGACTGGGCAAAGGTCAGAGACGGGGACGGGGACGGGGACGGGGTCTGGGTCCGATAGGGAGAAGGAGATTGGTAGTAGTTCGGATGCAGAGGCGAAGGATATGGTTTGATGGATACACTACTCACGAATGGACGGTCTTTATTGATGTAGAGGATCTGTTTGTATTTCTTGGGTGTATGATTATGATTTTCTGTTTTTTTTTTTTTTTTTTTTTTTTTTTTTTTGGTCATGCACGAAGTCGTTAGCTGTTGAGTGTAAAGACCTCGCAAGTAAGAATAATTAATATACCGAAGGAAAAATTGATGCCATCCAACGGTTTTGTGCATTAAGGGGGAATCGAACCCCCGGCGGGTCGAAGCTTATAACATGAGCGTAATACCAACGGATGGCAACGACCCAGGTTACCACTACCCCATTAATGCGCCGAAGCAATTTGTCTTTGAGTCTAATTCTCCTGTTTACCACCACCGGCAGACATCCCTTCCTTTTGTTCTCATGGATCGGCCCACTTGATGCGCTCAGGCGGCCCGAAAGCTCAGCAGGCAAAGTGAAAAGGAAAGGAAAACTGGACGACTCCACTGCCTTTCAGCCTAATTACCTTTTTCGCCCAGAATCAATCATGGTTTGCCTATCACACCATATTTTTCGATAGTGTAATAAGGATCTACGTCGCTCGTTCCCTACCGGCTGTTAACAATGCATTGATACCACTTTCTGTCACTGGCAGGTACGGTTGCTCGCGACATACAAGAGACATTACACGTCATTTCGTAGGTCCTTCCGAGTCGTCAACATTGGGATACTTGCGTATTGAAGGCCGCAGAAAGCACCCAATCACCCCGTTTCTTCTGAAGGAACTCTGACGTGATAGCTTGATGGGGAAAGGACTTTTGAGGATGAATGAGCCATACATAAAGCTAAACTTGGTACTTGGTTGCCGGGGGTATAGCTCAGCTGGGAGAGCAGCAGACTGAAGTTGTCAACGCCAAAGTGGTTAATCATTCTGAAGGTCCCGCGTTCGATCCGCGGTACCCCCATCCATTATGACAGCTAGATGTTTTTTTTTTCCAGGATTAATTGACATTCTCGTCTTCATGCTTCTGCAAGAGTTCAATCCACAAGACACAAGTTTTGCAGTACTTCAAGAGTTGGACTTTTTTCATTTGCGCCGCTTGTCGATTCGTAAACCTCGGAAACTGGCCGGACCAATCGGATACGAGCCGAGGGTTCGGAAAACAAAAAATGAACGCAGTGTACATTGCTGATTCTGCTTTCAACTTCCTCTGATCAACCGTTTACTACCATCCTGATCCGTGAGGAGGTACGATATCGTTTGTTCTCTTTTTATTCATATACCTACTCATGCATGCATTATAGACCTACTCTCTCTCACACGTTACGATCAAACATCAGCTTGCGCACAGCGAACCAGCATATCATATCAACCCACAATGTCATCTCCAAAACAGCTCACCCTATTCGTCGACTTTGATGTCAAACCCTCCATGATTGAACAATTCAAAGAGGCTCACCGCCCCGTTTGGGCAGCCTGCAGCAAAGAGCCTGAATGCCTTCTCTTTGACGTCTTCCAGGACCCAGAACAACCAGGCCACTTTCGTCTCGTTGAGATCTGGAATGCCTCTCGTGAATGGTTTGAGAAGGAGCAGCTTACGAAACCATATTATGCGACTCTGTGGGAAAAGTCCAAGCCAACTTGGGAGAAGGAAGTGCGTATCGAGTATTGGGAGAGGGTGGGTGAAGGATGCAGTTTTAGGAAGCTTTACTTGGATGGAGGGAAGCAGATGGATTGAAGCAGGTTTTTGGATGGTGACATGGCGTCCGTTTATTGACGCTCATAGGGACTTTCAAATGTAAAAAAAAAAAAGTGTTTGTCCCAATGTTTCGCTTGTGATCGTCGATTCTTTATCGTATGTCCTCACTCGGGAGGTGCCGCCTGCAGCCTGAGTGACAAATACCTAAGTTGCATGTTGATTCAGTTCGAATCTGCATCGACAAATCCAAGTGGTGCTGTCGACTTCAGCTTGGAAAGTTAAGGGTTATCGATGACAGATTCAAAAGTGCTTCAGCGTTGTGTGAGCGATTTACCTCGGTAGTCGTTGCTGTGAGAGGTAACGGAAACAACACGAGTTACAGACGTCTGAATCGAAAAGGTTATTATAAGCACCGATATCAATTATATACCCATAGATATACGCATTCTCTATACCATGACTGGCAGGACGAGAACCTGTTCATTTCAACGAGAAGAGAGGCGAAGATTTACTTGACACACTTTTTGCGCCAAGACTCACTCAATGATTGCTTCCGTGGAATGTATGCATTTGCAGATGATTTGGACACTCAAGCTCCAGCCACCAATGCAAAAGGTATTTGACATTACAAAAAAAGTCTGTATCATAACTAGAAAATCACTCCTTTGAGTGGTAAATTTGAGATTCCACTTGTGTAGTTCCGCGCCGTCTAGTTTCATGATCAATGAATAGTTGGCTCAAAATCCATGTACCACTCACCCATGACGACCATCGACCACAGATCATCCATGGGGCCCGGGGGGGCACTCACAAGTAACCAAGCATTGTGCATCTGTGGGGCTTACTTGAGTAATTGCGCTAGAAAGGTAAAAAAAAAAAAAAAACGTACCATAGGTGCGAGTCTCGCATCCGTCAAGGGACTGCTCTTTGCTTGAAAAGTAAGGAATGTATATACCACAACAAAAAGAAATTGCATTGTACTTACGCTCACCACAGGGATAGCTGTGGTAACCGTGAGGGCAATTTGCCAAAGCGCTGGAAACGGCAAGAGCAAGGATAGTAGAGACAATATTTAGGTTGAACTTCATGTCACGGTCATGGATACAAGTGCTGGTTGGTGAAAACAGCTCTTGCGGGCCTTGGGCCTTTTATACTAGTAAGGCTCAGGGCACGTTTATGTGGTCTCTTCTGTTATTGGATTCAGATGAAAATCGGAGAGAAATTTCTGGAAACTAGGTGTCAGTTGGTCGAAGCTGCGAGTTGGCTCGCTATGTATAATGTTCTTGGTTCGGCACAACCGCCGATGACGGCAAGCCCGCAAAGAGAGGCGGGCAAGGAGTCTGGGGGTAATCATTAGCTGTGACAAGGAAACCAGCAGTTGGGCAATAATCAGGTTTAAACGAGGCGTTTGCACTTGATTTACACGAGGGTAGTCGTCGGTGAGTTCGTCACCTCCTACTCTCGTTTCACTCCAACTCACCGGCTGTGTAACTGATGGTGAGGATGATCCGCCGTCATCCGAGCGTTGAGAGGTCGGATGGCAGATAGGCTCCTCGACGAGCGCCAACTGATGATAAGTTCTGCTCGGTTCACGATGAGCAGGAGACAAAGGTATGAAGATTTCGAAAAACTTCTAAGTTCTGTGAAGGCGGCGTGATGTGACAGATGTTGGGAGTGCGAAAGCAAGACGCGTCAACCTTGTCAGGTGCACGCGTCTCATCTACCACTCACGCAGAACTTATCCTCTGATAAGTCTCCGCAGGCTCCATCTTATCTCGGAGATGACATCCGACCAATCCGATGAACGGCGGGTGGATCACGTCGTGCAGGCGGTTTTTTGTTGGGCTCCGTTAGGTCGACCAGAGTCGTTGCTCGGGGCTTTCCGTGGTCATCTTTTCGATATTCATAACAGTGGTGAGTGATACCTAATGAGATGTTAATGGACGCTATCAGACACTATCAGAAATGCGACACGCACTTGACGTTTTCTGACGTCCATCCGATCAATGCTGCTTGACAGCCTCTTTCCGGACCTTTCTTCCAACTTGAAGCGTAACGAAATGAGAGGAACCTGATTATTAGACCTAGTGATGGGTCTGGGTTTGGCATAGATCAGGAGGTCGGAAGCTGGGTATGATGGATCCAGGTTCAGCATAAACACCTGCTGCAGGCGGGAGCCCGGAAGGTAGGTTCAGCAAAAACAATTTGAAGCTCAGCCAAGGATCTGAAATGTCCCTCGAGGTTAGACTCACGGGGTGCGAAAATCTAGACTCGGGATATTTCGGTTGATTCGGATGGTCACAGGTCACAGGAGTCAAAATTTCCGAATATGTATTTTCCGATGGTCACAGGTCACGGAGAGTCGAATAGGTTCGGATTTGTGACCGCCAAAGATCTCCCAAATTTGGCAGTTTTGGGCTGATTTTGAGCGCTAAAATCCGAAAATTTTCGCCGGTCACAGACCGCCAGGCCTCATCTGAATTGTTGAATCCGGTGGACAGGTCACAGGTCACAGGCCATCCGAATCAATCGAGTTAGTCTATATCGATAACTTGGAGTCGGATATCCAGCTTCCGGTCGGCGTTAACCGGCAAACCGGTAGCTGCCGCATCCAGGCCACGTGTGCTTTTTCCTTCCCACCACATTTGTATCTTTCAATATACCCTCGTGCTGAACAGAGTTCGGAGTACTGTCGCTCAATCTTCAACTTAGCAGTTTCTCTCAGTACTGAATTCAAGCCCGACTGCGTGGCTACCCCCACGCAATGGACGGAGAAGATGGGATTTAGCGTTCTTTGGTGCAGGAACATGTAGTGGGAAATTACTGTGCGTGAAGTCTCCCTTGTCTTCTCTTCTTTATCTGGCCTCTTCATAGATTTTGGAACTCGAGAAGTTCGGCATTGAAGGCCTTTCGTACTGTTTAGATACAATCAACGTTCCGAAAGGATTGTATCAATTCCTTCTCCCTCATCATCGAATGCAATGTATGGCATTTGCATTGGCCGAACTTTGCAGTAGTCGACATGACACCCAAATTAAAGGACAAGAAGAACGCCGTTTTAGACGGGGGGAAGCGCTGTTCATTGCCGAAAGTCACTGCCAGTCATCTGCAACCAGCGATACATTGCATTCGATTGAAATTCGACTCTCGGTAAGGATGGTGAATCAACCCTTGCGATCGAGGAAGTCGCTCTGCAGTAAATCTGATATGATGTGTACTTTCATTCGCAATATCCAGTGAACTGCACCTCCCGCTGCATCTCTGGTCCTTTTTGGTGACTAATTTAGTGTTCAGGGTGCATGGGCTTCCCGAGGGGAGCGGGGGTGTGGCGTGGGCTACAAACCCTGCGATTAGCTTGAGGACGCTTCATCCCATCGTCATTTTTGAGAAAGTGAACGCGCTCACAACCCACTTTCTTGCAATGACAACGCCCTCTACCACTGTTCTAATCCAATGAAGACTTCACTACACCGAGTGAGCTCCACTTTCACCGCTCTTCCGGCTATTTAGACTGATACGAACCCTCAGGTAAGGCGCTTGAAATTAGAACCTCTGCCTGTCCTTTCGTCGCTCTCCCCTCCTCAACAAAGGAGTGTGCGCGCTGTGTACGCTCCGACAATCGCAAAACATCGGTGCCAGGTACTCCAATGGGCTTCCTCTAGCCTCGTTTCCATTCATACGCACCATTTGGCCTTCCCGATCTATCAATCTCGTGTGCGAATTAGATATTGGATACCTCCGGGACAAGGTAGCAACGCGTATGTATGTGCTCCAATTCTGTTCTCGGGTCAGCTTTCTGATGAGCGAATTCGTTCAGTTGCCGGTTGACATTCGAAATGGATGCATAATGGCCTTGCCGGAGAATGTTGTAAATCACTAAATACAAAAATGAAAAGCCGTTGGGCTCATTGGAAACGCGCTATCCCATCGTTCAGCAGAAGAATAACTAATCGTTTGTTTTAGCGTTATCCTCGATCTGAGACAAGTCGTTCACAACTTGTCTAGTTGTCTGCATGCCTTCATATCATCTGCTATGCGTGGTGTCGTCCTATAACTGGTAGCAAGTCGTCTTGCAGACTTGGACCCTGAGGCTGTGTGCTGGCGTAGGCACCGAGGGCCTGATTCGGGCGCAACAAAACCCTGAGCAGTGTTGGCGGTCAGAAGCTCAAAGTACGTTCTCATTTGAAACTATTTACTGTGCAACTGACATGCAGCAGGTCATCTGGGATCGGTGGTTTCGAGTTGTTCCCCACTTGACGTGATTACTCCCTCAGCATGTGTTCCGCACGACCTGGGACTGTGCTCCGACTTCTGTCCAATTCTGGCGCTTGTGCAACCCAATCTATTTGCAGACGTTCTCGTCAACCCTGCTGCTGGGAATCCAGACTCGTTTTCCGTGACCCCCGGGAATCTGTCAGTGCTGTCCCCACCAGACTCCAAAGTGTGGAGAGGTGGCTAACCCGGCGGTGCATGCTGTTCTTTGACTACCGGGATACCGCAAATGACGTCGAGGGTAATTGCAGCGAGTACAAATGTATTCCATTCGCTAAACTCAATTTGAAGGGTGTGATAGAAATCAGCTTATAAAGTTTTAGGGCTATATAGCGTTCAATAGTAGGGAGCGATAATTGCGCTCACTGTTCATTGGTATCCATTCCGCCCTTCTGCTTCACTTCCCGGCTATCCCTGCAGCACATGACATTGCAACCTGTAGACCTGTACTCTGCAGACGTCAGTACCGATGGCAACTGGCCAAAGCGAGACGGCGGGAGCCGCTTCGCCACTTGCAGTCCCAGTGCGAACTTGAAAATAGAGTTCACTTTCAAAGGTACACACTTCGTTCCTTCATCGTTAGCCATCTCTGATTGATATCCAATTCATAGGCACCTACGCCGAAGCGCAAGGCAAACTAAACATTAAGCCGGGCAAACGCCCTGGCCCGAACAGCAATATATTTTCAGTTGATGGCTTTATAAAGCAGTTTAGCGTTCAACCTACACCGTACACGAACGGGACGTTCAAATTATCGAGCTCGAATCCGTTGCCGAGTGGGCAGCATACGTTGAGTATCAGTTGTACGGCGGATTTGAACGAGATTGAGTTGGATTCTATCAACTATATACCAGCTGACACTGGTTCAAGCGCGGGGTTGTCGAAGGGAGCCATAGCTGGTGTCGTCGTGGGCGTAGTGTGCTTTGTGGTACTGTTGGTAGGCAGCGTCGGATTTTGGCTTCGAAAGAGACGGAAGAATAAGGCTCCTGTTGAAGAAGAAGGGCATACTACCGTTCGTGAGTGTTGATATTTATCGACCTTGTGCTGTCCGGAGCTCAATACTTCTGTAGCTTTTCAACCTCCGTTGGATATTATCGAAGGCTCGGGTGCCCCTCCGCCCATGGCATCTCAGAAGGGCTCTGTAACGCAGGTGCAGCCAACGTTTGAGCCGAGCCCGCCACCTTATCCGGGTCCTTCAGAGTGAAACTAAAACACATTCCATTCCCTACTTCTGCCCTATAGAGTAGCGGTGGGTCACCGTATGTCCCACGGACGTACCCCAAGTTCATGCCCAATGATCAACCTTGATGATACCCTTGTACTATATCCTATTTTAATAGTATCATGAAATGCATCGTATTCGTTCAGACCTGACAGACCAGCGTTTTACAGCAGTAGTTTGTCGGGTCTGTCACAGTGGGGAATGTGATCAAATTCGCTTATGTACCTTCTTCCCTTCTCCCATCACGATATTATTATCACCGCATCGAGTCTCCATGACATGACCCGCATCCTGCACCATTTTCTAGTCGGATTCAAAATCTGAATTTGTACCTGCGACGCCCAATAGAGATGGAAAGTTGGCAGCTTTCGTCCAAAATCAAAGCCGAGCGACAAGTCGGATATTATCCATTTATCTCATCTCGAGGAGACTGTCCCAAAATTAGAGAAATCCAGGCTTCAAGGGTCAACTTACAAGGGAGAATGAAGGAATTTCATGAGGATTGACAGGAAGGAGATAGCACGGGGTTCATGCGATATTGTAAGTACCCTGTTCATTTCCTCCCGGGCTCTTTGTGCTGAATTTATTCGTTTCGTCTGGAGGCGTAAAAGCAGCGTGGAACTATCGTAATCATAACGGAAAAAAAGCTGTTATCAGTATCGTCCTCTGTCTCCGTCCTCGCAACCGCACAAGAAGTCGGCCAACAGACCTGAACAGTGAAGTCAGGGACACGAAGTTTGAGCCTCGAAGACATTCCGCGATCCTTGCTTCAGATGCTCCCAGAAACACAATCGAGATCAAGTTGGTCGGGTAGCTCGAGCTTGAGAGTTCTGGAGAATACAGAGTGTCTGGACTTTAGAGGTGCGTTCTCGTTCAACCTTTTTGTTACGCCAGCTCTTAGAAGAAAAGCCAGCTTATTCATGACAGTTACGATAACCCACGAAGACTAACCCTCGCGAACGCAATATTGTACCTTTTGCTCCGTAGTGCAAGGTTTCACCACTCGCTCGTGGAAGCTCTCCGTGACGCTATGCTTCATGATAACCGGGTTGGGTCTGAGCAGGATGGGTCCGCGATCTTGTTTCAGAGCATGAAGTGACGAGGTATTCATATGCTTGCCCCCCCTGTAAGCTTCTCGTTTGCGATTTCCCCGGCTTTCTCACTTATCTCCCCATAGAAGCGAGATTGGCGCTTAGTGGCCGCTGAGCTCGCCTAGTTGTGCTCCTGAAGAACATATGAAGATCATCGTTTGACGCCTCTCGTCGATTGTCTCGCAGCGAAATAGGATTCTGGCAGTGGTCAAGCAGTGGATAATCTCGGATATACACTTTGAAGTTTTTCGATTGTGCAGCAGAGCCTTGGGAGAGCCCAACGGTATCAGGACTTGGTACGTTTGCCAGCTGCTAGTTCGCTCACGAATGACTGAGTTTAGTATGCGCTACAGATAAAGCTCCTGGGGGTCAGGGACTCGGAGTACGACCAGGTCCAAGAGTACCAAGCCTTCAACCAGTCAGGGCAGTGAGGGTACCGGCCTTCACGAGCGAAGAAGTTCCGCGCCATTCAAGTTGGAAACTCACTTGATAATGCCAAGTAGTGTCGTTTGTTGGTCGTTTGCGACCTCCGGGTGAGCTGCCCTTCTCTTAGCATCTAATTTTTTTCGCTGAAAACATTACATTACGCTCAGATTAGACTTTTAACCCTCAATGACAATTCGGGTCTACCTACATTCGTTCGACTTTGGTTAGGGTTGTGGTTATCGACCCGCCAACTTCAGCTTGTTATGAACCGTCCACGAGCAACTCTCTCCTTCGTTCTACTTGCCTATCATCCATAATATACGATAGTGCTGCTCTAACAGGTGGCTAGCTATTGTTTGGAGAGCCGGATGGTGTCCTCTGCGGGATGTCTGCTGATTATGGTCGAGTGGTTGCTCCCTAGGTGTCTATCAGTGCGTCGAGGGCACAAATAGGCTTAATTGGAACCCTCTTTGGCATTGAGTAGTCTAAGGGTGTCGGGGGGCCCAAGGTAACAGTTGAAGTCATCCGCATTGCATTTCTCTAACTAATCCATTTTCAGATCGACAGCAGTTGAACAAGTCATATAATTTATACATTCTTGGCTGGCGAATCGTCATTGATATCGGCTATCCTGGGAAACGGAGTACTTGGTTCCTTGGGAGTGGCGGCTTTGACCTCCGAATCCAAATTCGGATAGGTTGATCCTTATTTACGAGGAGTCATATCGTGGGCCTTTATTTATGCATGCGGATATGTGTCTTGCTAGCATTCCAGTCAGCTCGACGGCTATATCGGATGCTGTTGCAGCGAAGAGTACTAGGTCTTTTCTGAACTCCGTGAATTGCCACTATCGGATCGGAAGCATATCAGTACCGTCTGCGCTCCATTTCTTAGAGCGTTACGATGGATGTGACGGCCCTGATGATGCGATGATGCGTTCATGCAGGTGATGTTCTCCAACTATCGGCATCGCTGCAAATGACGTTGGTAAACACACCGGGAAGCCAATTTTATGGCCATGGTGAGAGTTCCCTTGCGCGTGGCTATATCGAATCTCAATTGACGTTGTGATACCCATCAGTTCGTAACGACTCAGATCTATATAGAGCACCGCCCGCCACGATGGTTGCGACCATGATTCCTCAGCGGTGGTAAGTCAGCCATCCTTCTCTTCATATCACTTCACACTTCTCAGCTACTGCAGAATATGCAATTGCAACCCATAGACTTGAACTCAGACTCACGCATCATCTACAACGGCAAATGGCCACGGCAGGACGGGGGCCGCGTAGCCAACGCCACGGGCTTGACAGCGATGATTAGTTTCTCAGGTAACTCCACGTCGCTTTTTTTTAATACACCGTTTCTCATGAGTATATCGAATAGGCACCTACATTGAAGTGCACGGGAGACTAAGCATTAAAGAGGGCCCGCATCCAAGCCTTATGGGCGAGGTCTTCTCGATCGATGGGTTGCATCCATCAAACAGCTATGGCATCCAGCCTAAACCGCTCGTGAACGGAACGTTCAATCTGACCTCGCTATCACTAGAAGAGAGGGAGCATCATCTCGTTATCAAGTGTACGAAGGAGTTAGATCAGCTTTGGCTGGGTTCTATTGTTTACCTACCGGCTGACACTGGTTCGGGTACGGGGTTGTCGAAAGGAACTGTAGCTGGTGTTGTTGTGGGTGTGGTAGGCTTTATAATTCTTTTGGCGGCGCTCTTGGTTTGGTTATGGAAGAGGCGCATGAAGAGGCTCCGAAGGGAGCATGTTATTACTCGTGAGTCTTGATATCATCGAAGTTGCACTGCAGAAGGGCTCAATTATTTCTTCCATAGCTTTTGGACATCCGCTGGCTTCAGCTTCCAACGTGCTGGCATCTGAAATCCAAGACTCGAGCATAACTTCACTCACGACGTTACATCGGAAGAGCCCTCTACCGCAAGCACAACCAACATTACAGACACCAACGCCGTTCCCTCACAGGCAAATGTCTAGTCCTGCTCCGCCCCCTTATCCCGGCCATACGAATAGGAAGTAGGTCCCGTTATGTGTTGCTATCACAGCCATCAAGTCGCTATTCTAAATAATGTTATAGTAGCTGTGAGTCACTACATGTCTCACGGGCGTACCTTGTGCTACGGCGGATAATGTTTTGTATCATATTCACATTAATTGAAGTTCGTAACATTATACGGATATCACGGTATTATCAGTGGTTTACGTGCCAGATGAATTTGCTGCCTTGCACGAGTAGTTGGAGCGCTTGGCTATGAGTTAACAACAGCACTATCAAGGGCACAGCTCGATCTTTCGATGGTGTCTCTCTAGTTTCATCCCTTCAACGAGCTGGAGATGAGTTTATCCCTTCGCTGCCTGGTCTCTGCTGTCGAATGTCACGAGGAGTGAACAAAGAGTCGAGGTAATAAAATGGGCGCGACATCAGAGTCTCAGCTGATAGCATGAGGGCTCCAAATGCTCCCCGTATATTTCGGGAGTAGGACAAATACAGAAATCATAGGAATACAAAGGTTGATCCTATTACGAGGGATTTTGCTCAATCTTTGAGGTACATAGTACGAGTCCATTTCTTATAATTAATCGGACCACGGACTGGGAGCATGCGATAGTTCTACGAGGATCATGAAGCATGGTAGAGCATTATCAATGAGGGAATGTACAAATATTTAGCGAACCTGAACTGTCAATGCCTTTGGACACGAAAATGATCGTTTTCCTGTAATAAATATCTTTTGGCCCATCACATTCCAGCACCTATCCAATACCCAACCCACGCGTCGACATCCTTCTTCATCAACCTTCTTGCGCCTTCGAAGGCCTTACTTAGCTTCTTCGCATTGTCAATCTTCAACGGAGTCAGGTCGACAGCTTCTCCTTCGTATTCGTTTTGTTGACGATGAGCAACGTCAGCCTCAGCCATTCCGCGGTAGAAATGCATGAGCTTGATCGCCGGCTACAAGACAAGTGTATATCAGCGACAGTAAAAAGGGCACAGAAACGGACATCGCTCACAATTTTCTCGAACACCTTCACATCACCCAATTCTCCCGCTCTTCTCTCCAACTCCTTCATCCACTCACTCCAGGGCACAATCTTCACCTCCCCATCTCGAATCCTTCCTTGCTCAACCAAACTGTCAACGATCTGCCTCATGACCGCACTCCATTTCGTCGGTTTTGGGTGTATGACGTTGACAGCAAATTCGGAGGTGTCGTTGAACCCAACATCAAGTGTCGTCCTTGATACAATCGTTCCAGGAATCCATGACACGACGCCAACAGCATCTGGCATAGCGTGCATCTCAATTCCGCTCTTGACGATGATGGGCAGCCAGTCTGTTAATGACCAAGCAGGTGATTCTGAGGAGCCGGTAATTTGGCCAACCCGGAAGGATGTTGCGTTCAATTTGGAGGCTTTTAAGATCTACATGAAAGTTTATCAACAATGAAGGACGAATGAGGAATAAAGAGCTTACCCGCTCACAAACATACTTGGCCTCCCCATACCCACCACCAACAGCATACCTTGCATCTTCCTGACATTCCTCTGGGAAAGCACCTACGTCAACGCCACCTTCCTTCGCCCAACGATGTGCGGTGCTTATCGAAGACGTAAAGAGTAACTTTGCGTCCGTGCTCTGGGCGAATGCCACCAAGTCACGGAAATCCTTGATGGCTTCCTCAAATCCGTCCAGTGGGAGATTGAAATCCAGCTTCCAAGCGTTGTGTATCACCATTGTCACCTGCGAAGAGAGGACGTTCCGCATCTCCTCGTCGAGGTCCTGCGGAGACGTTCCTTCAAGGAAAATCAACCGAGGTCGTTCTTCAAGACGAAGGTACTTGGCACTACGGACACTCTTGAAAGGAACCAAAGCATCCTCGATAACACGGCTATCCAAGTTCTTTTCGGCGAATTTGGCTTTTTGTCTCTCTACGATATCCGAGGTGGTAGACCGACGGTTAAGAGCGTAAACAGTACCCACACGGGAATCAGCGAGGAGGTCAAATAAGAGTTGGGAGCCTAAAGAGCCTGTGGTGCCGGTTATGAGGACGACATGTTTTCCGAACCCAGTTCTCCTGGCAGCTGGAAGTAAAGAGGATACGGGCTTGACGGAGTACTTGGCCACCATATCCTCAATCCGCTTGATATGCTCCTGCATCATCTTCTCCTCCGAGTCATCACCATCTTCCTGTCCAGTGAGGGCACCAATAACAAATTCCGCCAGCGCCCCCACCGTATGATAGGTATAAACTGTATTCTGATTGATTTTCGCAATCGCAGCCACTTTCTCTCCACCACGCAGAGCAGAGACCAGGCGTAGCCGGAGGATCGTGGCACTGAGCGAATCGAATCCCGATTCAAACAAGTCGGTATCCTTCGTGAGAGGTGGTTCGGTCTTTGATGTGATATCCTGAGCTTGGTTGATGATCCACTCTATCAAAGCGGAGACAGACCAGGATGAAGGTGGTTCAATGGGTGTTCCTGATGGGCCTGTGACATTGGATTCGATGGTTTCGTATCTGTAGAGTACGATCAATCCTTATAATCAAGACTAGAAGCAGAAAGGAAGAGACTTACAGCTCATCAATATCCTGCTCATATACCTTCAACGCTTGCTTCCTAATAACCGTATCTTTCGGCGTGCGAGGTAGCGGTCTGTCAGACGAAGTAATAATAATCATTTCTTTGTAAATTCGCGAAAAGGCCGGTGCAATGGCGTTGGCTGCTTCGACGGTTTGCCTGTTCCATAGGCACGAATGAGTCAAGGTCGGGAAAGCGTAGAGGTAGCGCACCAAATAAGGTTTCTAAACTCTCCCAAGGAATGAGTATGCTCGAACGGTTCAATCAAAACACCCGGTTGAGCTCTCCCATGGCCAAAGATGACGACGCCCTTGACGTGCGTATTTCCCAGAATGATCTTTTCCAATGGGCCAGGAACGGTCTTCTCGCCAGAAGAGTGGATGAGAACATCGTCTACTCGACCGACGAGGCGATAGAGGTGACTGCGAGGACGATAACGTCAGTAGGGTATACTCGAAGCAAAACAGGCACATACGGCTTGGTAGGATGCCTCTCCCAAACATCACTAGTCACATAACCCTTCAACTTCCGCGCGCTATCCCGCCGTAGCACAACGTTTCCAGTATCCCAACCTTTCACTTCCTCTTCTTCATCTTTGTCCCCCTCAAACCTTTGTTGCAGGTCTTCCGGTAGATTAGACACAGCCGGGACATGTGTCTCGGAATGCAACAAGACGATTTCACCTCTCCCCGCACCTGCGCCGACCCATCTCACACCAACACGTTTAACATTAAATTCCATCCACATCCAGTCGTCTTCATCACCCGGTCGTGGGCGTAAATGATTAATCTGTCCAAACTCTGTACCACCATAGATGGTACGTAGCCGTACAGAGTTGGCTATCAACATGTCACCTACACAAATGATTCTTCAGTACCCAAAATTTAAGGAGAAAGGGGTTAGAGCAGAAAGACATACCGCTCTCCTTATCCAACGGACCACCCGTTAAGACGACATACTCAAACCTCGCCAACCTCTTCACACTCTCCTCTTCTTTACTCCAGATCTGCAAAAACGTCGGAAAAATCATCGTTGCAGTCGTCCTCGTCCTCTCCATCGCATCGAGCGTGTTTTCAGGCGTAGGCATGATCGGCATATCCTTCTCCGCATTCCAGACTATCGGTGTGAATATCGTACTGGTAAAAGCACCGAATAACGGGTGAATCAACTGGAGGATTAGGGCTAGAGCGTGGAAAGCTGGAATTGCAAGACCTCCGAGGCGGGTTTCGTGTGGGTGAGTCTCTGGGTGGGTGCGTAGTTCGCGCAAGGGAGGCAAGTTGGCGTAAGACCATATACCTCTATGGGTGATTGGAATGGGCTTCGGAAAGCCAGTTGAACCGGAAGAGTGGATGTATATAGCGACATCTTCGAACGAGAGTTTTGGTAAATTGGGGTACGGCTCAAAAGGATGCTCTGCCACCTCTTCGGCAAGGTGTGGGTAGAGAATCCGTAGAGAGGGTATTTCATCTATGGTGAGCGTGAGCGCGAGTGTGGGCTCTGAGGATAAGACAGAGTCAAGGAGGTCTGTCATTGTTGCCTTGGTTGCGAGGATCCGACGACAACCTGTCTTATCCAGCAGATTGATGACAGCTGCGGGTGAGTTTCGTGGAGAGATGAGCAGTGGAACGAGATTGGCTGTCATTAGTCCAATGATGACTGTATCATAGACCAACGTATCGGAGTGTGCGAGAAGAGCTACGACTTCACCATCTCTGCCGTCTTCTGACGAAGGAGAAGGACGAACAAAGTGAGCAGCGCGATGAACGGCACGGCCGAATTCGAGGTAGGTGATTTCGTCGTATGATTCCGGAAGAGGTTTGGTGAGTGTTGTGGTGTTTGATTCGCGAAGTGTAGATGGGGAAGGGTAAGCGTACATCCCCTTGGAAGGGTTGTGCTCCCAGTGGAAACGTATGAGATCGGGAAAGTGGTAGTGCGTGTCGAGGTCTGGCTGGGCTGCCATTTCGATTGTACGATGAATGAGATGAGATTCTAGACGTCCTGACGGTGCTCTTGGAGGATCGTCGCGTATTTAATGTGGTAGAGACACGCACGAACTCGGAATGGCCGTGGCCGCGCGCGGAGACCGCGTCCAGTCATCTACCCAAATTGGGTAATAGGAGGCGGTGTAAAGCAGAAGAAGCACGTCGAAATCCTTGCATATCAGTCCGTTCTACTTTCGTCGTGAGGGGGCATTCTAGAATGTTGAATGACTGCAAGACAGGAGGAATTGCCAATTAGAACACCAATGCCGTTCCGTATGAGCACACGCTCGTACCTTTGCGATGTTCGGCTCCCACATTCACTTGTTCGGATAGATCTGTGCGCTTGGTGCATGAAATTGTTGGACGAGAAGTGCTTTCTACCGAAGAGTTGCTGGAGGTCTCAATCAGCCTTCCGAATAATATGAACCACTGATCCATACATACCCCGACTCCCACTTTTGTAACAGACTTCTATCCAAGACTGCTTGAAGCTCTCACTTTATCATCATTCCATCTCCTTGTTCGTCGATTTCTAGAGTGTACGAGTTTATTCTGTGGTCTTGATCAGAGCCTTAATGGTTTTGTTCAGCATGTTGTTGGGAAGTCAATATGGGCAAAAAGATCTCACCAACTTTGAGCTTCGCAGCATGTTCAAGCGAACAGTACAATTCGCGACCTCCATCAAATTACGCCAGTGTATCCCGGGCGAGAGGGATAGTGAGGAACGAGGACAACATCAGAGTCGGACATGTGACTTTTGGCGCTCGTCAGAAATTTCCTCCGAGCCATCAGCGGCAGCGGCAGCACGCTTACTTTCATCCACTTCTACACTCGATTCCAGCCGTTCTACACTTTTCGTTACAATCATTCGATTATACACTAAAGCTATATCACATTAATTCTCCGTGGCTACCGTACGGGCTCCCACAATTTGTGAAAAAAGTCCAGCAAGGCGGAACTGTGACGTGGGGAGGACTCGGAGGATTTCGGACGCAAGTGGGGAGAAAACTTGGTAATTTCCTGATGCGCCCCCCGTCCCCGCCCCCCACTGCAAATATTCCCGGTTGCACGGTTGATCCCATATTTAATAGGCGTGTAAGTGGCGGTTAGAGATGAATGCGATTAAGTTGACGACATGTCATACTATAGTACAGCTTTACAATATTATCTGCAAGGGTAGGTCATTAAGCGTAAGATACTTACTTCCATAAGGCGTGCAACAACTCACATAGTGACTATATAGAATAGTAACGAACAAGAAGACCTAGGCCCCCTTCGGAAGCCCGGGATAAGGCGGTGGGCTGGCACTAGGCCTTGAAATTGGAGGAGTTGGCGTTGGTTGTACCTGCGGTAGAGGGCTCTTCCGATGTGATGTTATTTGTGAAGAAGCATTGGAATCTTGAAGATCAGGTACCAGCATGCTGGGAAGTATCGGATACTCGAAGGCTATGGAAGAAAGGTTTGAGCCTTTCCACAGCACATTATCATTCATATCAATACTCACGAGTAATAGCATGCCCCCTTCGGAGCATCTTCTTACGCCTCTTCCACAACCAAACCACAAGCCCGATCGAAAGCGCCACAAATCCTACGATACCTACGACAGCCCCGCTTTCGCTTCCGTCCCGTACTTCCGCTCCCACTGGAAGATAATCAATATAGTACGGTTGCCCAGCAGGCTCAGGTTAACTTTCAACTTTGCAAGCTTCGCCTTGCAATAGAAGC
Source organism: Moniliophthora roreri (assembly GCA_001466705.2). Classification (NCBI taxonomy): domain Eukaryota; kingdom Fungi; phylum Basidiomycota; class Agaricomycetes; order Agaricales; family Marasmiaceae; genus Moniliophthora; species Moniliophthora roreri. The sequence goes on along the minus strand of LATX02000100.1, from coordinate 993,233 downwards.
TTGATGCTGATAGGTACCCGTCAATGCCTAATTGAATTGAATTGAATTGCTAGCCAACCCGCTGAAGTTGTCCTAGGCCCCATCCAACGGTGTCGTCGTTCCAGGTGTCGCAGCGGATGTAAGTAAAACATCACTTATTCAAGTTATTATTGGTAAAAACATGAAACTCACTATTTTTCCCTCGCAAACTTGCACGCTTGCTTGTGTGGGCTAGCGTGAGAATTGATTTGCGCTGATGCGTATTGCGCCGCGGCGAGGCGATCCTGCGATAGAGTTCAATTGGTTGGTGAAATCGCGGGTCGGTGCACCCATGCACGTACCTCTGTAGAATTCTAGAGGTGAAAGTCCGGAAACCTCGCGGAATCATTGAGAAGGAATGGTGAGGTAAGTAAAATTGTGTCAAGAACGTGGATGGTGGCTCATGGTTGAGGACTCCCGGTGTTCATCATCCCTTCACCCACTACTTTTTCAATAAGAGTGCAGAGGTCTCGGTAGATATAAGTACCACTCGCTGAAATATTCGCTGACCCAGTTTTAAGGTAAGGAAGACTTTTTGCGACTTCCGGCACTAGTCCCCAGAGTTGGTTCCTTGTCCGGGATGCAGAACAAAGTATTTCCCAGTAATTTTGGTATCAATCTCGGCGTGTCGAGAGGCGGGAACACTGAATTTGTGCTTGGTTTTCGGAGGGAATGAAGTATTCTGTATGATATGTTTCCGTATACAGTCGGTGGCGGCGGCGAACAGCTGTTAGAAGGCCTTCCCTGCCATAAATATCCAGGAACTGCACTAATTTGCCACTGATCAATTCCAACTCACTCGATTCACTAAGCCAAAGTTAACCTGAGCCTGCTGGGCAACCGTAAATATAGTCCAACCAAATCGTTTGTGTCGTTGGTACACCTGATAACCAGTTCATGATCCCTCGCTTCCAGCGGTAACGAGTTCACATTGAACTGGAGAGTACCTCTATCCGGTGTAGGTGTAGGCTGATACGTATAAGGTTGACCACCGTCAATCGTAAAAAACCAATTTCTGCAAATCGGCATGTTGACCGGCTACAAAGCGTAATTCGCCATGCACTTCGACGTAGGTGCCTATTATCGGTAATATGAGAATTGGTAACACGATGAAGAAGAGACTCGGAACAAAGGGAAACATACCAAGGAAACGGAAAACCGCCTGTGAGTCCGTAACATTGGTTACGTGATCTGTGAAGTTGAAATGTGCAGTAGAACCTGTTTTTTGTCGCCAGCCATCGGTGTAAGAGATGCGTGAGAGGTCTGAATCATCAATACGCTGCATGGTCTGCAGGTAATGTGAAGAGGGAGAGCCCAGGAACAGATCGGGTCCAGAATCGGCGTCCGTAGCGTTAGTGAATAGGCAAAATGCAACTAGCGTTCGACGCTATGAAACATTGCTCTATAAAAGACCTGTTTGGTTACAGACGGATCAATATCAAAACGTCGAATGAATTCGGCCAAGGGAGCTCTCACCATGGCCACAAAGACTGTGGAAAAGACTTTATCTCTAGTGTCCTCACCGAAGACGTATCATTCACAGTATGCCGGTAGTTGGGGGACAGCATCCACCGCTGGCGCATCGTGAATAGTATGCCATCCCCACACATCGATTGGAGTGCGGCTCGTGACTCCAAGGGGGGGGGGCGGTTATGCCTCCATCATTTGATTGTAGCCTCGATTCGGAGCTTCTCGTACATAGCGGTCGTGGATTATGTTATACAACACTGATTGTGATTTGTGAACATCATCCTGCCTTTATAATAGGTACAGAGGAATTAACTGCCAGGGCAGAACGGTAAGCACAAGGTACGGTTCAATCGTAAGCATGTGTGAAACGACTTACAGCTACTGCATACAATAGCGATGAACGTCGAGTGATAATCAACTCGTACTACTCCCAGTCGTCAGAGTAGAATATACCCGAGAGGTCCGAGTCATTAAACACGTTTCATGTTCTGTTAGAAAAAAAAAAAGTTGAAAGATGGAGCGTAATCAGGATCAAAATGTTGATTCTGCAAGGGAATCTCTTACCATGACCGTGCAGCATAATAAATAGACGCCAGGTGTCATAATGTTATTTGTAGTATACCCGGCTGAGAACGGCATCCACCCTTGGTGGAGCACTGCTGACTGGGTAGAAACGCATGCGCAGATGGTACTGATACACTTTCTGTTCGGGCAGCCTGAGGTAGGCGAAGAGGATGTTAGCGAAAATAATGCTGCGCGGATATGATGTCAGAGGCCCCCACCAGTTTCGATGAATGTTTCCATCGATCTGAATGCCCATGGTTGTTGACTACAAATGATAGCTCGTTGTCAGCGCCATCCAGAGTATGTGCAGAACTTTGCAGAGGTTAACATTTACCGTCACCTCAAAAATGCAGCTACGTGATCTTCCTTCTCTCCTTCCAGTTGAAGCTTTAGCTGAGATGTGGGGACTCGGGAGCTGGCAGTGACTTTGAAGAACAAAGCTATTGTCCATCTTGCAATTATGCTAGAGTGGGGAAAAAAAAAAAAAAAAAAAAAAAAAAAAAGAGTCGAGTCAGACGGTCAGGGGGTTATAAAAGGCATACATCCGACTCTTTCGTGCATAATGAAATTCATTCCTTCACAGGTACGCTAATCCAATCGACTTTTTTTTTTGAAGTCAAATTATCGTTCCGAGTTCATATTTGTCCTTCTCGTAGTAGTTTGCGTTGGCAAGACTGCAGTTGACAAGAGGGAGGGTCCTAGACAGGAAAAGCCGGGCTAAGGATTCAGATGTTTGAAAAAAAAAAAAAAAAAAGAGTTTTTATCTTGTACCCAATTCTTCGCCCCCCCCCCCCCCCCCCCCCCCTGTTGAAATTCTTCAGTGGAATGAACAAAGAAGAGAGACGCTCAGAGGGAAATTGGAAACGTAAAAATGGAGAGCTCTGTAAACCCTTGTGTCACATTCGGATTTGTAGAGTTTGTTCGAGTCCAAGAGACTAACGTGCGACCCTCATCCATTACGCCGCGGCCGGGGACGAGGCAAAAAAAAATTTGACTCTTGAACATGTGACTCGGTTTTACAATTGTTGTCTCTCGGACAATATTTCTAGCAACGTGCTGATGTAGCATTAATGGGGTAGTGGTAACCTGGGTCGTTGCCATAATACATCAGACAATGTGGAGTACTAAGCTTCGACCCGCCGGGGGTTCGATTCCCCCTTAATGCATAGCATCATTATTCAATGTGTTTTTTTTTTTTGTTGTAGCCATTCAACTGCAAGGTATCGCTCAAACTCAAGTACTAGTTTTTTTTTTTGCCCTTATCCAGCCGAGGTGTAATGTATTGCTTCAAACTGCGAGCATGTCTAACCAAAAAAAAAAAAAAAAGCCACATCTCTTATAAATATATAATATATACATTACTTGTGGTCTCAAAACTGCACCTTGCGGGTGCAGGCTCTATTGATCTTCAAAGACTTTCTACTGGCAATAACGCGAGGAATGCCAAGAAACTGATGACGCTGGGTTGAGTCGGGCGATAAGAAGTATCCATGGCGTCGGCATCGCGCAAGATGAAAGGTTGAACTTTCCCCCTTAATGCATGGTTTTTTTTTTGCTGTAGCCTCCATACGCTAGTTTAAATTCCTTTTTGCCCTTGTCGAGCCGAGGTGCTTGCAAGCATTTCTACCTCAAGGCTACATTCCACATGAAAAATACACACTTTGGTCTTGTTGCTCTCCCCAGCTGAGCTATACCCCCAACGACGACAAACCTTTCTCTGATAGCCGACCATGCAAGGTTGACAAGACCACACCAACTTTTAATTCTTATCCACTGTTCACTACCGTGGTACACACCCTTCTCTATAACTCCTACCAACTCACCCCAACCAACTCACAAAACCAAACTTCCCATCGATACCGCTCCAACCGTCAACACGACACTCATCAAACCTCCCATAAACATCTGCAACGAAGCAGTAGCACCATTACCCGCTCTGGCATTTGTAATTCTGGCAGAAGGATCGGGGAATGTACGACAGGTGTTTACATATTCTATTCAGGGCGCGAGTGTAAGTACCCAGCAAAAAAAAAAAAAAAAAAAGAAAGGAAAGGAAAGCAACCCACCAGCCTCAATAGCATCACTCAACTTTTGACTCAAATTCTTCTGCTGAACCAAACAATCCAAACATCCCAAAATCTGGGTATTGGTATTGTCGTTGCACATACACATGGCGGTTGTACAGTTTGATATGAAGGTTAATGTGGATTGTGGGCATTGGGAGGAACATTCGGGGCCAACGACGGAATCGGGTATGGCGGTTAGGTTTTTGGAACCGAGGTTGGCGGTTGTGTCGCGTGCGCCGAGGATGAATTCGGCTGGGATGGCTGTGAACCAGGGTGGGTGAGGGGGGGGCATAGGAGAATGTGAAGGATGGAATGGGACGCACCGAGAGCGATCGAAAGCAAGCTAAACACGAACGCGAGGAGTCGGAGGGAGAGCATCTTTCTTTCTTCTTTATTGGAGTGTGATAGTAATGTTGTTACTGTTGTGAGGGATCCCGCCCCAATTCCAATCCAAACGAAGCAAAGAGAGTAAAGGTAGAAGGTAGAAAGAAGGGGAGGAAACCTTTCAAAGGCTTATGGGTATGTGGGAGTGGAAGAAGGGGTGAGGGGGTTGTCGTCAAGCTGCGGTCGTTTTTGATGAATATTTAGCAACATGTGGTATCGATGGGGAAATCAGAACCCGGCAAAGATGATCCGTGTCACTCTGACCGTTGCGGTGTACATTGGCTGTGTTCTTTTTTTAGTGGGCTGGGGGGTTTTATTTTCGGTCACCGTGGATATCTGATTTCTGTGTGCAAGGCGACTGTTGTGGGAGGGATGCTGGGTACGTACGATGCGACAACTTTTTGGAACGACCGAAAGATCGCACAACGCATTGGTCTAGACTCCCCATCGCGACTCGTGCCTAGGCCGCGGCAATCCAAGGTTGCCGCCGGCATCGCATTTTGCTATCAATAATGATCGATGATGCTGGCACAAGTTGTCTAGCTTTGCATCAATGATTCAGCGGATGGACGTGTCGCCATTTCACAAAGGGAGCTTGACCTCGCATCGTGGGCACTCATAGTACCTCTGGGTTCGACCAGGGCCGTTGATTTGAGCACAAAAAAAACGGACCGGAACGACACATGCATTAAGGGGGAATCGAACCCCCGGCGGGTCGAAGCTTATCTTATGGCAACGACCCAGGTTACCACTACCCCATTAATGCTGGTGACCATCCCCTTGCTCCCCGTTCCATGTGTAATGAGGGTGAGTATTGTTATCTGCAAGAATCTACTGGAACTCAAATTCAAAAGAGTCAAGTTGTCGTATTCAACGTCGGATCTCCGTGCAATAAAGGAAAAGACACAGCGACTTTCATCGGGATACACATTAATGGGGGAGTTCAACCAAATGGCAATGACCCAGATTCAACTACCCCTCCAATGCTGGCGACCTTTTCACATTCTTATGTTTTCTGTGCATCTCAAAAGGTATGTAAGTAATGAGATTAAGCCTCACACCCTCCGATTCGACGTCGCCCTTTTTAGTTTGACGCGTCAGTAACCACGTGCCTTGAACCTCGAGCGTCTTTTCTTTTCTCAATCTTACTACCTTCCATCTTTTAATTTTTCAGAGTTGGCAGAAGTAAATTCACCAATCCAATCCAGAGAAAATAGTTCACCACGACATTGATGATGTACAGCCAAGGTGAGTCGGTCGCCGTTCGCTCAGAAAAAAAAAAAAAGGCAATACCGTGACATTATGGGCTGAGTCGGTTTTTCCCAATAGAAAATCGGAATACAGGGTATGTACGGGGTATCTGCAGTATGGGTTGGGAGGGAGTTGACTGAGCATATGAGCTGCCGACGGCTGGTTTGATTGTATGCACATTTCGAGTTTTTGTTGACTAGACATTGAATTCCAGAAACAAGTAATCTGCATCAAAGAGGGACCCGAGCGGGTGTATCAACCAGGTTATCAACGAGCGTCCGGTCGTTCACGTTTTCCAAGAATTTCTCTCCGAATCTGCTTCTGAGTAAGCCGAGGGAAAGGGACTCATGCGCAACGAATTGTTTCGGGTCTGAGTCTTACTAGATTGTCCTACATCTCCCCTTCCCCGGAAAATCACGTGCATCACGTGATATCCTGGCCACATCACGCTCACTTAGATTAGATACTTGAACGTTGATTGTCTGTAGTTCAACAATGCTATGGCAGTTTATGATACAATTTCTACACTCTACATCTATCTCGGAATTCCTGATATGACAAGCGAAGCACCCAGAATTTGCTCTACAAAGAAATGCAACGCCATATTACCACCAGAGGAGAAAAAGAAGACTTGCGAGCGCTGTCGGGCAAAAGATCTTGAGAGGAAGAACCGAAAACAGAAAGAAGGTCCTGCAGGGGCAGAGAATCCCATTTGTAGCGGGTGTCCGCCGCCACCAGCTCCCTCCAACTACAATCTCCCCCGATGTGTGCCAGGAGATGAAGAGAGTGAAGATGCATCTGAAGATGATACATTAGTACGTGATTCACTTATGCATAACCTTCAGATACTCACAATATCTAAGAATCCAGTTACACGTTATGTTATTCACGACATGCGCAGCTTCGCAGATGGCCTAGCCTACCAGATGCAATTCCGAGACGAGCGATTCCTCACAAAGGTGGAGACACAAGGAAGGGGCCTTTTGAGCATCATCAGGGCATGTCTTGAGAAGGAGAGACGAGAAAATAGTTCCAGGAGCAGCAATCCAGGAACTTGGGATACAGAATTTTCATCAGCGATGTTCTATCGCTCGCGGCCACAAGATAAGCACATAGAATGACTTTTATCATGTAGATTATAATGACCTAAACATACCTTTACGCCGCGTCTTGCCTTAAGTGCAGAAAATTGAGGAGAATGTGCTGAATAGAGTCGATTTCGTGCCTTCAAAATGGCAGCGGACGTCTGCGCCAGGCTGATGACTAAGGATTACAAATATTTCTTCATCACGTGCTTGTCCAGGGCAGGGGAGACGAAGGACTTTCGTCTTACTAGTATAAAAGGCCCAAACCCCATCAAGTGCTACTTTCACCCACCCACATTCATATACACGTCATGAAGCTTAACATCAGCGTCAACGCTATCATCTCTGTTATCCTTGCTCTCGCCGTTTCCCGCTCTCTGGCGTCCCATGTTATGGCAGTAAGTGCAATCCAATTTCTTTTGTGCCGTGGCATTTGCATTGCTTACTTTTTTTCGAACCAAAAAAAAAAAGATAACCCAAGGTGCAGAGAGATCCTTGACCGTACGTTTCTTTTACCTTTCTAGTCATGCGCAATTACGCAAGTGAGCCCCATAGCGAACACTTGCGTCATTTCTTGTCATTGCGGCTAGATAATTTATGGTCGACGGTCGTCATGGGTGAGTGGGTTCATGGATTGTTAGTCTACTAGATGGCACGGAACTGCGCAAGTGGGACGGCAAATTTGTCCTAAAGAATCAGATTCGGAGCGTTGTGATACATTCTGGCTTTAATTTCAGAGACCCCTTTCAACTATTTCTACTCTTACATTTAGTGCTTTTGATTTTTTGATTTTTGGCGTTTGTGAGCTTGGGTGTCCAAATCATTTGCAATGCATTATTATTCCCATGTCAGTGCTTGTGCTAATCTACCTTTGCTGGGTCCGAGTCTGGTGTAAAGACTCGCGAGAACATCGTTATAGAGGGTATAGCACAGCCAGACGGAAGTTCCTCGTTCTCGCTGGCAAACGTCGCTTTTGGTTATTTTCGTTTCGAAAACATGCAGTGACAACAAAGTGCCAACGCAGCTTCATAGCTTCATCCTGACAGGTCCCCAGACACGCGACGTTGGCGCTTCATTTTGACGCGTCAGTATCACGTGACGTATGCCACTGTTTGCTCTCAACCGCCGTCTACGTCGCTGGACACAATGGTGAGCTTTTGAAGGACCCCCGATAGGTGAGGTCCCCGTTTGGACGTTTGAAAAAAAACTGGGCCTGAAGGGTCCAACAGCCGTCCCGGGTTTGGACAACGGTTTGGCCAAAAAGCTGGCAAGAGGCCCCAAAATGGGTGTGGACAAAAACTGGCCATTTTGCCAAAATTTCCGAACGGCCTCGCCACATCCGCGGGGGGGGGGTCGCCCTGCTTCTCTTTTCAGACTACTATTAATTTCAGCTACAACAGTACTGCTATTTCAACCTTCCATTGTCATCTCCACACTGTCCAAGCAGAAACACGTTCTACTACCGCTTGAACCATTCAAATCAGCAAGTCGGACGACGAATTCGGAAATATTTTTGTTCGATGATAATGGAACGATCCACGACACGCATTACTATACATATTACAGCTTGGACATTTGACGATGCACAATGCACTTTGCTATGGCCAGGGCCATTCAACATTCCTTGTTCTTTCAGATGCTCACCTATATAAACCCAAGAGCATTTGTACTAACTCACAAGTCCTATACTACTGCTATCATGGCCCCGAATCGCACCGAATCGCACGCTTCTCGCTCTGGAGGTCATTCCTCGAGATCGGTGAGTCTTTCTGTCTTGCAGCTCGCCTAGAGAATCGACTGACAATCCTGCGGACATACAGAAGACTAGATCCAATTCAATATCTAATCTAACCTTTCCCGGATCCGTTCATTCTGTCGACTTGAGTTTTCTCCAGAATTACCCTCCTCCTCGTCCTAATCCGACTCCTAATCCGACTCTTCCCGGATCCAGTCACTCTGTCAACATGGATTCTTCCAAGAATTACCCTCCTCCTCATCCTAATCCGACTCCTAATCTCGCACTTCCCGGCTCCATTCATTCTGTCGACTCGAGTTTTCTCAAGAGCTACCCTTCTCCACCTCCTCAGCAGATTAAAAAGGTACGTCAAATCCATACATCCTCGGACTGAATCCTGATTCAGAAGCTGCTTTTGTGCCACAGGTGCGCATAACGTACCAATTCTCTGCGTACTTGTTCTGAACTATGAAAGCAGGAAGTAAACCACACACCTGATAGCAAAGTGAAGACGAAGCACGAACCGATGTTTACTCCATATTCTCAGTGCTCACGAGTCTCAGTATGTCATTTCACCTTCCTTTTCGTTCCATCAAGGTTCACCGTCATTCTCTCCTCACAGCCAAACGTCAAACGCGAACAAACCCCATTGTTCCACACCCCAAGCCGAAGCTCTCCAGCCCCATCGACGTCATCAAGACAAGTATGGCAGGAATTCTCACCGACTAGTTCCCGTTCACAAATCGTGAAGTCGCGTTCCGAACACCTTCCTGCCCCAAAAGTTCATACTTCAGTCGCTAACTCGTCATACGATATCACGTGGAAGATTGCTTTCATAGAGCCTGCACTCCCTGTACGTGTTTCTAATTCCCTCCCCAACGTATAACAGTGTGCTGACTTGTTGATGTTTAGCGAATTCACGCCAACTCTTGCACTAAACCCCCTCAAGAGTGTGTTGTCCGATGTGGAGTCGCTACCTCATTACAATGGGTACGTATGATCTACCCTAATCAGCGTACATGTAACCGACAAACACACTTGTGACTTTTTTTTTTTTTTTTTGCCAGGGTGATCGAAACAAACGCGGAATGGCACTACGTCGTGATGCAAGTTGGTATTCTAATACTCCGCCACCCGCCGATTGCCTCGCATATATCCCATTCGAGGACCGCCGCAAACGAAAGGGTCGCTCGACACACGGTCTTTCTGTGCAAAGAAGTCTGTGCTTTGAAGAGGTAGTGAAAAATGGTGAACACGCAGTTCCTCCCGCGGCTGGTCAGGGACCGATGACTTTTCTTGTCGAGGTGAGTCTTTGAGGTGCCTTTCAACGTTTAAAGCAAGGGGCTGACTTGGCCATCATCGTAATACGTATCAAGGTTCCAGGCTTCGGAACCACAAGCTTGCACGCCATCCCTATTCAATGCGATCATGGTCGGATGACTATGAGTGGCTTGTTCTTTGGTTTGGGGTTAATCTTGGCAGATTTTGTCAAGGTACGTCTTCTCTTCTCTCTTCTTCCTTTTGGTAGGCTGATGCAACAGGAATAGGATACACCGCGCACCCAAGGCTTCTTTACCTCTGTGCAGCATGTATACATCAAATCAGTGTACATGACTGCTGAAAGACCAAATATTTGGAGCATTGAGTTGGGGGCATACTACTAGGCTGGTCCTTTTCATCGTCACTCTTTCATCTTGTCTCGTATGCTCCCTCGGTTCTTCTCATTTTCTATCTAATCGCAATATGGTACACCGCATCACTCATTCGTTTCATTTCTCATTTCTCGCTGTATCGATAGAACGTTGCGATACTATCTCTCAGTCGCTCATTAGCCCATTGTTGTATACCTACTCCTTTTTCACAAACGCAAGGACGTTGTAAATAAAATTGGAATATCATCAGGAGATAACGTACATGTGATCGCTACGAACAACCTTGTCCGTGGCAACTAATAACTAGAGAAGCCTCACAAACTATGTATTATAGATAAACCACGCGCTTCTATCTCCAAGGCCAGGCTTCTCCTCAGCCTTGCTCATCGTCCTTCTCACCTCCGCCTTCTTCCTATTCTGGCTAGTCAAGTAAGCCAGATTCGCCGCTGCACCAAGCGCTTGGCAGACTGAAAACACCAAAAGTGCTATCGTGGCACTTGTATATCTCGGAGCTGCACTCAAGCTCCCAAGTAGCCATGTGGCGAGTATACCACCCGAGTTGGTCATGATGAAGCTTATAGCGATAGCTGTAGCTCTCCGTGTCTGCGGGCTGGCATTATTGGAGCCCCAAGCGGATAACGTGGGTGCTGCTGTGTAGGTCCCGGGTATGGACAGGAAGAGGGAGCCGTATTGCACGTGAGTGTTCTTGGACCCGAGGAACATGGAAAAACCGATGACGCAGAGTATGGAAGAGAAGATGCTGATTATACCTCGGCACTGGAATTTATCGGAAATGAAGGCGCAGGCCATGGATAAGACGAAGGCGACGGCGAAAGGTGGCACAGACATGAGTTGGGCGCGTGCTGCGGTGTAGCCGAGAGATTGTACAATAGATGGTGAGAAGCTGGAATTAATATTGGTCAGGACGATGAATAAGATGATCGGACAACAGGTAAACTCACTAAGCGAGCGAATACAGGATTACTCCAGCCATGAAGAAGGTGAAGGCGAGGAACCAGACTTGTGGAAGCTTGAATGCTTCTCCGACTTCACGCCACGTAAAGTGTTGCTCTTCTTTGTGAACGTTGTCCTGATGAAGCTTTGCAGCAACATACTTCTTTTCTTCCTCATTCAGGAACCAACATTTCTCAGGGGCGCGCGGAAGAGTGAAGTATGATGATGCACCAAAGACGACGGTGAAGAGACCTTCAAGGATGAAGATCCACGACCAGCCGGGTCGACCGCCGATACCATCCATGTGAATGATACCATAAGCCAAAATACCCGAGAATGCGCCTGAGAGTGAGGCTGAAGCGAAGAAGGCTGCGACCCTAAGTTGCCATTGTTCAGTACTCAAGGAGGGACAAGATACCTCGGTGATATACTGACCTAAGGTTCATCTTGTACCGAGGGTAAAAATAGGACAGGTAGAGCACGAGGCCAGGAAACACTCCGCCTTCCAGCAGTCCGAGGAAAAATCGCGCAGCAAGGAGACCAGAATAGGATTTGACAACACCTTGTAGAGTTGTGACCACACCCCACAAGGTCAACATCGTGGGTAGCATCAAGTTTGGTCCCACAGCCTGTTTGATAAGAAAAAAATTCAGTGACGACCGCGAGTAACTCATGCGACGCACCTTGAGCATCAAATTTGAAGGTAGTTCGGCGACGATGTATGGAACATATGTAACCGTGAGTGCGATACTGTATTCCTTGTTAGACATTTTCAGGTCTTTCTGCAAGCCAGCAACTCGTGCATTGGCAACATTGGTTCGATCCTACAAGCCGAGTAACAGAAACCCTTTCGTCAGCACTATCCTGGGGGAAAAGAAAACATTACTCACCAAGAATGACAGCAGATAAAACATCGCAACGATAGGAAGAACATAGATGTCCAGCTTCCGCCAGACCCTCTTCTCCATTGCCGGGTCGACATGAACATCCTCCTCACTGACCACAGAGCGGGTAGATGACAGGCCATTCTTGTGCTCAGAGCTTGAGCGGGTATCAGACATGATGGTGGTGGTATCCTAAGCGTTGGAGCCACGGCTAGCAGGTTTTTAAATAAGTAGGATGACATGGGCTTGAAGAATCAAAAGGAAGCTCGGAGTGGTTCCCGTTCACCCGGGTTCTTTCGAAATAGGTTCTAGTCCGTGGCGTCACACCTGTCACATGCCACTTTTAATCCCCACTCGTTCCCCGACGGTGATTGTCCGTTGCAAGTCCGTCCATTTACCGATCTCAGGTTGCTTCGGAATTGTATCATCTTGCCTCAAGTTGAGCCTCAGAATACTCCATTTCTCCCTGGTAAGAGGATAAAAGGTTTAAAGCTCGAGCATGATTTGAAAATTGCAGATTTTCCCGCCCCTCGATTTCCCCGTGCTTCTTGATAAATTGCGGCAAGCTTCACACGAATGCTACCCCTTCTTTTTTTTGCGTTAGTCGCAAACACATGGGAGCTAGGGCGCTATTGCAATTCCTAAGAATAGCCGGTAGCAATATCAGGAACCACTTTTTAGCCAAAGCGCCTTCAAGGATTCACCATAACCCCACATCCAATTCTCGATTCGCAACTAGAATTTCTCGAAGACGACAACCTTGGTAGGTCTAGGCAATTCTACTTGTGATTACCCTGACTACGAGCACATTATAACGTTGCATGTCTTGCAGCATACTCTTTCAGGCCCTGAGATGCTCTTCCAAGTCAACGTCTTCACGCAAATTTTTGCAATGTCCCTGGATATACCCATCTAGTGTTCCTGTCGCTAAATTGCGTACGGATCCAGTATAGATCACATCACTACCCACATCTACCATTTACGAAGGCACCATTTGCAAAACCCCGTTTATCTGCGGATCTGGTCGGCATTCCGAAGCGCCATATGATATAGCTCATCGAGCGGGTAAGTCATTTATCTCTACACTGATGATCTGCATTAATCCTCTCACGAGCCCCCATGCTGATCAGGTCGATGCGAAGATATGCTCTAGCATGTTTCCCTCGAACTGAGAACCAGCATATGGTCGACCAAGGCACGCATGAAAACCCTGCATAACGCACAGGGCACAAGGTTCATACGGGGGAAACGTTTAACAGGCTTGGACATTCATATATCTGGACACAAAATACCACGATAGTCCGCAACCAACTTGGTAGTGGTGGTTCTGGATGCCTTGACACCTCCAATAGATTCAGCTTGGCTTTTTATGGTCTGGAAACGTACCCGCAGTACGCACCCCGCAAACAAAAAACGCAGACTCATCGACGCGCTCGCTCCTATCCTATCTCAGTCCTTACGTTTTACACTCAATATTCATACATATAAGTATAGCTTCGACATTCTATGCAATCTCTAGTTGAATGTCCACAACTAACACCCTCAAATCGGCCTGTATCGCGTTATCACTCGAGTTGGCGTCTCTCCCCCAGTTGACTCAGCCGAGGTATGTCAGTACGCCGCCGCCCGCCGCAGCTACCCTTATTCTCCCCGGCCCCCGACTCATCATCATTTTCCCCCCCAAGAACGTCGGCCCAATCTCGACCGCGTTCGTCTTCTACCCAGGTCCAGCGTACCAAACCATTCAAAACTGAACCAGCTGGAGAAACACTACCACCGACATCATCATCATCATCATGGATGGATTGCGGGACTACATTTGACGACCCTCAATTGCCAAGTCTTTTTTTTACGGGCAGGGTCTGATATCAGTAAATAAAGAACAAAGGATACTGTAACTTGGATGACGATGGATGGGAATGAGAGATTGAAACCATAAAGCTGAAGCCATAGAATAATTCGTATCTATCATATAGTGTACCCTCGAATTTTGTACGACTACATACGACGAGCTAACCTATGTTTCCCGGACCCCAAAAAAGAACGGCAGAGTATCGAGTGAAAGAGAAAACAAATGGTATATGGTATCTGCAATATGGTGGTAACAAACTGTGTGCAAGAAAGGTTAAAGAGTGAAGGGACTGAAATGATAGCAGTCAAATGATACAAGTATACTGTACAATGACTTGATAAAAAAGTCAGCGAGCAAAATCTACGCTATGGTTACATCTACCGGTTCAAGGCAAGAGAATGAACGATATGGGGATGAGATGATAGCAATACTAATACACGAGCGAGAAAATGGATAGTGTGTCTTTTATGAAAGCGAAGGACGTTGATGAGTAGAAACGGACGTTGTTTCCGTCGCTGTAGACGTTCTCGCCAGCGGCATGGGCACAGTCAAGGCGGCTTCTCGATCTACCGGTTGAGTGTGGACTATTAACCGACCCTTTGAATCGGCTTCCGGCGAATTGGGTTGCTGGCCGGGCGCCTCCTTCGAAGTGGTGATTGCTACCCCATACTCGACGATCTCCGCATCGGTCTCCGATTTACGAAGGTTTTTTACATCATCGTCAAAGCCATCCTCGGCTGGGAGCGGATGTGAGTGACGGCGAGGATGTGAATGTGGATGACGGTGATGATGATGGGCAGATTCCAATTCGTACGTGCCGCTCTAAGAAGAAACATTTCCATCAACAAAAAGTTCATGCGGCAGTGACTGCGTCAAAACTCACCTGTCCGGTCATACCAGCAAACGACATCTCTCCATTCGTTATAGTTGTTGAACCCCAACCAAAACCCCGAAGCTCCCCCCTCGAATTCCGACGGAACCTGGGCCTACTTGTTGAATCAGAGTCTTCGCCTGACGAGCTAGGCCACTGATTCGTCCCGAATAAAATATTGTGGTCGTCGGTTCCTGCCAGTGAATTCCATCCAGCTCGCGCATTGAGCGTTGATAGCAGGGCATTGGAATAGAGTTTGGACAGGGCGAAATCCCATATGAAGTTGATGGTAGTGCGCTAAAAACAGATTAGGTCATGTGGAATGATCACGCTAGATGTGGCTTACTGGGACCGACAGGAAGCATATTACATCCAATAAAGCGAAGACAGCGGTGACGAGACCGGTTTGTACGGTTACTGATGAAGTGAAAAGCTTATTATTAGCCGTACCGAACAGAGGTGTGAACTCGCTTACATCGTATGATACGGTTGATGCTGTCGTCTGTGCTCTTGAACCCGGTCTTTCGTTTTGTCTACACAAAACCATCGTCAGCCACATTTGTCTTGGCGTGGAGATAGAGGAAAACATACCAGGCTCCAATAAAGACTAGCTGTAATCATCACGTCCACAATGGCAGATGACAGCAGCCACGTCAAAGCCGGAGTATGCAGCTCGGGTTTACGTGCGAACACACGAACAACGGTCGCGGTGACAGCGGTCCATACCCCCCCAGCTGACGATGAGAACAACAGCAGTTGATAACCGATCACGTGTTAATCGTTGACAAGGATAAAATGATGTTATGAAAGTCAAAGTTAGAATAGCTCGTAAAAGTCCCAAAATAAACAGCTCACCCAGAGAGACCAGTGCTAGCAGGCATATGATCACAGGTATCCACGTTAATTGACTGATGATTCGTATGCGATATGCAACGAAGATTTGGATGGGGGTTGAAATCAGAACCTGAGAGAAGAATTGTGGGTGAGTTGGGGAGTCGTCGACCACAAAGGTGTAGGTTTCACTGACTGTGGTTACTGGATCTGGGTTGAGGAAGTAAATGTGAGCACCAAGGGGGTGGATACTTTGAGACAGCACACACCTGCAGCGAGAACTGGAGCAGAGACGTACGTGAAAAGGTCAGTGATAAGACACTCTGAATACAAACTGAAACGTACGATTCGGAAGGTACACAGTAGCCTCTGGTGAACCCCATTTCTGAATCAACACCTCGTACATCATTGCCATATCCAAAGCCGAGTTTGCTGTTTCTGCGATGACCAGGTAAAAAACCTGTTGCGATCCCGTCTTCAGAATGGTCCATGTAGCTGATAGGAGTCTCGGGACTCACAAAAATCCGCAGCCATAATGCATCCCTGAATGAAAAACGGAGATTAGTAACGACAGAAACAGTCAAATGAGCGACATGCAGGGTCGCGATAATGACTGACACACCTTTTGTAGGCTTGGTAGTACACCATGACCTGCAATACCCTCTTCTTTAGTGTGCTAATTGGAAAGCTTTGACGATCTTCTTCACCTGAACAGCCATTATCTGGAGTGAACACGACCCGGTCAATAAAACACCTTGAAGTTCCTAGTACAACTTGAAACGTACCCCCCACAGAATGACATTGAAGAAAACCCCTTCAAACAAGCTATCCTCAGCAACGTCTCCAAGACTCCAAGGCCGTGGGCATCCTACCTATGAGCATAGGCCCAAATCTGCAAATGTGGTCCGGGTCAGTACCCTATCACAATCCAATAACTCCAAAGCGAACTAACATGAGCTTGAGCGCAGGCATCGCTGCTGCAGATGAGCCTTGAGGGACTAGATTTTGAAGGTAGATGAAGGAAAGAAGGAAAGAGTGGATTAGGGGGCATGAATTGCCTTGCTAAGGCGGGGCGACAGCAAGTCTGATGGTACGTCAATCATGAATTTTTTTTTTCTCAGACGCCGCGCACGCGCTAAAATGATTACCAAATTTGGACACGTGGTAATGTTGCCGCCAAGCGAGTCTTACACCTGGTCTACGCACGTACATTGTTTGCTCCTCCTCCGAACACCCGTTTTCTGTCTGGAATACTGGTCTAAAAACACCTCAGATGTCGACTGGAATAACTCACTGATCTGGGCCTCGGATCTTCAGTATTGCGGTGCTTTTCGCTCCCGACATGCCCATCAAAAATCAAAGCCAAAGCAGCCACCCTGCCACCCAGTATGGATCTATCCCTGTTCACATGTACCAGGGATCAGACGTGGCTTTTCATCAAAGCTTTTATGGGTACTGGTGACAGACATACCCCATAGTCATGGGTATTCAATCTCGCGGTCTCTCACTATTGCCGACTTCAGAGAATAGACCCCAAATCAGGCCTCTAGCACCTGTGTATCTCCGTCCTTGACTTTTATCTTTGCCGACTCTCAGGAAGCCGCGTGCTGAATAGCTGTGGCGCTTTCCTTCAAAAAACTGTTTATGCTGATGTATCGGCAAGTTTTACCGATATAGACGCCTTTGACCAATAGAGATTGATAATGGTAGGCATTATAGAGTTTATGGTATAAAAGCCCATACTCGAATGTCCGCTTCAATTTCTTCGGCCTAGTAGTTTCTGCATCTCGGCTAGCTTTCAAATACTCCATCCCATCTTTTCCAATGACATACGGGGTTCCTACTACATAACGGGCCGCCGTGTTCTACTGGAAATCTTTCGGGGTCAACAGATTCGATGAACTGGCTCAAGTTCCTCTGCCGACTTGATCACTCGCTCATCAATAATTTACGATTTCACGCTTTCTTTCATTTGTCAATCTTCAGGTAGAGCATCAGAGTCTTGTCATTTTGTTTCAAACTCTGATGGTACTGCGTGGATGTTTTTCCTGACCTTCGGATGCCCCGTGCCGATCTGGTAGCCTCGTGTTTCTGGCCTCAACCAACTGGTCTCCATCGATTCCTTCAAGAGTATTCCGGGAGATTCGGGCCAAATTCCGGCTTTACCGATGACTCGCGATCGATGACCAGCCCGTCGAAGATTAGACCTTCCGACTGACGCCCGTGGCGGAGGGCGGTGGAGAGGGCCGAGTGGTCTGGCTAACGCGATGCCGAAGACGATGCTGCTGGTTCTGATGATGGCTAACTACGTACACGGAAATGTAGACTACGCGCCGGAAGCTCATGCCAAACACTGCCAAACAGGCCTGGAACCTCCGCTCCGTGCCCCGGTCCCCCTACCACATGTGCCCCCACCAAAAAATGCGCGGCGTCCTCGTCGCGCGGTGACAAAAAATGAAGCTATGTAAAAAAGAAAAGAAAAAAAACTAATGTCTGACCCAACCAAGATCTCCCAAGATCCTACCCAGCTGAACCAAACGGGGATCTCTATCCCAGTCCAATGGTGGAAGTGAGCCGCTCGTAGATATGTAAGTTGGTCGAGGTTGGGAGATGGTTTGTACTGGTTTCCCAGGTCCAATACCAGAAGGGTGACGATGGGTAATAAGTGGTGTCAAGTGATTAAGTTTCAGAGGACGTGTAGATCATGTATTAGTCAGTATGATTGTATGACGCAGGAAGTGATATTTGTTGAGATGAAGTGAACATGTAGCATGTTGCTGAAGTGAGCTGAATGGTTGTCGTGATGAATTGGAATGTAAAGCCATGAGATTGCCTGTCAGAGATGATGGTGGTATGAGAATTGCTGGGGTAATGGTGTCTGCTTCTTTGGCCCAATTGAATGATGATGGCAACAAGGTAGATGGCAACAATGGTGTCAGGGCTTCTGAGGTGGTCTGGGTGGATGATGACATGTATGAGGGGGTGTCTGTGTGGAACAGGAAGTGTGCAATGTGGGTGGTATGAGATCTGAGGTATCCACAGTGATGCTGGTGCCTGCAGGCTGTGCCTTTGTACCAGCCCTGAATCCTTCCTTGTAGTATGAGTGGCGCTTGTAATGGAGCTCTTGCTCAGCCTCCACACAAAGTGCTCGAGAGCCCTCCGCAAAGCCTGCTGACTATCCTTTCTTGTATCCTTCAGCCTTCCCTTCCTTGTATCCAGCTGCTGTACTCTGCTCCAGTCCAACTCTCTTCCCAGTTTCGTGACTCTTGTTATACCCCTCCTTCCAACCTTCTTTCCTGACTGAATCCTGACCCTTAGCCAATGCCTTCTTCCTCTCCTGAAACCCAACTTTCCTTTCTTCTGCTAACTCTTCCTCCCCTTGCTGAAAGATGTGCTCTGTGCTGGTGGAACCTGAACCCAACTGACTGAGGGCCAATGCATGCTGCCAAAGGGCAAATAGTGCTTCTGGGGAGCTCCCATTGCAAAGAAAGATCTTGACTGCATCAACGAAGGAGGTGTCAGGTGACTTTCTTGTGATCTTTTCGGCGCGCTGCTGGAACTCGGTGTTTGTGAGAAGTTCGAATGATGGTTCCTGCGACTTCTTGTTGCCCTTAGCCATGACGTGTATAATGGAACTGGTGAGGTACGAGGTGACTGTGAGCTGAGAACTGAGAACCGAGGACTAAGAACTAAGGTCGAACTCCGAAACTGAGGACGGGTGACGTGATGAGCTGGCGGGTAAATGTGAGCGATAGAGTGGGCGAAGTCGGACCGAAATGAGGGAAGGTGCTTCGAAGGTGCTGCGTCGGTCGAATCGCGCTCTCGTCACCACAATGGAGAGGGCCGAGTGGTCTGGCTAACGCGATGCCGAAGACGATGCTGCTGGTTCTGATGATGGCTAACTACGTACACGGAAATGTAGACTACGCGCCGGAAGCTCATGCCAAACACTGCCAAACAGGCCTGGAACCTCCGCTCCGTGCCCCGGTCCCCCTACCACAGCGGGGGTTAATACCGGGACACCCCAAGCGATGACTACAGCGCCTCCATGGTGAGTTTCTGATCGTGTTTGTCTTGCTGTAGTCCAGATGAGGTTACATAGCCTGGCTATTTCGCGTTCGCTTATTATTATATTGCAATGAAAAATGATTTCAGTGCATTGCCATGATCCTCGTTTACAGTTTTAGGATATGAACCGAGTCTCACGGAAACAGCTGTAGATCCGAGTCGGGAAATGTTTGTACGAGTGCGAGCCAAGCAATATTCGCATTTTCCCCGCCCCCAAAGTGATTAATTGAAATATTCATATTGACTTATGCATAGCCGACGGACCAGAGGCGATCCTCTTCACATCACCGCATTCAATTTACTTCATAGTGGAGCCTCCTCGGAGACCAGTGATGTCTAGATTATTATACACTCTGACTTCTTATAACCCATAGCAGTTGTTTCATGCCCAAAACCATGGGTTATCAAAGGTTATGGAGTTTTCCCTGCCAAACCAGGCGGAATTTTGGCAAAAAATCTATGGGTTATAAGAGGTTATGGGTATAGGTATAGAGTATGGATTAAGAGAGGTCATACTATGTTAGTGAGGATTTGAACCTGACGAACATATGAGCGCTAGCGTCGCCTATTGGTACACGTCTTCAACAACACTAAGTACTTCTAGTCTCCCCCCAGGTAGACTCAGATCGCTGCGGGCACACTCGCTTGACGCCCGGGTCATGGACGTGCGCCGCTCACCCTCCGCCGCAATTACGGTCGGAGTGTGGAGCATTCTTGGAGCGAACTGGCTCTTTTCTTCCAAAATAAGTCTCCTCAGCCGGCAACGCAGCGTTGTCGGTTATTATGAAGCGGAAGCGCTATCTGAGAAAACGACTCGGACGTACTGAGTTCCCTTTAGCCTTCTTTCCCAACGTAGTACACGAATGTCAAGGCAATAGAATTGGGATCGTGGAAATGTCGGCAGATTTTCATAGTCAGGTAGCGAGGAAGAATAAGGTTGGCCACGTAAAAACCCGCCAATGACTTGAGTGCGCTTTAATAGAGATTGAGTGCAATAAGTGGTATGAATTACAGATATTCCAAGAGTAATAATAGATCAATCCTTCCGTTCTACATACATACTATGCAGTACATCCAAAGATATCCCAAGTATTTCCTCATACAAAGCCGTCGCTTGCCATTACCAGGAGTCTCTCGGCGATGGATCTGTTCTAGATTCCACGACCTGATGATTACCGCAAAGTATGAGTAATTCATGAACCCAGAGCACAGATGAATAACCCAACTGACCTTCGTGACTGTTATACCATACTCCACATCCTCATGTGAAGAGTACTGAGTCTGACCAAGGGATTTACTGCTCTCGAGCTCGTATGACGGCGAAAGGGGCTGCGGGAGCCATTTAGTCACACCATCGTAAAGTCCGAGAATGGGCCGTGCACTTACCACACTACGAGTCTCCGTGTATCGTCCAGTCTACCATCATTTGATTTAGCTCAAGAATCCGAAGGGGAGGGAAAATAAACATACTTGACGACGTGTTTCCCGCGTTGGGGCGGGATCCATTATAATGTTGCGATTCTGATTCGAGGACGGGTTGCCTTTCGTTAGCTCGTTCAGCGCGGCCCGGGCATTGAGAGTGGACAAAAGACAGTTTGCATAGAGTTTCGATAGGGTCAAATCCCACAAAAAGTTCCTGAAAAGACACAATATGTCACCATGGGAGCTGTTGGACAGATGGGCATCAGTACTCACAATGCGGTACGCGGTAATGACATGAAGAAGGCGACATCTCCGATAGCACAGATGGCACTTGAGCCTTCATTCAGTGAAAAAGATCATCAAGAAATACAGGCCGGCACTCACGTAATCATTCCAGTCTGGACGGTAGCTGGAAAAGGCACGGTGAAAATCCGTCGGGGATATAAACCAATATCAATCTACGTACTTCTGATGATCTTGTCAATGACCGAGTCTGTAGAGGAGAAACCAGTCTTGCGTTGGGACTACGTACAAGGGTGAGAATGTGCAGGGGACAACATTAATGCGCATACCAAACTCCGGACGAGTGTGAGAGTGATGAGCACATCAGCCACGCAAGAGGTCAAGAACCACACGAGAGCAGGGGTATGAAGTTCGGGCTTTCGGGCAAAGGTTTTTACGATGCCGACCATGACTCCAGTCCATATTCCTCCACCTGAAAACGATGAGGATAAGCATAGATGATCATACTAAAAGCCTTGTCATGACGGACCGCATGAAGTCAAAGCGAGCAAGCAGATGAGGAGAGGAATCCATATCGACATTGTAATTCTCTGAATACGCCACGCAAAGAACAATTGTATGGGGCATGCAATGAGCGCCATGAGTATTGGTTCTGTTTTGACCCCACGTTAGCTCCGCTCGAATCCCGGGAATGCTTCACTGAGACGTACCCGTCATGAATACTGAATGGATCCGTCGATGATTAGAGACTGAATGTATGACAATATGGAAAGGGCGACTCACAAGTCGGGAAATTCGCCACGGCCGTATCAGACCCTAATCAAACAGTCAGCGAACGGACACCAATGACATATCTAATCATAGTACGTACCAAAGCCTTGAATCAGAGGTTGATACATCATGCACATGTCCAGTATACTGTTCGCCGTCTCCAAAATGAACAGATATCCCACCTGAGCTCCTCATCAACATCTCTGTCTCCAACAGCTGGAACACTACTCACAAAGAGCTTGATCCATGTCGCATCACTGATAGGTAGTCGTTCAGCACCTGGATTGCATCAAGAAGGCCTTCCTTCTCACCGATGATATGTTTGATAGTAGGACAAGGTCTAGAAACGAAAAATGAGTCGCAAGGTTGATCCATTACGAAGGATAATTACTCACCTGAATGATGAGGATCTAGTTACCGAGCGTCATCTTCTCGTCAGCGTTAAGCGATATGTATAAGTGAGTTGGTTCCCACCCCGTAGAGGATCATATTGAGAAACACCCCAATCAGCATGGGCCCAAATCTATATGATTCATCAAGGATCAGCCATCTTCGCGACTAGGAGGAGTAAATGAACACACTTGAGCTCGATATTGGGCGCCATGGCGGAAGGAAAGGAAGGGCGGGCAAAAAAAGAGGACGGAGTAGAGATGCGTCGTGGGGTCACTCCGCGAGGCAGGTCTTTTAACCGGTGCTGTAAGACGAAAAAGGCATGAGGAGACAGCGCGGAATGCAAGTGGAAGCGTGCCTATCATTGGAAAGTGAGTGGTTTCCCATCAGCGATATGTACTCCGGATAGAAACGAACCGATCCGAAGTGGTTCGGCCGAGCTTCATCTGGCTTCACGTGTACGAAATAATTTTGGCAATTCTAAAGTCAACGTGTGTAATCAGCTCCGGATTTACACTGATTACACGGATCGAGCACACCCACTTTCGAACTCGCGAAGCTGCTAATACCCATACAGCTGAGAATCGATGATTATAGTTCTGACCGGACCTGACGAATGTCGTCGCACATGAACGGTACCGGCTTGAACAGGACATCGGATCAGACATGAAGACAAAGATGCCGGACTACTGAATGCTGAGTCGATTTATGGATCAGCGGGTCCTGGGCCTGAATTTTTATTAGTAACGACATGTTCTCCAAGAGCAGAAAGTAAGCAGGACGCACCGGCCGTAGAACGTGGGCGAAGAACAACGATTGAATGAGATTTCAAGGGCACACCTACGTGGTAAGACGGAAGCAGTCCATCATAGATACGTATAGCCGAAAATGTCAAGGAAACAGGGCAGACAGCTCACGCAAGGTGCAATGATTAAAGTCTCCGAAGTTTTATAGAGTGCGCCACCGGCTCTAGATCTGAGAATTCATGCTCAGTGTTGAGGTGAGGAGAACAAAGGTCCATGTTACGGAAACCGAAATCCGTTGAGCTTCAGGACAATCAAATGTCAGTACGTTGACCCGTTCAAGAGAGATGATGCATGTGGGAGTCGAGTTCAAGGTACATGCTCATGATTGGGAACATTAAAGGAAGGGGAACCCAGTGTGACCGACACGATGCTCGAGTGGTTTCTAAGAGCGTCGATAGTCTTGGAGCACCTGCTTGGGAGGTCGAAACAATATCACAGGTTGGAAGAAACCATCCAGTGCAAGGATGAATCAGTGAGCTAGAAGCACGTACCACGGTAGGACGACAAATGTATCAAGTCATAACATCTATCAAGACATACGTAGAGTGATTTACAGTGACAAACCTATGATCATCATAATGAGAAGGTAACGGGACTTTGACGAGGCTTATAGATAGAACGAACTCTAGCAAAGGCCAGATATTAGACGGAAAAAAGCTTCACGCTGCATAACCAGATACTTAGCACACTGGGGACGGAGTATGATAAAATGATTCGAATGAATGGACTTGATGCCTGGACCAAAATAGATGTGTCTGGATCGGGAATACGCGCTGCGCAACTTCAACGAAGACGCCTCCAGAGTGATCATCATGACCAGTCGTTTTCACTCAGTCCATTGTGGCCTACATCAGATTCGAGAGAGTGAGTCGGGATGGTCAGCTGTATGTAGAACGGCAGAAGCATAAAGTAAAAATGTCCTCACCATTATTGTCTGGAAAGGTATGGGCCCTTACATCCGATCCCATGGCTAGGAAGAGTGACTAGATAGAAAATGACGATGAATCAGATGTGCTGTCAGACAGCGATATCATACTGTTAGATTGTGGCACGATCAACTGTTCTTCAGAAGCGAAGCGAGATGACTCTAGAATCGAGATATTGAAGTTCGGGGCTCGCCGTGCGGACAATGCTGGTATTCATGACTCTAGGAGACGAGTGATTCAATTTGTTCAATTTGAGATGATATTGTGCACTTGAGGCTACGACACTATCGAATGACGAAAGATACACTATGAAGTTTGGAACGACGCTGCGATAGACCAGATTTCGGAGTTTAGAATGAGGATTCGTGGAGAAAAGAAGCATACCGCCGTTCCACGTCCAATGCTTATGAAGCCACCATCTCTAGTGAAGCGAAAACCGCCGGAGACCCTTTTGATATCGGACCCGAATAAAATGCTGGGCCTGCGATTCGATGTCCGAGCAGCATTCTGGACTATAACATCACTTCTATTAGTGAGCAAAGGATGACCAAGAGCTTCTGGTGGGAGGTGTAGCGTTCATGGCTATTTATGATTCCGGAGCTTGACGAAGGGTGTGAGGTCGATATCATATTCCTAAACGCTTGGAAGTTGACCTAGAGACATGGTTTTAGAAGGAATGCTCGAGGTTAAAGAGGAAGAGAACGCACCGAGCTTCGCCCTATCTCAGACTCGCCATACAGATCCAACTGAGTTTCCAGCGTGTCCAAATGACCGGAAGGTATCGTGCTTGTCTCTGAGGAATCAACTATTGGAAGGAGATCCAGCCTTCTGCACCATTCCCAATCTGAACGCAGGTTTGGACCTTCCCTGCTCCTCTTCAGGACTCGCGATGGAAAAGAGTGGAAAGAGGGATGAGATCGTGAGGCTGTGCTACCGGCGAACACGTGTCACGGGCAATCGATCCGAGAATCCTTTTGCTTTTCTTTCGACACTGGCACACCGCTCGAATTGGACTCGATTGTAGGAATTCGACCGTTTTCAGACCACAAGGAACCTTTAAAAGCGGTACTTGTCGTACAGACTGGTATATACTCGTACATATGCGTAACCATGATCATGAAACCCTTGTGGAACCCAGTAAAAAGCGTCCATCGAAAGCGAAATAAGTAAGTATCAGGAGTCAGCTAGGGTATGGAGCGGAATCTGTGGTATCATGAAGGTATTATCCTGCTGTATCTCTAAAGATTCTTCGGCTGGTCAGACGGAGGAATACCCCATAAGAAGAGTCCCTGATTCCCCATACCACGCATAAGAGCACCACTCGTTATCATGGCGAATCCCTCTGGAACAGGGTGGTTCTGGATGTTCAAATCCAGAGGAGTGGATGTCCTTGTCGTTTCTGTGCTCCCAAGGACCACAAGAGGATGAAGCAGTCCATCTCGAGTCTATGAATGCCCGTTGCTAATCAGCGATGCTCAGAACCTTTAAAGGCTTTACATACCTTCTCAGCTACCAATTCAGGGCCGCTCCTCAATTTATCTGTCATCCTTCCTTCCTTCACATATTTACATGCCTTTTTGTGCTTGTTCCAAGGCGTCACGTAGTAATCATACCCTTCCCTCTTGTCCAGTTTTATATCATTCCCGCATCCCAAACACCGAACCTTTTTCGTCGTAATCTTCGTTTGGTCAATCCACGGATCGCTCTGTAACTCTGCCTTGCGCTCTGCAGCTGTTCTGAAGCGCTTCGAAGTTGATTCCGATGCAGGAGTTGACGAAGGACCTGTGAAAGTTTCCTTCACGACAACAGGGAGTTCCATTTCCATCTGAAGGCTTGGTTCTCGACTATGAATATTTCGAGATTCACTTTGAAGGATACGATCGCTGGTAGAGGAGGGCTTGGGTTTTACAGCGGGAGTATGGGAAGAAGTGACAACGACAGTTGGGACATGGACTTTGCGCGCATGTCACGCTGTTCACAATGCAAGTTGGTCAACCGTCGGCAGCCCCCTATTTGATGATTACGTACCTCTATTTGATCTCTTCCCCCAACTTCTCCTCTCAGGTTTACTGCTGGACTGAGAATTTTCTCGCCTATTCTATGCATATAAACAGTGGAATGTTTTCGATTGGGTTTATATGAAACTACCAAAGCTGCTGGTATGGAAGAAGCGAGTCTAGCGCTAAGATTCCAGCTTCAACATCGACACCGACGTCCATGGCCGTGCTTTCACCAACCTGATGAGATCGGGGTAAGTTTCTGAAAAGATATGAAGGATTGATAAGGCCTGGATTAGATACTTACATACTTCGTTCCTCAGTCACTTTATCCGCCAATCGAGCGGAAAGCCTTCTTTTGATCATGAAGGTTAATCTGTCGCTTCGGGCTACTATTCGGTTTATACATCGTCGATCGTGTTCGAACCGTGTTACTACCTCACAGAGGCAGTGCATTTGAGAACAAGCAGATCGTAAGCCTAAATTCCTGTGACTAACTCTCACTGCTGACCCCGGTCCTGATCCTGTCGTCTTGATGTTCCTAGGAGTTACGAAATTCCGACTATAAAGCTGTCATCTCTGAAAAATGTCAGCGTTCTAACCGGTTACCCATGTTGTCCCTCATCTTTCTCCTCGCTGCTGCGATTGCAGGGGCATGGATTTTCCAGGCTCGGAAAAGCAACCTACCACTTCCTCCTGGTCCAAGGAAGCTACCAATCATTGGGAACTTGCTTTCTATGCCGAGCAAGTTTGAATGGGAAACGTATGCAAAGTGGGCGAGAGAGTACAGTGAGTCTTGTTCGTTCTCGATGATATCCATGCTACAACTATTGCTTCTCAGAGTCCGATATTATACATTTGGGCGTGGCGGGCACGAATCTCATCATACTTGATCGACCTGAAGCTGCCAGAGAGCTATTGGATAAGAGGTCGGCCATTTACTCTTCCCGGTAAGTACTATCAAAGTATTGACGGTTCCGATAAGCCACACAAGTACTCACTCCTTGGACACTCTTCCAGGCCTCACCTCACTATGGTCGGAGATCTCATGGGCTGGGATACTATTTTTGCTTTGATGCCGTATGGAGATGAATGGTACGCCGTTTCATTCAATATCTCTCGTTTAAGCATTGACCGACGGAATACAATAAGGCGCGCCCAACGCCGCCTAAGTCATCGCGTATTCCAATCTGACAACGCCCATTTCCGTTATTTCGCGGCACAAACAAAAGCCCTGCATACTTTCCTTAAAAATCTTCTTGCCAAAAGCACAGAAGATTCCAAACGCGTCGATATCATGGCTGAGATGAAGCAGTACGCCGCTCGATCGCATATTACATCCTGCTATATTGGAAGCCTAACACTCTGTTCAGCATGGCAGGTTCTGCGATACTTTCTCTCACGTACGGAATCGATACGTTACCCAAGAACGATCCATATATCTCAGCGGCAGATAATGCACTTGACGCCTTTTGTATCGCCGCGCGACCTGGCGCTTTTCTGGTCGATGCAATCCCCGTGCTCAAGTATCTACCAGAGTGGTTTCCGGGCTCTGATTTCAAGAGGACGGCGAAAGAATGGAGGGGACTGCTGAGGAGGATGCTCGAATTGCCCTTTGAGACTGCGAAAAGCGATTATGTGCGTATTGCCTAGAAACTTTTGAGAGCTTTTTATTTACTCATTGAACTCGGACGTGAAGCACGCCGGTGTACCGTCGACATCCTTTGTGGCATATGCTCTTGACCAGATCGACGAGTCGGAGGATAGAAAGAGGCAGGAAGAGAGGATTCGATCTGTTGCTGGTACTGTGTATACAGGTCTGTTTTCTTCGTATTGAGTATTTAGGAGTGACTGACTTGGGTACAGGCGGCGTGGACTCTAGTCTAGCTTTACTCTCCCACTTCTTTCACGCGATGCTGGCGTCCCCTGATGCGCAGAAGAAGGCTCAGGAAGAGTTGCATAGAGTTCTGGGTGGTGCTTTGCCGACGCTCGATGACCTTGAATCAAGCAGATTACCGTACATGACTGCTCTAGTCAAGGAATGTTTACGCTGGAGGAGCGTTGCACCTATGGGTATGCATGCTTGTTCCCTTCTGAAGTAGGCTAAGCGGGTCGGGAATCAACAGGTTTCCCGCATATTGCCGCGGAAGACGACGTGTACAACGGCTATACGATACCGAAAGGGTCCATCGTATTGGCGAACTTGTGGTCGATGATGCATGATCCTGTGAGTCTGGCGTCCTCTTTTCGGGCTAGCACTGAAGATTCTTTAGATCATCTACCCTAATCCCGAAAGGTTTATCCCTGAGAGATTCTTGAATTCTAATGGGCAACTGAATTCGAATATAATGAGCCCAGAGGATATTGTTTTTGGATTCGGTAGACGGTGCGTTCCTCTCCCGTTTAACACCCGTGCCATTCGCCCATTGTCGATTAGAATATGTCCTGCACGAACACTGGCATTCTCATCGGTGTGGATGATCACTGCGTCAACTCTAGCTATGTTCAATATCTCGAAAGCCGTTGACAAGAACGGAAGGGTTATAGAGCCTACATATGAATGCAAATCGACCTTGGCGTAGTGAGTTGCTTTGATGGCGCGAAGATATCCCCAAATCCCTGACAAATCGCTCCAATTTCTAGCATGCCTGTGCCATTTGAGTGCTCTATGCAGCCCCATAAAGGTGCAGCTACACTACTAGGATAACTGGAGGATTGAGCAGGGACTAAGTTACAGTATGGCACTAGTCGTAAGGCGATAATCTAATCTAAAGCCTTTCAATAATCATTTGGACGGTGTTATTTCATTGACAATTCACTCGCCGAGCAATGGTGTATTCTCCTCGCTCGTTTATTAAGTCTGTTGCCGATTCATTATTGACCATCCCCTACTATCGAAATTCCGGATATGTGACTTGCCAATCCCTGTCGTAAATTTATCTGCCTGGCGGCTGTTTCTTTTCCGAGCGTGTGCAGTCAAGGGCTCCATATCAGGTACCCTCATAGCATCTTTTCGATTATCACAACAGTGTCACGATCGAGCGTGAGCATTCTCTATACAGTGCAGAACGAGAACTTGTTCAATATTAATTCCAGCTTCTCACCATCTATTGTACAATCTCTCGGCTACACCCGCAGCACGCGCCCAACTCATGTCTGTGCCACCTTTCGCCGTCGCCTTCGTCTTATCCATGACCTGCCCCTTCATTTCCGTGGCGGTCACATGTACGTTATCTCCTGATGATATTCCAATTTTATTTACAACGTCCTTGCGTTTGTGAAAAAGGAGTAGGTATACAACAATGGGCTAATGAGCGACTGAGAGATAGTATCGCAACGTTCTATCGATACAGCGAGAAATGAGAAATGAAACTAATGAGTGATGCGATGTACCATATTGCGATTGATAGAAAATGAGAAGAACCGAGGGAGCATACGAGACAAGATAAAGAGTGACGATGAAAAGGACCAGCCTAGTAGTATGCCCCCAACTCAATCCTCCAAATATTTGGCCTTTCAGCAGTCATATACACCAATTTGATGTATGCATGCTGCATAAAGGTAAAGCAGCCTTGGGTGTGCGGTTTATCCTATTCCTGTCGCATCAGCCTACCAAAAGGAAGAGAGAAGAGAAGACGTACCTTGACAAAATCTTCCAAGATTAAGCCCAAACCAAAGAACAAGCCGCTCATAGTCATCCGACCATGATCGTATTGAATAGGGATGGCGTGCAAGCTTGTGATTTGGAAGCCTGGAACCTTGATACGTATTACGATAATGCCCCAAGTCAGCCCCTTGCTTTAAACGTTGAAAGGCACCTCAAAGACTCACCTCGACAAGAAAAGTCATCGGTTCCTTACCAACCCCGGAATGAGCCGCAATCACCATTTTTCATAACCTCTTCATAGCAAAGACTTTTGTACACAGAAGGACTGTATTTCCGGCTACCCATTGATGGGTCCTTGACCTCGAACGGGATATATGCGATCTTATCGGCGGGTGGCGCAGAATTACGATCCTAAACTGCATCAGGACGTTGTATCTGTCCGCGTTTGTTTCGGGCGCCCTGGCAAAAAAAGTCACAAGTGTTCTTGTCGGTTACATGTACGCTGATTAGGGTAGATCATACGTACCCATTGTAATGTGGAAGCGACTCCACATCGGATGACACACTCGTGAGCGAGTTTAGTGCAAGAGTTGGTGTGAATTCGCTAAACATCACAAGTCGGCACGCTGTTATACGTTGGGGGAGGGAATTAAAAACACGTACAGGGAGTGCAGGTTGTATAAAAGCAATCTTCCACGGGACATCGTATGACGAGTTAGCGACTGAAGTATGAACTTTTGGGGCAGGAAGGTGTTCGGAACGCGACTTCACGATTTGTGAACGGGAACTAGTCGGTGAGAATTCCTGCCATGCTGGTCTTGACGACGTCGATGGGGCTCGAGAGCTTGGGCTTGGGGTGCGGAAGAATGGGTTTGGTTTGCGTTTGACGTTTGGCTGTGAGGAGAGAATGACGATGAACCTCGATGGAACGAAAAGGAAGGTGAAAAGACATACTGAGACTCGTGAGCACTGAGAATATAGAGCGAACATCGGTTCGTTCTTCGTCTCCGGTTTGCCACTAGGTATGTGGTGTATTTTCTGGTTTCATACTTCAGAACAAGTACGTAGAGAGTTAGTATGTTATGCGCACCTGTGACACAAAAGCAGCTTCTGAAACAGGTTCAGTCCGAGGATGTATGGATTTGACGCACCTTTTTAGTCTGCTTAGGAGATGGAGAAGGGTAAACGTTGAGAAACTCCAGTGTTGACAGAGTGATTGGATCCAGGAAGAGCAAGACGAGGAGCCGGATTAGGATGAGGAGGAGGGTAACTCTTGAGAAGATCCAAGTTGACAGAGTGATTAGATCCGGGAAGAGCGAGATTAGGAGTCGGATTAGTTTCTGCTTGGACAGTGTGGAGATGACAATGGAAGGTTGAAATAGCAGTACTGTTGTAGAATTGTAGCTGAAGTTAATAGTAGTCTGAAAAGAGAAGCAGGACCCCCCGCGATAATAGGTGCCGAGGCCGTTCGGAAATTTTGGCAAAATGGCCAGTTTTTGTCCAAACCCGAGACGGCTGTTGGACCCTTCAGGCCCAGTTTTTTCTGAATCTCGAAACGGTGACTTCACCTATAATCGGGGGTCCTTCAAAAGCTCACCATTGTGTCCAGCGACATAATCGTAGACGGCGGTTGAGAGTAAACAGTGGTATACGTCACGTGATACTGACGCGTCAAATGAAGCGTCGCGTGTCTGGGACCTGTCTATGAAGCTATGAAGCTGCATTGGCACTTTGTTGTCACTGCATGTTCTCGAAACAGAGATAACCAAAAGCGACGTTTGCCGGCAAGAATAAAGAACTTCCGTCTGGCTATGCTATACCCTCTATAACGATGTTCTCGCTCTTTACACCAGACTCGGACCCAGCAAAGGTAGATTCGCACAAGCACTGACATGGGAACCATAATGCATTGCAAGTGATTTAGACACCCAAGCTCAAACACCAAAAATCAAAAATCAAAACCAATAAACGTAAAAGTAGAAATAGTTGAAGGGGCCTCTGAAATTAAAGCCAGAATGTGTCACAACTAGAAAAAACGCTCCGAATCTGATTCTTTAGGACAAATTTGCCGTCCCACTTGCGCATGCGCAGTTCCGTGCAATCTGGTTTCTTGATCAATGAATAGTAGACTAACAATCCATGAACCACTCACCCATGACGACCGTCGACCATGAATTATCTAGCCGCAATGACAAGAAATGACGCAAGTGTTCGCTATGGGGCTCACTTGCGTAATTGCGCTTGACTAGAAAGGTGAAAGAAACGTACGGTCCCAGATATCTCTGCACCTTGGGTCATCTTTTTTATTCGAAAAAGTCAGCAATGCAAATGCCACGGCACAAAAGAAATTGGATTGCACTTACCGCCGTAACACGGAACGCCATTGTAACCATTTGGGCATGACGCCAAAGAGCGGGAAACGGCGAGAGCAAGGATAACAGAGATGATAGCGTTGACGCTGATGTTAAGCTTCATGACGTGTATACGAATCGGGGTGGGTGAAAGTAGCACTTGATGGGGTTTGGGCCTTTTATACTAGTAAAACTCAGACCTGAAACAGTTCGTTGCGGCACGAGTCCCTTCCGTTCTCCCCTTGGCTTACCCTGAGGCAGATTGGAAATGTGAACGACCAGCCGCTTGTTGGCAATTCGGTTGATACACCCGCTTCTTCGAACCAGCCGGCGGCGGCACCCTATACAGTCAACTCCCTTACCGCAGGATACCCATACATATGCATATATGCTGCATCCCATAGTCCAACCATAGTCCATAGGTTTTTTGTTGAGCAAAACCGACTCAGCCCATCATTTGCTGCTAGGGCTCCTAGCAGATCGGATGATCTGCTGTCATCCGAGCGATGAGAGGTCGGATTTGGATGGCGGATCGATTCCAGATCATAGGGTTTCCAAAGATTTCTTTCCAATTTCCATCCGAATCTGCCTGAAGGCTGACACCCGGTGAAAAAATGAAATGTCAAGATATGTTCTAGTATGATCACGCAGACAACTCATACCAGAACATATGAGTATGCGCAATCGCTGGAGGTGCGCAACCGCCGCAAGCGGACTTCTGTTTGTACATGTTGTGAACCTCAAAGAAAGTTGTCCCAAAAGTACATTATCGACTCCTCAAGCTGTTTCGTTCAAGTTTTGTGGTGAGGCGATGGGTATTGATGCTCTGAACAAAGTCTTCAACTTTTTTTCCTCGAAAACCTAGGTCAGGATGGAGAGATACTACTATAGATGTGCCTCAGGGGCCATCTGATGTATTTAGAGTAGGATTTCAATCGAAAAGAGTTGAAGACTTTGATCTCCCATGATAAATATGTTGAAATGAGTACTTGGTGGGGGTACACGAGCAACGTGGAAGAATGTGAATTTTTTGAAGGCGTTCAAGCATTGATGGGTGTGACACACAGGTGACGAGTCGCGTCAACGCGTCGTTTACTGCTCGCTCAATCAATATCCCTCCCACTGCTCAGGTGTAACTCAACTTCGGGACCCTTCATTTGTGCGCTATTAAATGTTTTACAGATTTTTTTATGGCAAATTGACACATTCTCGTTTTATAGACATAGTAGGAGGGAATCAATCAGAAGTATCACGGCATCATACTTGGGGCACTTCTGATTGATTCCCAAGTATGGTTGTCAGTTGCCCAATCAGGAACTGTCGGAAAAATGCCCCAAATTACCTTGAGGAGCCACTGCCGGCAGAAGATCTACCGAGAAAGAAGCGGCATACAGCTAAACAGAGAATGCAGACAGCACTAGTGCGAAGTGCATGGACATGTTGGAAGGATGATATGAAGGAGAATGATGCCACACCAAAGAGGAAATCCAAAGAAATGGAGAATATACTATATCCAGAACTCCGGAGCATAAGGCAGGTGAAGCAGCATCTTGAGTAGGACAAGTCTGTGTTGCAGGCTGAAGTCAAAGTGCTTAAACTGGAGAAGAAGGCTCTTCAGTCCCAGGTTGTGGTTGTTTATCAAACTCTTGAGCAGTGGGAAGAAGAGTGGAAGGCCGAAAAGGAATACATTTCCCGGTTACTTGACAAGTCCAACACATCACGCAATCATTTCCAGCATGAATACAATAAACTGCACAAGCAGATTGCTCGTTTCAGGGCCCAGATGCAGCATGCATTGGAGAAGAACATGCGTAGCTTGACACATTTACGCATCATGCAGAAGGGTGCCTATGCAGAATGCTTCTGGAAGCTGGCTCATGCCTTGGTCTTTGCTGGATGTGCCCGCAATAAAGTTGGGCAGTTGATCCAAGTCATTGGACGAACTTTCAGGATCACCATCGATCGAATAATGGATGCATGGACTGTTGGACAGGCAATAGATGAAGCAGGACAGGCAGCACTGATTCAGGCAGGCTACGAACTTGCAATTTCGAGGTTCTTTACAGTCAGTGCTGATAGCACCTCCTTTTGAGATATCAACCAAGAATCTCAGCATATGAATACCCTCGTTCCCAAGTATTCAAAGGGAGAAACCACTATAGCCTCCTCCTCCAAACCTGCAATTTGCTATTTGGGGCTTGCCACAACCACTTCTCATACTGCCAAGGCATCGCTTGATGCATGGAAACATGTCTTCAAATCCCTACAGGACAGTTTCAATGCAAGTCCTTTGGCAGAGAGGATAGGAACCAAGCTCACCTTACTCCACATCTTGAAAATTCTATGTGGGATCTGTGGCAATCATGCTTCAACAGAGATCCAAGCAGGTATCCTTTTAAAGGAGTTCAAGAGAGCCTATATCTTGTTCTCAATGGGAGAAGAGAGCATACAGGATCTGGAGATGAATCAGCTGTTTCTTCTCATACACAAGAAGAGAACAGCATGGCTTGAATTAATAGGCAGGCCATTAGTTTGGAATGTGATGACACATGAACAGAGAGTTCAACTTGACCATGTCGTATTGGAGGATATAAAAATGGACCTGGGTGAGCAGCAGTATCAGAAACTTGGACCAAAGGAGAAGCAGGATGTGGACTTGTTCTTACAGTGTGGCTGTTGCATGCACAAGGATATGAATGCCTTCAAATATGGAAATGATGCATTAGTGGAGTTTTGGGGCAAGAAGGGACTTACTGGGCTGTTGATCCTTGCCAACAAGCAGAATGCTCCACTTGTCAGATGCTATTTGACAGGGAAGACTGGCGAGCTAACCAATGATGAGCTGGCAGCACTCCAAGCATCAACGTGAGGTGCTGTCAAACTCTGTGCACTTGCGGGGACTATTTTAAACAACAAGAATGATAAAAAAGGCTATGTGGACATATACCAAAATTTCTTTGTCCAGAAATATGGTGATCAAAGGTATTATCCATGTTTTCCCCACACAAGTAACAGCCATTTTGGGAGTTACAGCCTCGCTGCATGTTTCCTCCTCATATTCTGGATTGATCACATCAAGTTTCTTGATGTGGCACATTTGGTGAAGACAAACAATCCTGCATTCACCAACATTGAGCACAATGTCTATCATGCTCTTCAGGACATTCCAACACTCACTGAGCTGGCAGTCCTAGTCTGCTACACAAATGCAGTTGCATGTCCTTACATTTGAGTTGTCAGAGTACATGGGACAAACAGTTTGGTGTTGGGAAGCTGGCATAAACAAGTTTGTGCCTTTGTCAAGTGTGTGGCACAAGAACCTAGGCTTATTCTTGATCCAGACACCACACATGAGACAGGGTCACTAGACGGCAGAGAATGGGAGTATTCAGATGCAATGAGAGTAGTAGCAGAGCTCTCACCTCAGCTTCCACATCTGAAGGAAGCCCTAGTTGCTTTCTTTGAAGGTGCTGCTGTAGGATGGGAGAAGTTCAGTGCTGAATATGACGAAGGGGGAGACATAGACAAGGCTACAGATGAGCAACATACCATCTCATGGATGCCAGCAACTAACGACTGCAATGAAGGGACTCTTGGTGCTGTGGTCGTTGACTTTCATGACAAGCCTACAAAAACACTGCATTAGCACAATGCTGAGGCAATGGTTCACAGAAATGGTACTGAGGCATTCATGGAGACCATGTTTCAGGTGAAGGACTATGCCTTTGTCTGCAAATGGGCACAGGAGGTTGAGGCAAGTGGTGAAGAGAAGCAAATGCATGCTGAACTCAACAGATCTAGAAGGAATGCAGCAGAGACAAGATGTCAAAAGGAGGCAGAAGACAAGAGGAAAGAAGAGGAAAAACTCACCAAACTTTCTCAGGTGAAATTCACAAGAAGCCAAGAGTAGATCAAGGTGTATTGCAGCTAAACATTCATTGATAATCAACTTGATGCTCTGTACAAGCTTTGTGGGGACCACTCAGTAGGAAAGGGATGTACAACGCATGGAAACTGGGAGGCTGTTGAGAAATTGCTGTGGGAATCCATCACTTGCAATAAAGCATGGATTGATGGCTGTGAGAACAATTCCAGAGAATGTTCTGGAAGTAATACTCAAGATACCATGCTTGAGTATTCTCATGAGGAGTTGGAAGAGGCACAGGAGGACAAAGAAAATCAGCTTATATTAGAGCCAGATGCATAATATGGACATTTCTGGAGTATTTAATAGCATATATTGTTGTATATAATAGTTATATACCATTTATGGTCACGAAGCTTCAAACTGAGGGGCTCAGGTCATGAAGATGAGTGAGAAGATGGTGGTCGAGTGGCAAGAAGAAATTGAGACAACATTTTGAGTGCCTATGCTTATCTAAGCTAGACAGATGGAACTGTGTCCTGTGCACCTCCACAATCGTGACTTGGAATTTGTGCACTGACTAAGCAGCCAATCTGTGAAATCCATTGTGCTCAGGCTGTGTTTGCCTCGAATACAATTGCCATGTCCTCTGAGGTTGGAAACAATGTTCAGTATAGACTAGTGTATGATTTGAATGGATTTTAGTGAAAAGTCATTTGACACATTCTCGCTGCCTGAGCTCTACTAGGGCTTCTAGCAGTAATACACCAATTTTATAAACCTTTCAAATTCTACACATATGAGCATTGTTCAGACATATTTAAACAGTTGAAATGATAAGAAACATAGAAATAGAAGGACTGATATGAGCCTGAGTAGTCAGTCAAAACCTATATATGCTTAATGACACAAAGCTATAAGTTAATTGTACTTATGGTATGCCCCACATGGGTACCAAGTTACTTATAGACTTTCAATATTGTGCATTGAGCCTCCCAAAACCTGTAGAGACCTCTATACAGTGTGTTCAAGAGAGACACATTGGTAGTTGAACATATATATGGTATATCAAGGGGATATTTCACTTTTAAACAATCTTCAATTACTCTCAGAGAGCTCCTTCAAGCTCAGGATGATACTTACGATATACCAAGAGAAAAGATATGACAATATCTAAGTCAGATATACAATGGAATATTAGCTCAAGTATATGATCACTCTGCATTCTGAGATGGTAATGCAATGATCCCTCCAAAGATAGGAGAAAGCAATAAGATGGAAATCAGATAGGATCAATAGACAAGAAAAGACACATGAAAGATAAGCATGAGTCAGTCAGATAGGATGAGAGTATTTCTGACCATTGAAAAATGGGATAAGGAACTCCTAGGCAGTAGCAACGGATTCTGAACCTAGATACTCATATACTGCATGGAGGGCCTAGCTCAAGTCATGCTTCCTATACCTGAGATTGTATTTATTGGTGACCCACATACCTATATATGGTATGGGATTACTATTGTGACAAGGGACCGAACCCATATACATTCATTTTGTGATTTTTTCTGTGACCAGTACAATATATACCTATCATTATAATTTTACTATAGATATTTATTTCCAGCAGTATATAAGGACAGCCATTTTGTAGGTGGGAGCAAGAGGAATCTGCCCCACTACTACGTGATATTTGTATGTGGCTATTGTTTGTGTAGAGAAATCACATTTGATCAGATTTTCCTCCTTATGTCAGGCTCTAGGGACTCAGAGTAGACCTAGTTGAGATATAAGACTATATACCAAACTTGATAGTGATGGCAAAGCCAGATATTTGTTCTGTGCTTTAGTGGATAGTCATTTTCGAGTCAAGAGAAGACTTTGTATCAGAAAGTTTTGGTAGCTTTCTGGAGGCAGCTAGTGTTTTGCTAGTGTCGATGCATCTTAGAGAGGGCTCAGGCTACAAGAGTAGAAGTTTTCCTGCTTAAGTGTGTTCTAAATTGAGTAGACACATCTTAGAAAGGGCTCAGGCTACCAGAGTAGAAGTTTTCTGGCTTAAGTGTGTTACAGATCACAACCAAGAGAGTTGTATCTGGTACAATAGTAGAGCAGGATCTGATCAACAGATCAGCTCTTTGTGTAGCACATTCAAGTGGTATTAGCAGATCGGATTAGGATTGGATATGGATTCATCTGTTCAGATGTTGGTGGTTGAGAGAACAATCCGCATCAACAGATGGTCCAATAATCTGATGGATGCAGTGGGCCTACTTCCTCCAGGACAAATTTTGGAATGACATTTGTGCTCTCTCTGGTGCACCAAAAACCATTGAGATTTCATGATTTTGAATAGATATGTGTAATAAACAGAGAAGATTCAAGGTTTTCTCTTCTGGTACTTAGGAACTTGCATAAATATGCCACTTTCAGGAATGTATCAGTGATTGGTGCAACAGAAGAGATGGAAATGGACAGTTTTCTCTGTTAATTACAAATAAAATAGCATTTTCTACAACTTCTCCATACAAAGTTAAAGCCTAGGTTGAGTTGTTGAAGCAGTGTAGATTAGGCACCTATGGTGCCCAGGTAAAACATCATAGTAGAAGGCATGGTCTGGGTAGTTTCTGCCCTCTGATGAGAATGCTTTCTGCATAAAAAGCCTGTATGCAAATATCTACACTTTATCTCTTCAATTACACCAATATCTTCCTCTCAGAAACCTCCAAGTTGCATCAGTTGTTCTTTCTAAGTCACTTTCCTTTTTAGATCATCCACATTTCACCTTCCCTTTCAAGAAAAATAAAAAATCATGCCTGCAACAAAACTGACAATTGTAACTACTCCTGACCATCCTCCATTTTGCCCTTAATCTGGCCTCAATTTGCTCATCTCAGGTTATTCAGCTAGCAAATTCACTCCATACAGGATGATATCTGTGTGATTTTTAGTTGAATGAAGTTAGTACATTTTGGCCACTGTCATGTATCAATTCCTCATTCTTTTTCAGCCAGAATTGGATTCATCTACTGCCTCAATATTCTTCCACCAACACTTCTAGCTTTCTCCAGTTGTCCCTAGGTGAATTTGGCCATAGCTCTGCCTCCACCTGTCTGAAATAATCATGTGCACCCCATAAGCAGGGTACCATTGTCTTGAACTGGTCTTTTTTGGATTTATTTCATATGGTCAAGCTATGAAGTGATGAGAAGGTTGGCAAAACTTAAAAGCAAGTGGAATCTGAGGTATGCCTTCACAGACTATTCATTCCCAGTGAGAAATGCTCTGATGCTTTCTGACACTATCTGATGGCTGTCAATCCTCTGATGGCATCCAATGCTTTTCCAATGAATGATGAGAATGTTGTCTCTTCACCTTTGGGAAATGAAAGAGTTAAGTCTCAAAATGAACAAACATTCTAGTTACTGAGGACTATGTTTTAATTGACAGTTTCCTCCTGTTGCTTCTCCTGATGCTGCTGGATCCTTTGTTCTTCCCAACCACTACCATTCCCCCAACTCTAAGCTCTAAGCTCTATGCTCTGTGCCCTCACACCCTACCTGTTAACATTATATTCCTTAGTATGCTCTTTCCACATTTTCAGCTTTGGCTTACTGATGCATTTTAGGTTAGGGGCTGCTCTCAAATGTCAAGCCAGTTGGAAAAACATGAAAGAAAAGAGCTTTAAGTGTATCTGGGCGACTTGTCATGGTGAGCAGCACAGTTCTGTTGTTGACTACCTTTCATTGATGTGTTAATCAACAGCACCTCATGTTAAGGCAAGCATTAGTACAACTATGCAGAGACCTCACTTGGATGAAGATAAGTTTTGAACTTCCCTTAATCTAGTCACTATGCTTATTGTTGCCTATAGCAGATACTGAGGAACTTTGTCTGTGCAGTAGTTAGGGCATAGGGTTGCAGTGAGCAGTGATGGTGGATGGAATTGTCAGACAGGTAGGTGGAACATTACAGAATGTACTTGTATGATGGTTGGACAGGCTGGGACTGGATGGACTTGAACATTGTACATGTAAGAACATAGGTATATACCAGAATGCATCAGATTCTCTGACTACATCTGACAGTAATTTGTCTAAGATAAGACTAGTGGAAAACTACCCAAAAGATAACCTCCAAAAGTTCTATCTCAAGTTGTTGTGCAAATGTGGATTGACATGATCAGAGTTGCTGCACTTAGAATGCCAACAAAACTCTTAGCTAGGTTGATTCTCTCGTATTGAAGTAATCTACTTCAAAGTGTTCACCTTCAAAGGAGTATATATGAGTTTATTTCACAACACACACAAAACACAAAGAACACAGTGCACAAAGCACAAACACAAGAGCTACAGTCCTGTACAGAGACTCAATAGCCAATATAGTCTGACTCTATGGAGTTCAAGACTTCTTTAAGACAACTACAGTACACAGCATACTGGAAAAGGTCCTAGACCAGTTTCTACAAAGAGCTCAGTGCAGGCACACCTCTTGCTAAGACTCTAAGTGTGTCACAACCTGATACCCAACACAGGCCACACTCCAAGTGCACAAGGCTCCTTCTTGGTGTAAAGTGTCTCTTAGAAAAGTGCCAAGTGCACTAAAGATGTTACTCTTTGTCTCTTACAATGCAAGTTTGTTATCAGATTTCTATCTCTCTGGAGTCACTCAGGACCAATCTCCAGGGCCTGAAGTGAGGAAGCAAAACTGGAATGGCACACAAATTTATACACCAAACAAACTCATCATGTATTTACAATTAGAGGGGACAGAGTTACTTGAGTATATATGAATATCTAGCTGTTCTTATATACAGTCCATGGAATATATCTACAGAAAAATATAAATAATGTCCAATAATTCAGGAAATAATAAATGAGTGACTGAGATGCTAAAAGAGAGAATATTCAGATGTCATGGAGTCTGGCCACTAGGGTATCTGACCATATCTGCACAGGTATCTACTTCTCCAGGTGTTCTGGACTCTATAATTTGTATTTTCTCTTTTCTTAGTTGGGTATCTACAAGTGGATGGCTGTATCTGTCCTGTTTCTTACAGCATTTCCCTTTCTAGCATCCACACATTGGCAGGGTTCTAGATGCCAAAGTTTCCAAGGCCAGAATACACTGTTACTGTTTCTATCTCCTTTGACAATGCACTTTTGGTCTTAGTTAGGACTTCATATCATTAGATATTCTTCTTATGTCTTGTTGAGTCTGTCCATTTAGTAACTTCTGTCCTAAGAAAGCAGTCCTCTAGCTTCCAAGGTTACTTTGCACTTGGTTATGTTATTTTGTATGTTTCTGCTGCCTTTGAACTCTTTATTAAGAGATCATCTGCTTTGACTTTGATCTGTATATTGACTTCAGAGGATGATCTTTCTTTAATTGTTCCTGTTCTAAGTCATCTTTCTGTTTTGATGTCTCATTTAAGTACCTCTATACTGTTTGACTGCAGGTTGCACTTTGCAGATGTCATAGAAAGTTAAAATAACAAATAAACTCCCATTGATAGCACTTTGAGAGCTTAGTTAACTAGCCAATGCATTCATTAGGCTATAGTTAAGTTCCCTACAGGTTTCAGGAGTGATCCACTCTGGATCTGATACATAGATAAGTCAGAAAGTACAGCTTAGACACCTCTATATAGCATATTATATAGCTCTTTATACTTTCTCATGCATTATAGCTTCTTTAAGGCAATGAGTAGCAGACTGGGCTGCCAACAAAACTCTTAGCTAGGTTGATTCTCTCGTATTGAAGTAATCTACTTCAAAGTGTTCACCTTCAAAGGAGTATATATGAGTTTATTTCACAACACACACAAAACACAAAGAACACAGTGCACAAAGCACAAACACAAGAGCTACAGTCCTGTACAGAGACTCAATAGCCAATATAGTCTGACTCTATGGAGTTCAAGACTTCTTTAAGACAACTACAGTACACAGCATACTGGAAAAGGTCCTAGACCAGTTTCTACAAAGAGCTCAGTGCAGGCACACCTCTTGCTAAGACTCTAAGTGTGTCACAACCTGATACCCAACACAGGCCACACTCCAAGTGCACAAGGCTCCTTCTTGGTGTAAAGTGTCTCTTAGAAAAGTGCCAAGTGCACTAAAGATGTTACTCTTTGTCTCTTACAATGCAAGTTTGTTATCAGATTTCTATCTCTCTGGAGTCACTCAGGACCAATCTCCAGGGCCTGAAGTGAGGAAGCAAAACTGGAATGGCACACAAATTTATACACCAAACAAACTCATCATGTATTTACAATTAGAGGGGACAGAGTTACTTGAGTATATATGAATATCTAGCTGTTCTTATATACAGTCCATGGAATATATCTACAGAAAAATATAAATAATGTCCAATAATTCAGGAAATAATAAATGAGTGACTGAGATGCTAAAAGAGAGAATATTCAGATGTCATGGAGTCTGGCCACTAGGGTATCTGACCATATCTGCACAGGTATCTACTTCTCCAGGTGTTCTGGACTCTATAATTTGTATTTTCTCTTTTCTTAGTTGGGTATCTACAAGTGGATGGCTGTATCTGTCCTGTTTCTTACAGCATTTCCCTTTCTAGCATCCACACATTGGCAGGGTTCTAGATGCCAAAGTTTCCAAGGCCAGAATACACTGTTACTGTTTCTATCTCCTTTGACAATGCACTTTTGGTCTTAGTTAGGACTTCATATCATTAGATATTCTTCTTATGTCTTGTTGAGTCTGTCCATTTAGTAACTTCTGTCCTAAGAAAGCAGTCCTCTAGCTTCCAAGGTTACTTTGCACTTGGTTATGTTATTTTGTATGTTTCTGCTGCCTTTGAACTCTTTATTAAGAGATCATCTGCTTTGACTTTGATCTGTATATTGACTTCAGAGGATGATCTTTCTTTAATTGTTCCTGTTCTAAGTCATCTTTCTGTTTTGATGTCTCATTTAAGTACCTCTATACTGTTTGACTGCAGGTTGCACTTTGCAGATGTCATAGAAAGTTAAAATAACAAATAAACTCCCATTGATAGCACTTTGAGAGCTTAGTTAACTAGCCAATGCATTCATTAGGCTATAGTTAAGTTCCCTACAGGTTTCAGGAGTGATCCACTCTGGATCTGATACATAGATAAGTCAGAAAGTACAGCTTAGACACCTCTATATAGCATATTATATAGCTCTTTATACTTTCTCATGCATTATAGCTTCTTTAAGGCAATGAGTAGCAGACTGGGCTCACTCTAGTTCTTATTACCCATTATCTTGTGTCATATTGAAGTGTTCTGATTCAAAAGTAATGTAAAACAAATAAAATTGGGTCTTTTCTAGGTTTGCCATATTACCAAGATTAATTGTTGCTCACAGGTGAGTACTTTTGGTGACTGACTTAGAAACTCTCCATGATCACAAAACATGCAGTGTCCACTGTCTGTATGCTTTTTTTTGATCCCCAATGCTTATAAGTTGATTTGAAATACTTGTCCTTAGATTGGACCAACAAGAAATTGCCATACATTGGAGACTTGGAGCTGGA
Organism: Moniliophthora roreri; assembly: GCA_001466705.2. Lineage (NCBI taxonomy): Eukaryota > Fungi > Basidiomycota > Agaricomycetes > Agaricales > Marasmiaceae > Moniliophthora > Moniliophthora roreri. Next base: position 949,641 of record LATX02000100.1, on the reverse strand, counting down.
GAAGGAAAAACATAGAAACTCTCCATATGGAATGAGTCTGACATCTCTTGAGCTTGTCTACTCAGGTAGTTCCCCCAAAACCATACAGATATGATATATGGTGTTAATTTCTGCTGTTTTCTAAAAAGTTGAACTGGATGTCATCAGCAGGAAGTTCATGGTTCGATTTTTGATTTTTTGCACCATTGTCCTTATTGTTCCCAGGTATAGGGCATTTTCACAGCCTCTCCCATATATTTTCACTAATACTCAAACTGTCTACCTCATTTAATGGCTAGAATTGCTTTCTGCCCATCAATTTCCAGTGAAAATTCAGTACAGCGACTCAAAACGATGGGGGCACCACAGCAGCAATTCCACTCTAAGCTCTCACAACAACTGCCTTCGAATTCTCTCCACACTCTGATTTTCTGCACTATTTGTTCCTATCATCTCTGGGCTACCCACACTGCTTTGTTGTATGTGATCTCGCTGCTCAAAATATCTAGCTCATATCTGACACTGAAACTATGTCATCTCCATCATTGTACATGACAGGACAGGACAGATATTAATTCAACTCCTACACACTTCACAACCAGCAGCCACACAGTTAGCTAGATCCCTTTGACAGCTGTGAAAATATTACCTGCCTCTGTGCACACTATTTCTGCTTGTCCTGGGCTGCCAAATAAGCTGGCTTAGCTGCCCTAGAGGTGCTTCTGGGCATTATTCATATCAGTGTCTATGCTTGTGCCCAATGTTATTTTGAAACAACACATATTTGAGTGATGGCACCTAAGCATCTGGGTGAACAAGTTGGTACAATTCAGTGTGAGATAGAGTGGCTTGGTGTGAATTAGTGTGAGTCTACCCATATTCAATTAATATTCGGAGAATAGAAAGCAAGAATGAATTGTTTGATTTACATGATATCTATGCTGTGACTGCAGCTTGTTTGATTACTGCCAACATATGAGCAAAAATTACCCAGCCATCTCATACTGCACTAGAGCCCTCAAGACTTGGCCGCCCAATAGCATCATATGTGGCTTGAGCCAGGCATTCAAACTCATCGTTAACCCAATGAAATACCTCCTTGCAGTTGGGTAAACATTGGTGGAGCTCCTGGATAGCCTCTGGTGTCACATATATACCGATGTCTCTCAAACCATAATCCTCTGGACAGATCATAACTTGATTTGGAGTGGCACCAGATGGCATAGTGGATTCCCCTTGGCGATAAACTTGGTGTCTGTTCCAGTATTGAACATAAGAGTCTAAAACATGTTGGACAATCTTTGGCCAGAGCCATTGAAAAAGATCACTGTGTTCAAAATTGAGCGGTCAAGTAAATAATTGATGCCAAGATACAGCTGCATACACACCAGTGAAGAGAATTGCTTGGGTTGAACATGCTGTTGGTTCTCCCCTCCTCAATGATCTCCTGTACTTCCAACCTGGCATGCTTCCAGAACTATTTCCAGCATACTTCAATGATAATGTTGTGAGTGCTTTTGAGTGCCATGAAGGCAGAATGTTCCTGGAGGTCAAGACTGCCAAAGATCTTTCTATCAAGAGAGTAAGCAGAGGGCAACAAATTGAGTCCATATCACTTACTGAAGTGCCTCCTGTTGTGTGAACATTTCTCCAGTTTCTGAGCCCTTATCCACTGTCATCTGAACGGGCATTTCTTCAAGCACTGAGTGAGCTAGGGATCGTCACAGGTAAGGCAGTAGACAGAACTCAACTGTAACCAGCTTCAACAATCATGTCCAGGTGAAGGTGGCCAATTGTGTCTGCATGTCGGGCATTAGGAACAACGACCAGCTCCTGAATGGCTTCAACATGCTGCCAGAAGCCATGTATATCAAATCCAACAGGACCTATGCATAAGGCTTTACTTAAAAATTTCTCATGGCCATCAGCATGTATCTCTTGATATGGTCCGATGACAAAGTGATGGCCACATGGAATTCTGCCAAAACGGTTTCCTGGAGCTCGTTGGCATGCACCATCAGGATCCTCTTTTTTCATCACTTGTTGAACAAAGTCTCTATAAATGACCATTCATTAGTAGTGGACAAGCTGTAAATTTTGGACACACACTGTGGCACTGCTGCATGATTCTTTGCTAACTTGTCTTGAATAGCGACTGGACTGTTCTGTTTGTTCACGTCATTCTCTACCTCTTCCAAAACCAAGCTTCTGAGGACTTCCTTTGGAATGACCTTTGCATTCTTCTGGGATGTGTTTCCAACATTGAGATACTTCATTTTCTGAAATATCAGTGTGCAGCTGGCAATAATTCTATTCAAGATGTGATGAAAGCAGCAAGCAGAACTAATTCTTACCCAGATGTGTATCCAAACTCCTTAGTCAATCTTGATTGAATCTCCTTCCAATTGAGCTGTTCCTCAGTATAGCTCAGCAATGCAGGCTTCAGCACAATATCTGGTGGACCTGTGTAATTTCAGTGTTATGGAAAAAATAGAAACAGGGTCACTGACATATTCCAATGTTTGTTCCATTCTTGCCTACTGAATTGACCATGTTGAACAGGAGAAACAGAGCTGAAGTGTTTGGCCATTGGAAAACAAACTAAATACCCAATGCCATAGTTCAATGTTGTTGGTGATGTGGTCCAAATCAGGTTTCCCATGGTCAACCTCTTTGTTCTCCACATTCATCAGCTTCATTTCCCACAGACTCAGAGTGCACCAGACCACAGGAATGTCCTCTACTATCTTAAGCCTGCAGTCTCAGCAGCTGCAACCTATTTCACCAGCTCAATGTTACTCAATCATTCCTGGAGATGACTGCAATACTACCTTTCCTAACAAAACTTCTCTGGGCTTATGTGTTTGGTGTCTACTGCTAAACAACCTGGATGAGGCACCAGAAGTTCTATCAATTATTGCTGTAAGTCAGTTCATTGTTCCCTATAGATGACTGTACTTATCCCAATTTAGAAATTTGACCAGTGCAATGGTTGTGGACAACTTGCTTCAGATCTAGATGTTTGGTTTGTGAATGGGCTATGTGGTTTGTGCTCTGGTGATAAAGGTGTGTATCCTTATCCTTATTTCATCATGTGGTGCTTGACTGGGACTGTAGCATATCAGCAAGCACTTGAAGTCCTTGCAGAGGCAAATAGGCTTTGACAGTATGCTTGGGCTGTTTACATGCAATCTTGATTCTAATCACACTGGTTATGAAAGCCACATTGTCCCCCATAGTCTTGAACAATGACTGTCCATATTTTTACATAAATGAATATTTGTGCCACAGTGCACCTCTAGTATAAAACCTTCAGTCAATTGTGATTTCCTGTTAATCCTCTCACCCACTCATTTTTGGTACCTCTGGCTTGACAATTACAGAATCAGCAGCAATGTCTCCTTCAAATCATGATGAGAAAGTACTTATGAAATGCTGTAGAGATGATGCAGGATCAGGCTGTCTGGGGATTTTTCCATGCAAGTCTAAGCTGGGACTTTGTGCCCAGTGCTACTTGGTTGATGTTCAGTATGCATCTGACAAAGAAAAACAGCAATATTTCAAGGTATGCTACTGTTTTTATTTTGTAACCCTAGTCTGTACTTACTATTTTATCTAGAGTATGCTACAATGCATTGATTGTGGTACTTGCAGTCGTAATTTGAAGGGAGAAAAATGCAGCACCTGTAAACAAGGTACATTATCGATTCATGTCTTAATAGCATGAAAATTTGACTTTATGACATAGCAGATTCCAGTGAAGCAGCTTTGTCTTCTTCAATGCCACCACCATCTGTATCCACACACATTCTAGCTGAAACAACACCTATGACTACTGCAGGCTCTACTAATACTCCATTAGCTATGGCTGCAGATAAGGCATGCTCTATTGTTGCAGCTGCTAGCATGGACCCAAGCAACTTTGGCCATGCCATGAATGCACATTGTCAAGCCCAGAAGCAACATGAACAGGAATTCATTAATTTGAAGACAGCTCTTTGATCTGGAGGTGGATGTATGGTCAATCTGTTTATGACTTTTGTCAGTGAGCATAACTTGAAGACAATTATCCACATTGGCTGTCATATGTCTACACAGTCTGACAAGTTGATCTTGAAAGGTTAGTGCTTCATAATTATAATACACTATGAAAATATTAGCTGATTGAATTGATTCCAACAGATGTAGTTTGGAAGAAGATTCAAGAACTCAATAGGAGTGTGTGGGAGGACTCAACATCAGGTAGTTTGATGGAGTACATTTTCATTTATCTTCCTGTGTTTGTGCCACTGACAAGTTACTGTAGAGAAGATTTTTTCATCTGGTTTCCTGGTAATGATACACTGGAAGATTGCACAGAGTATGACACATTAGAGACAGTTTATGACGTGACATGGGCCCACTCTACAAAGGTAGCCAGCTGGTTCAAGGGACCAATGGAAGTCAGTCAGACCCGCCATCATGCTAATACTTCAAATACTGTGTCACTTGTCATAATGGTTGTCCTGAAGATGACTCAGATTGAACAATGGGATGGACCAGTGCCTTCAGAGCTTGGTGGCAAGCCAAAGGCAGAAGGCTGGTCAATCAAGAGAAAGCTAGAGGTTGAGGGTGAAAGTGCTACACAATCTAGTGTTCGCCGTAAGCTTGGTGTGTATGTTTTTGTCTTATCATCTCTACATGACTAATTAGAACCTGCCAGATGCACTCCTTCAATCTACATTCCACCCATGGTCACTTGTTTCTGTTACAGCCCCATCTTTTGCAACAGCTGCCAATCCCATCATGTTTCAATCTATCAAACTTGCCTTTGAAAAAGTTACAAAGCTTGAGTCAGGACATGTTGACATCACCTGGAATACAGAAGATGTTCGGAATGTCCAGCTGGCCACAGAACCTTTCGCACATAGCATGTCAAAAATAGTATACAAAGTAAGTGGTATTTCAGATTACTATTCGAGCTGGAACTGACCAGATGATTAGATGAGAGTCGGCACTGAGGCATTTGTTGCCAAGTGATGTGCAAAGATTTCTGAAACAGGCCTTCCACCAAATCTTCAAGGTGCTCATCTAGCTGCCAAGGCAACACCCCTTCCAATGGAGGAGAATACTGGTTACCTCACAGCTGAGCTCCATATCCAACATAGTGGCATGTATTTTTTAGACAAGTTCTATGCAGCAGCTTGAAGGGCCCAGGAGTGAGTATCTACAGGTATATTTCATTTATCTCTCACTTCATTTTGTTGCTGAAGCCAGTGGTTAAGATTTTACCTTTGCTCCCTGCTTTCTTGCTATGAAACTTATAGACTCCAGTGGTGTGCCTTCAAAAGCTTTGGAAATCTCAGAGAACACCTATGCAGCCCAGTGTGGCTCAAATGAGGAGTATGAAGATGACGACAGTAAAGAACAACCTGCATCTGTCTGGCTTGTCGAGCATGAGCATTCCATTCAAGTAACCAAGTATAGCAGCACCATGCAGCAGGGGAACCACAACACTCTTCCATTTATGACTATGTCAGCATTTGCTCATTTTAGCCATTATTGGTCTCAGGAAACCCAAGTCTTTGTTGACCTCCAGTGTATGCTCAACATCTTGCTTTGGCACCAACCACATGCTGACTGACTGTTTTTATAGCCTCTCCTGCTGTTGTGAATGGCTCTGTACATCGCTATCTCTTTGACACAATGGTGCATACTGATAATGGGTAAGATTTCTACTTACTGTGATTCACAGCCAGAGGTCCTAACTAGCATTCATTTCTGCCAGAACTATGGGACCTGGTGATCATGGGCTGGCTGGAATTGATGTGTTTATTGATGGCCATACCTGTAATTGTATCTGCAACAGTCTTCTGCTACCAAAGTACCATGCAGATACTGAAGTCCCAAAGAAGAAAGGGAAACACCGAGGATGCACAAGTATTTATACTACCAGTGACAAAGATTAGTGGCCAAAATTATGCATTTCTTGAGGGTCAAAGTAGCTATATCTATTCAAAACATTATGTATATCTTCAACTTTCATCTTGTAAAAACATCTACAGTAGTCTCAAGAACTGTTGCAAACAATCGTTCAAGGGTAACTACAAACTATAGGTGTCACCAAGTTCTGCTGGTTGAGTTCTAATTGTTGGCCATCAGTAATGCCAAACAGGCAGCCCTAGTGAAAATAGGCTCCGAGTCCCACTATAAGCAAACAATGTGAGATGGTGACAGGTGTCAACAGATGTTCATTGTCAAACATTAAAGTTAAGGATTTTAAACAATGTGCAATATATTCAGACAAGTGTAGATGAGGTAGAAAAGGTGAAGCACACATACCTGGGGCCATTGCTATTGTTGATTGCCTCTGAGAGGAGTTTACCAGCTGCTTTTGGCTTGGTACTGTTCAGGGTGGTAGTGTTGATATTTGAGGTGGAAGGTGTGTCATTTGAACCTGTGTCTTTTGAGGCTGCACCACTCAGAACAGTGGTTGAGATGGTGGTTAAGATGGTGTTTGGCGAGGCAGTTGACGTTGTGTTTGGTGGTGTTGTGGCAGTATAAGTAATGGAGTACTCACAAAGTTAGCACTGGGCTTGTTGAACATGTGTCATGGTCATGTGACCTGAGTCAGACCTGTTGACAGCAGACTCATGGCCTCTTCATTCTTTTCCCTCACTTCAAGCCCCTCGTTCACACCTGTAAGTGCTGGTCCATCCCAGCACATTCTTTTCACGTAGCTGGGGCTTCTCTAAGGAGAGACAAAGGCTGGAGACCCTGACCTTGGCAGATGAAAGCCTCTTGCACCTCCTCTGCAGAGCTGTTTTGGTGCCCCACATACCACACCCTACAAGAACACTGCTGACTTTTTTCTTTTTGAGCAGGGAAACATGCTTGGGCTGCTACACCCTGCTCTATCAAGGCCCACAGCCAGTATGCCACATTCTTCTTGCTGCCTGTGCTGCTCAACAACTGCCTGTAGGTCTTCTACTCCAAGACAGCTGCAGCAGCATGCTGCTCTCACCACGTGGTCCTGCTCAAGTAATCTGTGTACCGACGGCGTTTGATGCCATGGCGGCCCTGAAAGTTGAAGAGGAAAGGAGGGCAAGTTTTGAGGCATGTCAGGAGTCTTTCAAGCAGGACTCAGATGAAGGTGATTAGGGCAGCAGAGAGGAGGAAGAGGGCATCTGTGGCCTTGAACAACTGCAGCTGGACCCATGCCTTTGCTCTGGTTCTGAAACAACCGTGTCATCAAGCTCTCAAGCATACCCTGTGCCTCTAGCTCCTGCCCTCTCAAGCACTCCCTTGAACAGCCCCAATTGTGCTACTTCCAGTATGCCCTTGCCTTCCAGACAGCACGACAGCAGCTGTGCAGGTGCCAAGAGCTCTCATAAGCATGCATGAATCAGCACATGGCCCAAGCCTCAACCTGCCAAGCACCCAAAGGCACAGAAGTGTGCTCTCTAGAAGAAGGCAGGCCAAGAGGCACATAGAGCCAAGTGAGAGGCTGAGTGCATTGCAGCCAGCATTTCTTTCAAGAGCATGGCTCTGAAGAAGGCAGCAAAGTCCATTTTGCAGCCAGTTGCTGTTCACTTTGATGAGAAAAGAGTCTGAGTTGTGGAGACCAGGTGGACAGGTGTCAGGCTTGGGTGGAAGTGCAAGAAAACATACACCTTGGCAGAAGCAAAGGCAGCTGGTTTGAAGGAGTTGGACTGGGATGGGCAGTGAGTAGGATAAGCATGAGTCACTTTGCTCTCTAACTTTCATTCACAGAGAAACCTGTCTATTGGCTACTGACCAAGGCCTTATAGTTGGAGTGCTCGGTGGAAGCCTTGCAGACAGCTCTACCTTTCAACAAGATCTCAAAGATGGCATATGCGCAATCAAGTCTGCATGAATGGCTATTGTATTCACAGCAAAGGAGGCAAATAATGACTGCGGAACGTCTCCTGCTTGTGCTAAAGGAATATCTCATAGCAGTGGCCAAAAAGTATAGTGTTTAGGCTACTGCAGACTAGGTTGCCTGTTGCTCACCCGAGAAATGTCAGGAGCCACAGATTTTGAGGCACTCAGAAAGCACCAACAAGGCACTCGAAAACCTTGCAGCTCTGCCTGTTTTCAAGCACCTTTCAGGACAGGCAAACTGTAAGCACTCACATGTCATGCCTCTCTAGACTTCCTGCTGATGACTGATGGCCAAAGACCTCCTCAATTTCTATGCACTGTGTGCCTTTGCTTTCCAGAAAGACGGCCTTGGGAAGCTTATTAATTACTATAAACACTTGAAGCTAAACTATAATGACACTGCATTTGCTGCATGCATGTGGAATTTTAGGCCCCAGTTCACTTCTTACCCTCACCTTAATGCCAACAACTCTCTATTTACTTGGTGTGCTATAACTGCAATGGGGGACTATGATCCCACACACAGAGGCCACCTTATCCTTTGGGACTTTGGACTCATCATTTGCTTTCCTCCTGGTGCAACCATTCTTATTCCATCCACCCTGCTCATTCACTCAAACACTCTGATTCAACCAGGTGAAACACGGTACTCCTTTGTGCAGTATTCAGCTGGAGCACTGTTTCACTGGGTTCACAACAGCTTCCAAACTGCTGAGAGATGGTTGGCCAATGCGACGGATGCAATGCTGCAGGACCAGAAAAGAGAGGATGGTGAAAGGGTAGCAAATAGTCTTAAGATGTTTAGTACTGTTGAAGAAATTGCCAATTGCTGCCATTGCTATGCATAACTTGTTGTTTCCAGTAAATGTAATATAATGCTTTGTCTTTCTTGCTATGGTACTGTGTGCAAATAAATTTTCTTGTGAAACCATGCAAGCTCAAAATGTTGCTATATGGGACCAAACAGACTCCATGCCTCAGTGCCTTGTTGACCTGTTTCACTGGTTTGTTGCCTGAGAAGATGTGGAAAACTGGGAACAATAAGGACAATAATGCAAAAAATCAAAAATTGAACTGTGAACTTCTCACCAACCTTAACTGGATCAGCACAGTCTATAGATGTGCTGGGACATCCATTTGAGTAGATTGTGCACAATTAAATGTAAATCAAGGTGCCATCAATGTAGCTCTCAAGCAGATCCTTCTATAATTTTTTTTACCTTTGGGGCTTCATGCTATTTTTTTTTGAGTAATGTGTACTTAATAGCACTACAATTAGAAGACAGGTCAATGAAACTCATAGTTAGGCATTCTTATTTGCTTGCAGTGCATGCTAGTCTCTCAGACAGACTTTGATCATTCTGAGGTGTATAACACAGCACTGTTGGTTTTTGAAACAGACCTATAATGAAGGTAGATAGTATATATGATACCTGCAGCAGATAGTATGTATACTGGTATATAGACAATGCTGCTGTGATGATCTAACACAAAGTAGTACAACCTTTAAGACCCATCCCAACTCAACATGTTCTGGTTGGCCACAAACTGTTGGTACAATCAGATAGCACTATATCAGAAAAGCTGCTGTTAAATAATCTATAAGAGAAGTGGAAGAGATGGCAGATCAATCATTCTGGGTACTGAATTACAGCAGCTAGTGTGAACCAGCCTTGATGAATATGAATAAGCTACTGGAGAGGAGGGATTGGTGGCACTACTCAGCAAGACATTAGGATCTGTATATTCCCAGGCATTGAGTATGCACAGAAGAGAGCAAAGTGCAGTAAAAAGTGGAGCTACCAAACTTGCCTGACTTATGCTCAGTGCAGGTGTCAAAGGAACTGGAGGAATACCTGTGTTGTTGAGAAGGAAAGGAGGGTGCTGCTATGGTCCTGAAACCTAGTGATGTTGTGAATGGTAAGAAAACTCAATTTCTTTATTTATATGGGAAGACAGAATCATAATAATAGCAGAGTTAAGAAGGGAGTTCTAGAGACAGACATGGCCAGTGTAGAGGCCAGATTTAAGAGCCAAGGCATCACAGACAGTCCTAGGAAGGAAGAATATGGAGATCAGCACCTATAATCCTTTCACAGAACTAGCAGGCATACCAGTAAGTCACTGCATTCTATGGACTACCTCTCTAAACCATCATCAATACTAGAATCTGAATCTCTCAATGCATTGAACTGCCTCTCTGCATTGGCCCAACCTGAGGTGAAAAGACATGAGAGTTGAGAAAAACCTAGATCTGCTGAAACCTGAGGCCTGAGGCCCAAGACTGTGTCATTGCCTGAGTCATTGCAAGGTTATTGTTACAGAAGAATTTGCTGGCTGACAAACTGGAATGAGCAAATTGAGGCCAGATTAAGAGCAAAACAGAGGATGGTCAGGAGTGGTTATGATTGTCAGTTTCATTGCAGGAGATGACAATAAGTGCAATAGCATGATTTTTTACTTTTCTTAAAAGAGAAGGTGAGACATAGATGATCTAAAAATGAAAGTGACTTGAGAAGAACAACTAATGTGACTTGGAGGTTTCTGAAAGGAAGATATTGGTGTAATTGAGGAGATAAAGTGTAGATATTCACATACAGGCTTTTGATGCAGAAAGCATTCTCATTAGAGGGCAGAAACCACCCAGACCACACCTTCTACTATAATGTTTAACCTGGGCACTATAGGTGAATTAGAAGGAGCAAGCACAAAAGATTGATGCAACTCTAGTGGGTGGGAAGATAACACTGTGGAGTTTGAAATGGCAGAGTGTTGCACACACTCAGAACATATGAATTCCAGCATATGCATATGCAGTATGTGTTGCCAATGCTCATGTACATCTGCAAACTTTTGCCAAGGCACAGCTGCCATACATATGGGCCTGAATTCATTCATAGCAAAACATATACAGGTATATAAATAATGTTATATTAGTTTGAAAGTAGTACTGTATCTATCAAGTAATGCTAGCTATATTTCTGTGTAATGCTGGCCATAGTGCCCAGTTTGTCACTCTATGCTTGCTTTATGAGCCCAAGAGGAGGGTGGGCTGTGGTTCTGGCATATACCAGTGGTTGGTTGGTTCAGCTGGAGGCCAACTAAATATTTTTTCCTACTCAAAAATTTTCAGTAATTTTGGCGGCTTTTGGAGGCTTTTGGACAATGAACTTGGCAAGTTTCAGTGTCTGAGGTTCCTGATTTGCTATTTCTACAGTTCTGGACCCACATGAGACTAAGATGAATATGTTGTTGACAATGCTTGGCACCACAGCTAGTGTGTTTCCTACTATTTCACATAGCATCAACATCTTCCATTCTTTTAATGCTCACTCAGTGGACATATCTGGAGCTTGCTGTGCTCAAAAGCATTAAGTAATATGGGTAAATGAATCTGAAGCAAAAAGATGCAAAAATTGCCAAGTTGGGGTTTACTTGAGGCATGAGCTTATGAGAATAGGTCAAGGTTAGGTGCAAACACAATTTCAGAAGTTTCAGCTGTTCTGGGTTACAACAATTCAATAGGGTCATTTCAAGCTTCAAGTATTAAGGAAGTTTTGCAATAAAAAAATGACCCCATATGGTAAAGGACAATACAGATGAAGGAAGAGGCATAGTATACCTTTACACATGGCAAGTCCTGCCATCTCACCTATCACTTTGCCATGTGACACTTCAGGTGTACAAATCAGTCAAATCTGGGACCTCTTGGGTGAATTGAAGTAATCCAATGTGCCTGGTACCAGTCTACCTGTGCTCACTTGAGCTTGCTCTGGGAAAGGTTTTTTTATTTTTTTTCCTGTGTTTGAAAGAGGTGTTTGGACAAGGTTTTCTGAACACACTGTAACACAGTCTTTGGAGTTGTTTGATTCAAATGAAGGAAAAGCACATGTCATTGCTGGAACATTAAATAACATTGGATAATATTGGAAAACATCAATGCACATCTTGTTGGAGATGATCAATGATCAATTATCTCTTTCACTATGTACAAGGTGTTCTTTTCATGCTATTGATACAAAGGAAATACACCTAGAATACTGCTATATATTCACTTCCAGGCAACATTCAGAAAATTCTATTGGTTTCAAGTTATCATTACATATTGAAAACAGCAGGCATACTTTGTATTTTAATTTCCAGAAGAGTCTGTGTTTTTTCATAATTTTATAATAATAAAATCATAACATCATCCTTTAGTTTTCTGATTACAAATATACTAGATTTTCTGCCTTATAGAATAGTGAGAAAACATTTAGAAAATAAATATAAGATCTTGAATTTTATATCAAAGAAAACATGTTAAATACAAAAGGAAAACCATATGAAAACTATATTAAAATATAGTGTTTCCACATGATTTTCCTACCATTTTCCCTAGTGTTTTCTCTGACTTTCCCACAATAGAAGATTTGGAATCTTTATCTTATTTTATTAGCATTTTCTGAGCATTTTCAAACAGAGAAAATTTAATGTATTCTCAGCATGGAAATTATTCTAATATATTGTATTATCTATCAATTCTCAGAACTTGAAGATTCTATATTTCTTGCTATTGAAGATTTAGCATTCTCCAGACATATTCTTGTTGAGGAGACACAATTAAATTTTAGGATTTATATATGGTTTTTTAAGAATTTTCTTTGCAGGAAGATTAAGTGCTTTCTCAATCAGAAAACCATGTTCAAAGAACACCTCATACCTATCTTTGACCATCTAAACTCATTCCCATCAGTGGTTAACACCCTTCAAGCTAGTTTTTAATGTCAGATCCTCCTTCTTTTACATTAGCTGCTGTGACTTGAGCTTGAGTGCCCAAATCATTTGCAATGCACAAAAACAGTTGCTGAGTCAGTTCTGCATATAAAAAAAAGTCTTCTCAAGGTGAACAGCTAATGTGCATGCACACAAGTTTTTGCTTTGTAACAAGCTGAAATGCAATACATAACATTCAATCAATCTGCACTGCCTCTGAGCATTGACAATCCACAAAATATGGGTTATCTGGGTGGAACAGAATTGCAATGCATGTTACCAGTTACTCTGATTCATTTCCAAAGATCTCTCTCTGATTTTTTTGAAAAAACAGAACAGAAGAGCACAATTTAGATCTTACTTCCTTCTTAATATCAAATGTCCCTTTGATACCTATGCTGTTCCATTTGTACATTTATTCAGACTGCAAGATTTTTTTGGAAACAGTGAAATAAATGTCAAATAGTGCAAGTATTCCTGTGAGATGAGTGAAACCAGAGCATGGGAAGAGAAGAGCAGGCAATAGCCAAGATTATTTTGTTTATTTACATATCTTTGTTTCTCATCGATATCAATCAACTTAACCCACAACATCCACTGTACAAGCAGCCACAGAGAACAGGAAGGGATCTACATGGTGTATTGAGCCTACTACTTGATGGCATTTGGGCTCAAAGATATGTTTCAGCAGCTCTTTTGATTCATTGATGTTACTAAACCCATCTTGTTGACATAGGTAATAGTATATACAGTATTACAAGAAACACAAGTAATTAGTAGCTCATTTCAAATGCAAGAAGTCAGACCTTTCCAAGACCTCACAGCCATATATAATACCCAAGCACTGGATAGCCTCTGCTCAGATCTTCGACCAACTGAAATCATTCTAATCTGTGCCATTTTCCAGGCTCTCCAAAGCCACCTTGAAGCAGTCATAATTCATCTTTGTATAGGCAGTTGGTAAATATAGATGATCAAGTACAAGTAATCCATTGGATGGCTATGCTTTATGAGCTGAGAGACAACTTCATATCACCACCCACATTCTTATGCAGCCTGGCATTCCTTATGCTTCTTTGGTGAGCATTTGTTTCCTTCTACTGACTTGTTGGCTGACATTCATTGGAGGGACATACATGGCCAGATCTGTATGGCAAGACCAGTTGGCCTCTCAAGTATGTGCAATGAGCTAGTAAGCATCTAAACCCATTCTTGTTGCATCATCTAAAGTGATGTCCTGCAGTGGGGTCCATGTGATAGTAATATATTTGTCCAAGGCTTTGAAAATCCAGCAGCTGAATTCTTTTAGAAATAGATGAGTGAGCTCCAGCTTGTGGCTTGGGCATGATCTTGACATGATATCCAAGAGTTTACTTGTGCAGAATGCAATGGCATGGTCTATATCCCAAAATTTAGCTGCTTGGAGCAGATCAACAAGGTTTTCTCTTGTGAATTCAGCTTTACATGTGGTTGTGCTACTTCAATCAAGGTGAGATTTGCCAAAGGCAAATCAAGATACTCACTTGTGGTAAGCATAGCAAATCCATTGGAGTCCTATTTCAGATGTAATGGTACCTATTGTGTCCATAACCAATGGATAGGCCTCAGAGTCCTGCCTAGAATGTGTCAGATGTTGAATGACATCCAACTTGTCATATACAATCCACAGTTCTAGTACAGCTATATTTTTGAACACCAGTAATAGATAAACTTTGAATGTTCAGTTCCCAATCTGATTTATGTGAGTAATGAAGCTCTCTTTTCAAAGCATTGTGACTGACCTGAAGCACTTTTCCATCAGGAAACCAAAAATTTTCAACTCTACATAATATGGTCTGAGCCTTGAGTGCCTCAATCTCATGTGGCTTAAATGGTTGCTATAAGCTGCACTACATTTGGATCTCTGCCAGCAATAGAGGTTTTGACTGAGCATGATCAGTAGTTGATAGAGGTGTGTCAGTGTCCATTGAGTCAAGAATTGAGAGTCAAGCAGTGAATGGCATGGAATTCAAGGTTGAGGTGAGATGACTTATGTAAATTTTTCCTTTGTGAATTTTGCAACACAGCTCACACAAGCATCTTCCAGAGAGAGATGACAGGTTTTCCTACTTTTCAACCCCTTCCACCATCTGGCAGCAATCCTTAGTTGCCTCAAGTACTTCAGGGTGCTGAGAGATTATTGGCTATCTATCAGAATGCCTCCAATATCCTGGAACAGGAATCTGACTTGAACTGAATCAAGCTTCATCTAGATAACATTGTAACCAATGCATTACCAATATTCAAAGGCTTTGAGGCTATTGCAGTGCAGGAGAATGTACTGACAAATTGGATGCACTTGAACACCTATGCTCTAGGAGCATTGGCTGCTCAGTTGAAGAATGTACAATCTGTAGCACAAAAAAGGTATATAGACAATGTTTGATATGGAGACAAAGTGGCTCACTGGGTCATATATAGAGACACCTACAATGTCAGGATTCCTGAACTGGTCAAAGTCCAACATATGGGAAAACAGAGATGACCTGCCAAGATTCTGAATGAGAGATATCTTCAAGAAGCCTTCTGTCCTGGGTAAGCCATCACTTTTGTTAAGTTGGGCAAGTCCATTGGCCTTCACCAACACTCTCTGAAGAAATATATGTTATACTGTCAATGTTCAATTTTGACCTCTATCAGTGATGCATACATCAACAGAACTATGAGACCAATTACAGTTATACAGCAATATCCAATTGGTGTCTTGACAGGCTTATCAGGCATTATTGGTGATCTAACCCAAGTGTTGGGATACACTATCTGATTGGTCATTTGAGGGCTGAACATGGGTTGAAGCTACAGCAAAGTTAAGTCCTTGCCTCTGTTGCATGTGTGGATGGGTTGGGAAGAATACTGAGATGGAATCAGAGGATAGAACACCATTGATATCATGTCAAGTGACTGAACACACTATGGCATATCAATGGTCATCACAAACTCATTCTATAGGGTTTTGTTATTCATGGGACTGTTGACAGACATGGATGTGATGTACATGGACATATTTTGCAGTAATATCTCCAGCTATACTGATCAGAAATAATACAGGTTGTGAGTATGTGAATCCATACAGATAACTGTGCAAGCACTGTTTTACACCTATTTCTTGAGGCAGTGAAGGAGTTCAAAATGCTGTTGCATGTTCAAGATGATTATAGCACTGAGAATAAGCTGGTTGCTGTTTATATGATAGTGAAAAGAGGTCACAATCAAGGCTCATTTATCTTTGGCTTGTGCATTTCAGTATAACTACTCTGTGGTCAGATACTGACTCCCTCTCTAGTTCCATGTGTAATACTCATATTGAGTGAATGTGGGTTGAAGTTGAGCAGCAATTTGCTCAACAATGATGAGCCTTTTTCTTCTGAAGGCACTCCATTGCCTTGAAAAATCAAATCCTTACCACATCTGGCTACTACATCACCTCTTTCTGGATGGAATCAATCAGGACTGCAAAACCTTTCAGAAGGAATGCAATTCTCATCTGATTTCAGAAGAAGGCTATAATATGTGTCCAAACATGAGATTTCTACTATCTTACCACATACACTAATTGTAACCAAATACTCTTCAGAATATGCACTTTCTCAGTATGACCACTGGAAGTGTTTATATTGATGACTGTGCAGAATTATCTGCCAATGAGATATCATGGCACTATGGTGCAGACACAGAACATCATCCTTGCCCACATAATCAGACAGATGCTGGTATGCTCAGTGACAAAGAACTTTCAGATGTGTTGAGTGAAGCCTCAGAGACAGGTGACTCAGATGACAAGAAATTGAGAGACTTGCCATCATCTGCACACAAGATTCTGGACAGACTTTATCAGCATGTTCATGTCCCAAGATACCCAGGGCCATTCCACAATAACAAAAACTGACTGTTGCTCTTCAAACAGGCACTTGCACAGCTTCAGGCTGACAGAGTAATTCCTAATGGGCATGGGATGCAACCAGAAGAGTGGGAAGATGGCAAATATCCCTTATATGAGGTCTTTTGGTCAGGAAAGAGGGGGATTCAGGAGCTGAGAGTAGATCTACCAGATCATGTCTGGTGACTGAGAGCAGAGAGATGGGTACAAGGTCTTGAGACAATGAACTATATAATGGAACATAGTTTGTAGATTAAACTATATATCTATTCTACATGCCAAAGAAGTATGCAGTGTGCACACACACACATTCAAATGTTATAAATATGTGAAGTTTTGTGCAGTGTAGTGCATAGACAATGAAATAAGGTAGTTCCACAAGTGTATCATAACAAATGAGAGAGATATCAATAATTAGTGCCTAAACAGATGATCAAGAAAGGTGTGGTAGTAAGTACGAGTAGCATGTAGTGTTGCAATCAAGAAATAGTCCATCCAAGAAACTGTCTGAAGCCAACACTGAGTGTTGCAAGATCAGAAGTCTAGAGCCAGTGGTCCAGCATATGGATCACCTTCAGGTCAAGAGTCTGAATAAACTGGGTCCACTTGGAGCAGAGCTTTCAAATTCAGTGGTGGAGTCCCTGGAAGGAATGAGAATGATGGCCCAGATCCATTGATGCCAGGCATCAAAGCATCAGCCCACTCAATTTCACTTGACAAGCCCAACTTCCACTTTATAGCTGTAGAGGACAATCTAGTCTTCTTCTTGGGTCAAAGAGTATGCTCTAGAAAAGATATTAGTCAAGGCCTTCTGTGAAATGTTCAATGACTCACCATAGGACTCACCATCATTGGAGCTAGTGCTGAGTGCCCTTTAATGATACTTCCGGGTGACAACTGCTGTTAAAACTATAAACATGTCAACACTGAGACTCAGGCAATACCATCTATAAACATACCTTTGGCCTTTCTCTTTCCAGGAATACTTGAGTTATCACTGTAATTAGTCCCATCTGAGTCAGAGCTAGGTTCTCCATTGTCTAACTTGTATTGCCTATGAGTTTGGGTAGTTTCCTTAGCACTGTCTATAGAAATCAATCAGATAACAGAAGCTCAAAAGAGAATACTGCATATTGCTCTTGTCATCATTGATCACACTTGAGACCTTCCAGGTTTTGATAACATTGTTGGGAATATGTTTTCAGCTCACTAAAGTCCACATGTATCAGTGATCTGAATAAGAATTCCAATTTAAAAAAAACTTACAGATGAACAGATGATTGTTGTCATATCCAGTGCCAGAATTCCCTTTTGTGATAGTCTTGAACTCTAGCACATCTGGCTCAGTCAGGTCCTGACAGACTGCAAACTTTTTCTGCTCAACCATTGTGAAAATGTAAGGAGAGATATCTTTTTTGCAATAAGTGTCCCAGTATTCAAATGGGCCAGGAACAAGTTTCTGAATATACTTTTCAATTTCTGGGAACTTTGCATCCAGTGGTATCTTGATACCTCCATTGAGTTGAGCAGTATGACCATGCTTAACAGCACTTACAAATTCACACCTTTTTGGTGGGCAAGTTGACAATAGGCTGAAGACTTTTTGAACCGTCCTTTTCCATAACCTAGTGTACCCATTAGCCACTTGCTTGCTGTCTGGATGAAAGAAGTACTTGTACTCACAGTCTTGGTTCCACAGTAATCAATATACATGCAGCCCAAAGTATAGAGTTTATGCTTTGATAGAGCTGTCTTGGACTTCTTGGAGTCTGAATTCTAGATATTGAGTTCATGAGCACAACTACATGTATTAGAAGATTAATGATACACCTTTGCTTTGCACTTCTTTCCCTTCTTTTCCCTTCTCTTTTGCCTTGAGGCCAGCCACAGCCTCCCTGTTAGCTTCTTCCAATATATCATCTGCTTCTTGATCATCCTTCCCAGATAGTAAATCATAGAAAATACTGCCAATGCCAACAACAGGCTTTGCCTTGTGATGTTCCTTGAGTCAGCACTCACATTGTGCACAATGAGGCTTCTCAGAATTGCCATTCTCAGCATCAGACTCATAGTCAGACCAGTTACTGCATGAAGAGCATAGAAGCTTTGCCATAACTGATGATGAAAATTTTGAAGCTCTGGTCATATTAACAAGCAGAATGCACCACAGTGTAGCATAATTCCATATGTGTACAGGAACAATAATATCAGGTCTGTCTTCAGGGTTTGGTATGTGGGTTGACTTGTTGACTACTGTGAATATTGGATATCCTGAGACTCTATTCCATGTCTGTCAGAGCAGAGTCTAGATAATCTAGTAGGCATAAAAGCAGGGAACACAAGCAAAGAAACCAAGATATGCACCAATAGTTTAATAGCTGAATTCTGATTCACTACCTCAGCCTCTGTTCCAGCCTAGATAGTCTCCTACAAATTTTGTTTCCATAAGCTGACTGGTACATATCAAGGTCAGTGACTCCACCCAGACCAAGGCCATCATTGTTGTTGGAAGTTGATATCAATAAGCTGACAGAGTCCAAATTATTTTCTCGTGCTATTTTATTTTTTTCGCTCGCTGCTCAGCACTCAGTACCAAATTTCTCTCACACAATACACAATAATTCTCGCAATCTCAGATCTCTCACTTGTTTCCAAAAAAATCTCGCAGTCTGAATAAATGTACAAACGGAACAGCATAGATACCCTACTTTTTGTTTTTTTTTTTTTTTACATTGGTGGTTTTGATGTTTGTGACTTGAGCTTGGGTGTCTGGCCAGATCATTTGCAATGCATTAAAACGGTCACAAATCGTGGTATAGCGCGCTGCGACGGAAATGCAATACGTAACATTCGATCGATCCCGCCGCCTCCAATTGTAAGCATCGACAAAATATGGGTACCTAGGCGGAACGGGATTCGAACCACCATGTTACTTTACCAATGACACTATGCACCTTATGAGGTAATCGAGCGCAATAATGGGCATTTGACCTCCCTTTGCGTCTTACCAGAGTGTTGCCTCTCATGGAAATGCATCTCCAGTCTTGAATGCGTGGGGAGAGTACATATGGGGGTGGGAAAGAACGGTTTCACTCTTGGCAGGGTACAGGTAGGTGCCGGCGGAAGATACTTGATGACAGTTATTACTTTACACATCCGAAGAAGGAAGCGATAAAAGTAATATTTGTATATTGCGATGCAAATTCAATCAACCCATCAGTTTCAGCCTCAGGTCGAAGAGGCTGCTTTTTTCTACGTGGCGACGTTGGATAGAACTGCCTCGGAAGATGATGATACATGATGAACGGTCGACGAGTGGGGGGAGGGGGGGGGGCGAACACCACCGTTTAGCCGGGCGAGAACCTTGATGGAGCTCGGAAGCCGATAATCGCAGCATGATTTCTCAATGCTGACAAGGGAGATAATCATGAAATCATAGACTCTCGAGTACCAAAGAAACCGGGTTGCCATTGTAGTACAACTTGTGTATAAGTTTAGCAGATGGACATGCCGAAGGCCATCAGATGTAGTATGTTACGGCAGATGGGGGCGATGGGTTGACAACGTTGGGGTTCTGTGCGGCTAACAGCGTTCTCTTTGTTATAATCTGAATGGTGGGCGTCTGAGCAGTAAAGGGAGGAGTATTAGGAAAGAATGAGTCAAAGGGAGAGAGAGAGACAGTCAGTCAGTTGGTGTGATCTTGTCCGAAAAATGAGACACGTGTGATTTTCATCGACCGGAGGATCTAGACCTGTGCACTATGACAACGCTTAACAAGTAAAAAAGGGCTGTGATGGGGCCAAACAACACTTTGGTTCCTTTTTCCACCCATAACGTGCAGCGCTGGCACTGTCCCTTTCCCTTCCTTTCATTACTACCTACTCCTCCCATCATCATCAACACGCCGGTCGTCTTGTCTCGCACCACTCTCCTTCCACCACTAGCACTACTTTACTCTCATAATGGATTTTGTTGATACCCGTCGCCCAGACGGTGACACAAGCCACCTCGCCGATCACCCAGACCTCATCATCCAGCGCTCCAATACTGTCCATCTCCAGCGTAACAAGACAGAACGGCACCGTCTCCAAGGTCTCCAACGTACCCTCTCAGAAACCAGCGGTGGTAGCAGTGCAAGTAAACGTCCTACTCCCAACAACCCTGCTACAATGACCTTGTATTACCGATGGAAACTTTGGATGATCAATGAGGGAGGAAGACAGCTCTTTTTCGGAGTATTCATCTTTCTTCATTTGTTGGTTGGGGTTCTGGGTTATATCCATTATCAAGTCAAGGATAATCTTAACAATGCTAGAAGGACATTTGGTGCTGGATTCAGTAAGTGTCACAAACCTTTCTTTTTTTCCCAATTGCCAACGACTAAACCCCACACGACAGCTATCGCACGTTCATCCGCTCTCCTCTGCCACGTCGACGTCATCTTCATCCTCCTCCCCATCTGCCGCAACTTTATCTCCATCATGCGTCGTACTCCCCTCGGTACCATCATCCCATTCGACAAGAACATCACTTTCCACAAAGCTACCGGCTGGTCCATCGTCATCTGGTCTCTAGTCCACACCTTTGCCCACGTCGTCAACGTTATCAACCTCTCCATCCAAAGCGCATCCACAACCGGCGAACGTGTCAAAAACTTTTTCCTCCTCTGTGTCGAAGCAGGTCCAGCTGTTACAGGGTGGATCATGTTGGCATGTTTGCTTGTTATGGCTTGGTACGCTCGAGAGGAAAAGAGGAGAGCCAAGTTTGAGAGGTTTTGGTATACCCATCATCTGTTCATTGTTTTCTTTATCAATTGGCAGCTGCATGGCATGTTTTGTATGATCAAGCCTGATAGGCCACCGTATTGCTCGTATAATACGATTGGAGTGTTTTGGGTGCGTTTTTTGCTTTTTTTTTTTTTTACCTGCTTTTTTTTCTACGTAACCGTAAACTAACGACCGCTTTTGGGTAGCGCTACTGGCTCGTAGGCGGTATCATCTTCATCATTGAACGTATCCTCCGCGAAGTCCGTTCCCGTCACCGAACCTACATTCACAAAGTCATCCAACACCCTTCCAAAGTCATGGAACTCCAAATCAAAAAAGAGAAAACCACCGTTCGTGCCGGTCAATACATTTTCCTCAACTGTCCCGAAATCTCTTATTTCCAATGGCACCCATTCACATTAACCTCTGCACCCGAAGAGGATTATATCAGTGTGCATATTAGGGTTGTAGGTGATTTCACTGGTGCGTTGGCTAAAGCCGTTGGATGTGATTTTGAGGGTGAGGGTAAGAAGGGTGGTGGTGGTGGTGGTGCGGATGCGGGAGGTAAAGTTGTTGGAACGGATACCAATCCTCCGCTTAATACGACTTTACCTCGTATCATGGTGGATGGGCCGTTTGGTTCTGCTTCAGAGGATTTCTTGAATTATGAAGTGGTGCTTTTGGTTGGTGCGGGTATTGGTGTTACGCCGTTTGCTTCGTGAGTGGCCCTTTTTTTTTTTTTTTTTTTTTTTTTTTTTTTTTTAATGACAGGAGGGCTGATTTGTTGTGTGCTTAGGATTCTGAAATCGATTTGGTACCGGATGAATAACTTTAATCATTCGGGCAAGCCGACGAGGTTGTCAAAGGTGCGTTGTGCGTTGTGTCGGTCGGTCGGAGGGTCGAGGGTCTAGATTCCCCAAGGGGGTCTAGACCACAACGTCATCACGTCCGACGGCCACGGTCGCGCAAAAAAAAATTTACAACTCTTTTTTAACGCTCTCTCTCCCACAGGTCTACTTTACATGGGTCATTCGAGACTTTGGCGCCGCTGAATGGTTCCATTCGTTATTGCACGCCATTGAAGAACAAGACACTCAAAACAGAATCGAGATTAATATTTACCTCACGGCAAAGATCAAGGATGATGATATGAATAATATTATTGTTCAAGAGGTGCGTGTGTGTTTTGCGCTTACGATGGGGGTATGCTAACGCTCCCTCCCCCCCCTTAGGTCGGCGCAGAGAAAGATGCCATCACCTCCCTCCGCGCACCCACACACTACGGTCGACCCAACTGGGACCGAGTCTTCCAATCCATCGGTGAAAAACATTCCGATACAGATTGCGGAGTCTTCTTTTGTGGACCCAAAGTGTTGAGTAATACACTTCATACGATGAGTAACAAGTATAGTAAACCGGATGGGACGAGGTTTTTCTTTGGGAAGGAGAATTTCTAGTGGTTATTTTTTTATTTTTTTTATTGTTTGTTCGCTTGCGAATGAAATGAACGATTGGTGTGCTTGTATACATATAGAATTTTTTTTTTGAAAGAGGGTCGGATTGTCGTGTATGCGTATGGCTGATGACTGATAGAGAGACTGCCCGCCCGGTGGCGAAAAGAACGATCCGCGTGTTCGCAATAGGATTGCCTTTTCACATGGGAACAGAATTTGTCTATTTTTGGGTCGTTATAGCGAGGAAGCCTTTGGAATTGTGCTGAGAGGCCCAGGGCTCAGGCTGTAGGTTATAGATACTGTTGCCATTGGGAGACTCATTTCGGTAACCATTGTGACAGTGAGTTATTCTGGCAGCGCCGCGGTATAACGGGGGAAAAGTAGGTGGCCCACCCACCCTCTTTAGGAATGAGACAGCGGCGACGCTTCGCTGTCGATGACGTTTTCCTAACTACCATGAACCACCAAATATCTAACATCTCGTTACTATGGAATCAAAGGGAAGAAGAAACGTTAGTGAATGTCCTCTGCAGCCCGCCAGTGAGTGAGCGGCAACATATCTTTCGCCGCTTCTGTGGCGTTTAATTTACTTTGGTACGCCTACGTGTTTTCCCCGTACTTGTAGGGAAATTACCGCAGAGCGGCCTGGAGACACGGCCTGGACGTGTGTTCAACTGCATGCCAGTACGATGGTACAGAAAGCCACCCAAAAAGAAACATGTTTCCGGAACAAGATTTTCTGTCGTGATATCCACCGGCACGTGGTGGGAAAGTCGTGGACCGATAGATGGCTGATAGATCGTTTTGTTTGGTTTCGCTCTCTCTCGTCGTCGCTGTCTTGTCTTCCAGCTATCATGATTCTAATAATCGTAGCTTGGTGCTTGGCTGACGCATGAATTGCGTCGGGTGCCCCACAACTGAATGGGAGGCGGAGCAATGGAGCCTGTCACCGACACATTTGGCTGATTTGGCTAGTAAAGTTCTTCCCTTCTAGATCCAACGCTTTTTATTCGCACCATCACCCTTGTGGGAGAATCGACGTCTAAAAAACCATATCGGTGAAGCCACTGTTCGTATTTATACAAGTTTGAACCAGACTATACTTTAGTAATCCCTTTCTCCCCCTCATCCTCCGTTTGCAAGCATATTTCCTAAATGGCCGGTACTGTGGCACAATTGTAGGCCTTTTTGGATTGCTCTGTTTGCGGATACTGTCAATTGACGACATTAACATGCAGGGCAGGACCTCTGGTATGATACCACTATTTTTGGTGTTTGGTCAAGCTCTTACAAACATCTCACGAAAAGCTCCTCGGCTATTCATTAAACTGGTTCCTCCACGGCGTTCTTACAGTCCAAGTCTGTACGTACTTTTTTTCTCTTCCGAGTCATGACTTGGTGTTTAAATGAAACCTTGCAAAGACGTCTACTGGACAGCGTTCTCGAAGGATACTCGACTTCTTCAGACCCTCATATACGGCATCTATCTTTTGGAGACAGTGCAGACCACTCTTCTCACTCACGACGCTTTCCAAGCCTTTGTTTTTGGTTTTATGGATCCTGCTTCTATGGATGACCTTCATACCCTATGGCTAGATGCCTATTTCTTTGATGGACTAGGTCTGTTCAAAGCGGCTAGCCACTAGAGCAGGATTTCCAGTGGTGCTCATTTTCCTTTGAACAGTCGCTCTCCTTGTCCAACTCTGCTATGCTAACAGAATTCGTGCTCTACTGTCCCGATTCGAGGTAATACCTGGGATCATTGCGCTGGTGAGTCAAGTATTACATGGTTCGCGCATAGTCGAGCTGCTTATCTTGCTCTCAGCTAACCATTACACAATTTGCCTGTGCGATAGGCGCATCTATTAATTTTAGGAATATCCAATTCTCCAATGTGTACGAGGAAATGTCTGCCTCTCCCATGAAGTTCACTATCGGCTGCGTGAGTCGGAATCTTGCGTAATACGGTTGACCTCTCTGATTTTGCCTTCAGCTTTGGGTCGGGTGTTCCTTAGCTGCTGACATCATTATTGCTGTGACAATGGTCTATGCCGTGAGCCTCTATCGTTTCTTTCCAGACAAGTTCTCATTTGTACCATTTAGCTCTCGCGGTATGACACCACAGCTAAAGAGACTAGGAATCTTGTCAGTCGGCTTAATCGACTTGCGATGGAAACGGGTAGCCTCGTGGGTCTGTTCGTAAATTGAGTCCGATGCTCTTTACCAACTGACACCCAACAGCGCTCACACATATGTGTCAGTTCTTGCTCTACAATTTGTACCCGGACTTGAGTTATTATATAACTCCGGTTCTGGTCACTGCAAAACTTTATTCGAACTCGTTATTAGTATTTTTTAATAGTCGAGTCCGGATTCAAGGCGCACGGGGAACTGGTTACAGCCAAACTGAACGAATTAACCGGAGGACAAGCATTCGTGTCACTCTTCAAAGCAGAGTAAATCCGGGACGCTGGGTGGCGACTAGTTCTTTGGAGGGTTTGAATGACATGAATAACTCTGGCTTAACGGTAGGTACTTATCCTTGATGTACGTTCTACTCGGACTGAAGGCTCAAATCTAGGACATACAGACAAATAAACTGGAAACCAAGACGGAAATCGGGAACGCGGGACTTATTCCTATTGAAAGCTGCCAATTGCCGTATTAGCTGGCGTTGTAAAAGAATATGTGGACTGGAGTGCTAATCTCCTCCTGGACTTTATACGCGTACCTTTCGTGCCTTCAACGCATGACAAGATAATATCGCACAAATGCTATTTATTTATTTTAAAATGACCTTACAATTACCCTGTAACCAATGTTAAAGCGCCCTATTCATAATATCAGGAACTTGAAGATGCATCCGATGATTCGCTTTGTTTTGCCGTCACAAAAACTTTGTACAGCCTGCTTCCCGATCGCAGGTAGTGTTCAGATTCATAGTATCCGTAGAATACTGATTTGCTCAGGTGATATCTGTCGATAGGAACCGCTGTCCGATGGTCGGTATCAGTGAGATGAAACAGTAGGTAGAGAAGCACTCAAGGCACACTAATGTTGATCGTCGTCAGATTGGATGTCCTCAGTGTAAGCCTTGTAACATGTCAAAGGGCCTGAAAAATTGAATGTTTGAGGCTGGAGCGGCTTTTCCTAGTGAAACTCGAGAAATGAGCAAAAGTTGCCCGATGGGAGGGAGCGAAATCAACGTACCTCAGCAGAGAATCGCAGTCACAAGCTACCCGAAGTGGCCCGGAATTCATGAAGGAGTTGCTGTGAGTTCAAGGTATAAAAAGGGAAGGTGGCAGCCACCCTCCTGCCTAGTCTCGCTTACCAGCCGGCTACAGACAGGATTCCGTCCGTAGTCGTGTGGGAGCAAATTCCCCCCGGTCGGGCGCAGCTGAGTTCGGTGTTTGCCGGGACTGCTTTCTACACTCCTTCGTTGACCGAGTCCCCACCAAGCTGGAACCATGGCCATAAAATGATTGCGTCGGCTCAAATATATACTTGTTCACGAAAGGATTCGCTGCAACGAGACATACTGTGTTGGAATTATGGCATGTCTTCACTTGCCGCAGGGGGCCGTCAGGGTCCGATGGCAGGTACGAGTCCGTTTTCTGGTGTTCAGGCATTGTAGCTAATCGACGATGGGAGCGAAACCGAATGATGGAACGAACCAAATAAATCGACATCTATCGGACCACAACTTTCCCACCTTCCGTATAGGGAAAAAACTGGCAGACTCGTAATCAATTTCCATTTTCAGCCTCACCATCCAAGCACGTCGAATTGCTAGCTTGCTTTTCATCTCCTTGTCGCAAAAAGGTCTTATATCGTCCACAGTAATGAAAGGCTATGTAATCTACAGCTACAATACGCAATACACAGTGGGAAATAGTTATAGCTCTGAACGCAACGAGAGTGGTTAGCCTTGAGCTTGGCAAACCCCGAACTCAGCCGCGATCCGACGGCTAGTAAGCGAGACTGTTTCCTGCCTCTTTGGGAATGACAGCGGCAACGCTTCGCTGTCGCTTTGTGTCTCGTACTCATTGCTAAAGAGGCAGGAGGTGTGTGGGTGCCACTCCCCAGAAACGAGGATTCGTCTTCATCACCCAATATTTTCTTTTTACGGATGGGTGGGAAAGCTGTGTTCCGATAGATGCCGATAGATCGCTTTGTTTGGTTCGCTTCCCCTTTCGTTCTCTCATCGCCGCTAGCCCAGGAAATTAGGAAAAACTTACTCCAACAATCTGGTTGGCGCGTCGGGCGCTCCAAAGCTGAGTGGGAGGCGGAGTGCCTGTATTGGAATGGAGCCTTTAGCTACTTTGGCTAGTAAAGTTCTTCCCAACGCCTTTTACTCGCACCGTCACCCTGGTGGGAGAATCAACGTCCAAGAATATCGTGACGAAGCCACTGTTCGTATTTATACAAGTTTGAACCAGTCCATACTTTGTTAATCCCTCCCTTCTCCGTCTCCTGTTTGCAGCATATTTTCTAATGGCCGGTACTTTGGCACAGTCGTAGGCCCTTTTTGCATCGCTCTGCTTGCGGATACTGTCAATTGACGGCGTTAATATGCAGGGCAGGACCTCTGGTATGATACCACTGTTTTTGGTGTTCGGTCAAGTTCTTACGAATATCCCACGAAAAGCTCCTCGGCTATTTGTTAAACTGGTTCCTCCACGGCGTTCTTACAGTCCAAGTTTGTACGTATTTTTTTCTCTTCCGAGTCATGGCTTGGTGTTTACATGAAACTCTTCAAAGACGTCTACTGGACAGCGTTCTCGAAGGATACTCGATTTCTTCAGGCCTTCATATACAGCGTTTATCTTTTGGAGACAACGCAGACCATTCTTCTCACTCACGACGCTTTCCAAGCTTTTGTTTTTGGTTTTATGGATCCTGCTTCTATGGACGACTTTCATAATCTATGGCTTGATGCCTATTTCTTTGATGGACTAGGTCTGTTCAAATCGGCTAGTCACTAGAGCAGGATTTTCTGTGGCGCTCATTTCCCTTGAACAGTTGCTCTCCTCGTCCAACTCTGCTATGCTAACAGAATTCGTACTCTACTGTCCCGATTCAAGGTAATACCTGGAATCATTGCACTGGTGAGTCAAGCACTATATGCTTCGCACATGCTTATCTTGTTCTCAGTTATCCATTACACAATTTGCCTGTGCGATAAGCACATCTATTAGTTTTAGGAACTTCCGATTCTCTGGTGTGCACGGGAAAATGTCTGCCTTTCCCGTAGAGCTCATTATCAGCTACGTGAGTTGGAATCTTGTATAGCATGGTTGACCTCTTATTCTGCCTTCAGCTTTGGGTCGGATGTTCTTTAGCTGCTGACATCATTATTGCTGTGACAATGGTCTATGCCGTGAGTCTCTATCATTTCTTTCCAGACAAGTTCTCATTCGTATCGTATTGTTTAGCTCTCGCGATATGATACCACAGCTAAAGAGACTAGGAATCTCGTCAGTCGACTTAGCCGACTTGTGATGGAAACGGGTAGCCTCGTAGGTCTGTTCGTATGTTGAGTCCGATGCTCTTTACCAATTGACAGCCAACAGCTTTAACACATATGTGTCAGCCCTTGTTCTACAATCTGTACCCGGACATGAATTATTTTATGACGCCGGTTCTGGTCACTGCAAAACTTTATTCAAACTCGATGTTAGCATTTTTTAACAGTCGAGTCCGGATTCAAGGCGCACGGGGAACTGGTTACAGCCGAACTGAACGCATTAACTGGAGGACAAGCATTCGCGTCACTACCAGTCATGATGCAGCCGTTCCATTCTCGACTCTTCAAAGCAGGATGAATTCGGGACGCTGGGTAGCGGATACTTCTCCTGGAAGTTTGAATGACATGGATAGCTCTGGCTCAGCGGTAGGCACTTATCCTTGATGCACGTCCTACTCGAATCGAGGGCTCAATCTAGGACACACAGACAAATAACCTGGAAACCAAGACAGAAATTCAGAGCACGGGGCCTATTTCTGTTGAAAGCCGCTAATTGCCGTATTAGTTAGTATTATAAAAGAGTATGTGGAGTGGAGTGCTAATCCCCTGGACTTTATATTTGTACCCTCCGCGCCTTCAACGCATGGCAAGATGATATGGCCCGGTTGCTATTCATTTAAATGACGTTACGATTACCAGTATTGCTAAAGGCCCAGTGCCCAATGTAAAAGCAACTTATTCATATTATCAAGATGCATCCAATGATTCGCTTTATTTCGCCGTCACAAAAAACTTTGTACAGCCTGCTTTCCGATCGCAGGTAGAGAGATGTACTCTGGGCTTGCTCAAGTTATACCTGTCGAGGGGAACCGCTGTCCGATGGTCGGTGTCAGTGAGATGAGAGAGCAGTAGAGAGGCACTCAAGGCGCACTACTGTTGATCGCCTTCAGGATTGGACGTTCTCAATGTAAGCCTTGTACCATATGAAACGGCCTGAAAGACCGTTCTTATGTGTCCACTTGCGTATAGATTTGAAAGGGTGGTCTATATTTTATGGAAGGGAATTGCGGGATATCGTGCCCAGGAAGTAACGCAAACAGTGATTTTGACGCTGTTGAGCAATAGAATCTCGGAGGCGAGTAGTCGGAGAGGCTGCGAACAGTCAATTAGTCCACTTCGGAAAATTCCGAAATCGCGTCACCTGCCCTTTTTCCACCCCGCGAAGCGGGCTTTGGCGCATAGCGCCCCCACTGAGGGTAAGGACATTCGCTTGCAGAGGGCTTACCCTCAGCGGGGTAGGTTAGCAGTTAGGCGTTAGAGATTAGTAGTTAGCGGCTAGCTGATTAGGGGTTGGTCAGGGATGGATATATTGCAAAAACGCGAAGGAGTACTTACAGACGCGTGAAAATGGTATTGCCTTTCCGAGGTGAACACTACTTGAGGCTGCGAACGAGCTGCCAAAGTTACGTCACAGACCTTTTTGTTATTTCATGAACTCTAAAAGACTCCGTTATCTAGAGCGTATGCCGATTGACGATGAAAAGGAAAGGAAATAGAAAAATACTTGGAAGATGGCACCACACGCCACCGTTCTTTGACGTAAAAGGTCCGTTCCACCGTGAGCGTTGTTCACCGAGAACATCAGCAAAATGGACACCTAAATATAATAAATTATAATGTATTTTGCTGATTTTAGTCCATTGTAATAGATTAAAATCAAGCAATGCTATTACAATACATTAAAATGCATTAAAATGAGACTGGTGTTATTATAATCCATTAAAATACAATAAAATGGGATGGTATTATTATAGTACATTAAAATGCAATAAAATGGGATGGTATTATTATAGTGTATTAAAATGCAATAAAATGAGACAGAGTTATTATAATGTAGTAAAATAGATTGTAACAGAGGCAATCAAAACAGTGCATTTTTATGCCTTCCAGAGGACAGGGAGAGGACTCTATAAAGTGAAGGGAAGCTTTTGGTTGGGGATTTGATCAATAGAAACAGCAAGGGGGTGGAGATAGGTCTTTTGAGTAAGGGGATATATTGCACTATGCGTGGTGGTAAGTATATGGCACTGTGGTACAGTGGTCTTGAGCACCCCGCGACTGCCAAGGATTGCTGACTAATCCACCTTGAGGTCGAGGGTTCGACTCACGGAGGTTGCAACAAATAAATAGTATTTCTTTTTGTCCCCGACCCCCAGGTGGGGCCAATGCATTATAATGGCTGAAATACATTATAATAGCCAAAATACATTATAATAGCCAGAATACATTATAACCATTTTGCTTCATTTTAATCTATTAAAATAAAGGAACAACAATTATATTACATTAAAATAAACCATAATGATTATAATGTATTTTGGCCATTATAACATATTTCACTCATTTTATTCCAATATATTTAGGTGTCCATTTCGCTGATGAACGATTTCTGAAGAGTGAAAGACTAAATACCTCAAGTTTGATAGGCCAAAATTGCGGCTTACTCAAAAAACCGCTCGTGAACGATTTCCTTTTCCATGACAGACGCAAACGCTCGCCCATTTTCTTTTCCTTTCTTTCTTTTTGGCTGCGACAATTTTTGTGCGTGTGTAAAAGAGAATCGTTCTCAAGTGGAACTGGCAGAAGTTGCTCTTTTTTTCATAGTGCATTCAATGTTCCCCCGATATCCAAAAGTCTCACTTAAAAGTATCTCACATGGGAATAGCTTGTTTTTGGTCTTTTTAGTCATTGAGAATGAACGTTGAGCTATGAGCATGGGTATCACGCACTTGCTCCAATTTATATGATCTGCAGCTACTAGCTTGTTCTCACATCAATGACCGCTCATGTGTGGGTCTTAGGTCACTAGTTCACATATCGCATTTCTTTGGAGTGTACTGAATAAAGTTCAGGCACAGTGTACGTTTTGGGTCGAATACGGTCTGGCCCAGCTGAATACATCTAACCAGCCGGATTACTCCAACTCTTCCCAGAATGACAGTATACTAAACGCGAGCGAAGATGTGTCGCATTCTGAGATTCGTCTACTCAAGGTGTGGTTTCCTTTGCCCCGTGACTATGTGCCAGTTAGGGGATAGCGGTTAACCTTTAGTTGTCGGGCGGTTGACCCGGAGCGGAATGACATTGATTGCCAAAAACGGAAGGGGTGCTGCCGAAAACGGCAGTGGTGAATCCTTTGATCGTAGTCCTCAGTACCTGGTATGTTTCAATCCCCCAGCGCTCTTGTCACCCCGTGTGGTCCTTCAAAGTCTGGCTCAGTCTGGCCCTCGAGCCCATCGACGAGGACCTGAATACGTGTCGTCTCTTGGTACCCACTGATCTGCACACCAAACCAATCATACTTACCATCATATCAGAGGAGAAGACAAATCATAACGTTTAGCCCTCTTCTCTATTCATCGGGCTGCGCATTTTGTTATCTACCGAAGATCTTCTTACCGGTCAGGTAGGTTATTTTTACTTTGAGCTTCCGCCAACAGCTATTAATTATAGGGACCCACCGTCTCGAAATCTGATGTAGGCCACATTATATAGAGTACGAAGTCCATAGGTCTGATCATTGTCGGAGAGTCCTCGCTGAACGCTTGGCCGGCGCCGATTTCCTTGTGCCCACGGTGCTTTCGCTTGAGACTTATTCGAGCTTGATAGAGACAGGCTATGAAGCTCGATGAAATACTGTACGCGCGGGCAGCGTGTACCATGCTGCTAAATAAGATATTAGCACCTCACGCTTTCATCCTACCCGTTGCTACCCCGAGTTAATCTGACAGTCACCAGGCACAGATAACGACTTACGCCGGGCCGGGATCGACGTCAAAGCACGTGGTCATAACCGGCAACACAGCCATCCATTTCAACCTTGCTCTCTTCCGCTGTACTGGGTTGATTCGCGATCCTCAATGGCGTTGTATACCCCAGGGCTCCCTGGGTGCCTTTGGGGAATTGCAAGCCAGTTCATTCATGCCGTATTCAAGAAGAATGGTAACCCATTCTCTTGTGGACGACTTGCCTCGTTCATCGCTGTCAAGTGATGCATATATGGTTACAAAGACGACGCTCCATGTCAGTTTGAACTCGAAAGGAAGAAAGATAAAGCAGCAGGATGAGAACCGTCTGGGTAAGTACCACACCACTTGGCTTCCCATTCCGCGTCGGTTGAATGGAAAAAGGTTTATTTTTACAGGTTGCGAACCAAAGCCTCAGAATTCAGACCTGACTCAGTGAGTGCTGCGGTCGACGTTTTCTCGGGTTCAATTGTCTTGGCTCAAGAAATTACCTCTTTGCTTGGTAGCTAATCCTGTGAAAAAGGTCGGTTCTCTTCTCTCAATGCACTATACATATTTACAAATTCCGGGAGTAGTGATTGTACCACAACGGTGTTACGGCGATCTAGTATATAGAGGTTCCGGACGCGGAGCTCGGATGAGTGGATCCATCACGGACGATTAAGTCATCAAAACCAGTACCAACGTTTCGTTTTGCTGTCTCCACTGTGCTGGGTTGTCTTCCACCTCTATATTACTTCATGCCTCCCCTTCTGCTACACACCTTTCCCCGTCATCATGGATTCGTCTAGCGTTCACTCAGCAACTCGCGCTGATGATTCGTACAAGTCGCATGCCCCGGAAGAGCATGGGTGTGAGATATCTGGTATTACCCTGCAGGAAGAGGAGAGAGAGAGGAGCGAGAGCGAGAGCGAGAGCGAGAGAGGGGCAGGAAGAAGGAAGGGCCTTTGGAGAGAACGATGTGCAGGGACTGCACGAACCATCTTCCATCATGTCAAGACACACACAGGCGTTGGGTTGGTGTGTGCTGTCGCATACTTTGACCCGTATGTGAAGTTTTTCAGATTCTTCTTTCTCTCGCTCATACTTTAAACTCTCAGGGGAAATTGGGGTGTTGATCTGCAAGCTGGCTCAGAATACGGATACAGGCTTCTATTCGTCGTTTTACTCGCAGGCTTAATTGCGGTGTTCTTCCAAGTCCTGGCGAGCAGATTAGGCTGCGTGACTGGATTGGGTACGTCCGATACTTTGGTACTCTTTTTCTATTCGACACGGTCTCCGCCTCCACTCCATACCATTCAAATTGTCCATTTCTATGGCCAATCCTATCCATCATCCATATCTCGACCACCCTAGACCTTACAGCTTTATTTTTGCGTTCTTTTCCTTGGCTTATGCCGTAATTGACTCATTACCATTCCCAGATCTTGCATCCCATTGCCGGTTACTCTTACACGACCGACCCAAGCATACGTTCCTATACCGCTGGCTGGGGCTCTATCCACTCTATATCCTCTCTGAAACTGCCATCATCGCAACCGACCTGGCCGAGCTTCTCGGCTCCGCCATAGCCTTATGCTTGCTTTTCCCAAAGCTGGAACTATGGCATGGGGTACTGATTACCGCTTTCGACGTGGTTTTGATTCTGGCGCTGGGCGACCCATTGGGCGGGAGGCCCGTGAAATCGTTTGAGTTGGTTATCGCAGGATTGGTGAGCGCTTCACTCCCGGGTGCCTTTTACCCACACCGGCTAATCATCATACAGGTTCTCGCAGTCTTGGTGTGCATGTGCATCATCATCGCTCGAGTTGATGTTCATTGGGGAGATGCCTTTGAGGGATACCTGCCTTCTAAATACATCTTTCCTAATGGCGCTTTATACACTTGTATGTTCATATATCAATTCATTCAATACAAGGGCGGATTTGATACTCCTCTACAGCTGTTGGAATTCTTGGCGCTACGGTTATGCCTCATAGCTTATTCCTTGGCTCCGCCCTTGCTACCCAGGATCGTATTACTCCGCCTTCGTATCAGGATTCGGGTCCCGATTCTAAACCCAAAGGTGTGCTGGCTAGCCTTCGAACCAACGTCATCAATGCATTTCGGACCCCTCCTCCCAGCGAGTACGCTACCAATGCGAAGAGTCACTCTGAGAGGAATAACAACTCGCTGGCTTTCGTCAAGGGACACTTGTATCATGGAATCGTTGACGTGGCTTTGAGTCTACTGGGATTTGCGGTGGTCATCAACAGCGCGTCAGTTCCTGACACTCCTTCTATATTTCCAGGCTAATCCAGGTCCTCCTCCAGAATCCTGATTCTTTCTAGTGCTGTGTTTTTCTATGGTGACGATCCACGTACCATGGGTTCGGATAAACAGGCGGGATTGTTCGATGCGTATGATTTGATCAAGGAGACCGTCGGACAGGGCGCTGCGACGCTGTTTGCAATTGCCTTACTAGCTGCTGGACAGGTAATCTTAACCATTTTATCGCGAGGCTTGTTGACTGATATTCATTCATCGTACAGAGTTCCTCGATAATTGCTACCGTAGCAGGGCAAGCCGTATCTGAAGGGTTCTTGCAATGGCGGACTTCGGTATGTGATAACCATTGAATTGGCTGCACGGGTGCTGATATCCGTATCAACAGGCTGTAGTCCGTCGTTTGCTCACCCGACTGCTTGCCATCATACCTTCCATGGCAGTTGCCATTGCGGTCGGGAGGAAAGGAATTGATATCCTCCTGGTTACTTCTCAAGTCGTGCTTTGCGTCGTCTTGCCATTCATCTCCTTCCCGTTGATATACCTCACTTCGAAGAAGGAAGTTATGGCTGTCAAAGTTCCTTCTTCCCGACCTTCGCTGGTCCCCTCCGCAACGTCATCAGCTTCGTCATCATCATCGACAACGTTGCATCCAAAAGAGACTGATGACGTTGAAGCTGAAGCTGTAGAGCTTGCCGCATCTGGAGACGTTGCCACCGACAACGCACAAGAGGAGGAAAAGATGATCTACTTCAATAATGGGATTGTCACGAAATGCATTGGAGGAGCGATTTGGATCCTTGTTATGACCGCGAACGTCTACCTGCTCGCTACTTTGGCCATGGGAAAGGGAAATGGCTGAAACCATGAGCTGGTGTTTTCTGCGTTCTTTTTTCGCGTAGCTGTTCGATGAACAGACTATTGTTTTCTGTCAGGCCAGGTAAGCCCTATCGTCTTTCTGCTGAGCTCCTGTCGGAGGAGCGCATTGTTGGTTGATGGCGAGGACACTAGTTCATGGTCCAGTGACCATGGTCGAGGGCTCCATAGAGGTCTTCTCCTGTACTTGTATGATCTATGTTGTGAATTGATTGGTTCTGTTGTACACCCTCAACATGCGCTGATCTCGTATTTGTATGAAGGAAAGGTATGTTGACAAGCTTTTCTACGTACGATCCTGAGGATATTTGTTACGTGAGCGGACCCTGGGCGAAAAAGTATCTTTTGAAAATTCAGGTTATCCACACCTTTCCCATGCCGGATTCGGTCCTAGGAAGGTGTTTGGTGGCCACAAAGGGGACGGAACATGAGAGGACGAGGGACTGGAAAGATACTCGCTTGAGGATGGGCGCCAAGATATTCTCGAGAGTCCTGGGGCCTAGTAATCATCAACATACCTTTTCTTCCGTACGTACACGAGACCAGCGCCGCCACCAGCGCCTGTTGGGGTATACTGTACCATCCACCTGGCTCGGTGCTCGGAATTATGAGAGTAAAAACCGAGGCACATGGCTGCCGGTTCTGAATCGGTTCTGCCGGTCCGGCTCTTTTTTCTCCCCCGCAACGCAATACCCACGCGTACTGGCTTCTCACCGCTGTTAAGGCGCTCTATGACCTCGCAAATGACGAGGAAGAGACCCTATTCAACACTATGAGAAGCTTCTCCAGTCAAAAATCGCTATCTCGAATCGCATCCTCAGAAATTCGTGGTTTTTCTTCTCGACCGGTATTCTTTTCTTCAACGAATCCCAAAGTTACATATGACCTACGAGTTCCGCGTAAAATCAAATGGAGAGCCCACGAGGGTAAGTACTGGTTATTTAAAGGGAGATCCTTGTGCTCATCGATATGACATAGCTTCTTTCTCAACGATGTCTGCAAATTCTCTTCTCGATGCCTTCAAAGCAAAAAGACCAGCTTTTGGGACGTTCATTACATCCGGAGGATTCTTTTTTGCTCGTGCAGTAGCAAAGGCCAGCCCTCACATGGAATGGATATGCATCGACTGCGAGCACGGATTGATGTCGCTAAATCCTGGAGTCTCTGAGCTGATCGCTGCTATCCAGGCTACAGGGATACCGGCGTTTGTAAGGATACCCGCTACAGGAGTCAGTATGGGAACGAGCTGGCAGATTAAATATGCTTTGGATGCTGGGGCGAAAGGTGCGTGTTCCAAATTGATCATCCCGAAGATATCTATCTAAGGACATTTGTAGGGATCGTAGTGCCAATGGTCGGTGCATACTCATGCTCTCGGGCTTATGAACGCCATGTTCAATTACTCTCAGGTCTCAACCGCGGAGAAAGCACGAGAAGTCGTGTCCGACAGTCGGTTCCCCCCGGTTGGTCGACGAGGCTTCGGAAGCTCATATACACACGGAAATTGGAACATGTCGGCCCAAGACTACTTGGATATTGCCAATGATAATGTGATTGTCACGGTGCAAATTGAGACCAAGGAGGCTATAGAGAATCTTGAAGAGATTGCAGCCGTTGATGGGGTTGGTGAGTTTATGATTCACCTACCGTTCGTCTCACGATAATTAATCTTCAGCTCCCTTTTCAGATGTTTTACTATTGGGTCCATCTGATTTATCAATGGCCTATGGCTATCCTGTGCCTTCACCCGACCCTCACCCCGAGATAGAGAAGCTTATACAAAAGGTTTTACGTGTTGCGCACGAAAAAGGGAAGAAATGGTGCGTGCTCCTATTACCTCATGGCTTTAAATCTCACTCGCATCCCACATAGTGCAATGTACGTGAATAATGGCGAGAAGGCAGCTCAGCGTGCAAAAGAAGGATTCGACATGGTAATTCAGCTTGTTCCATCAGCATTTCAGAGCTCATAGTTTTTTGTTCCTAGGTGAGCGTTACGAACGATATTGGAAATCTTACACTGGGAATATCAGCACAGTTCGATGACGCTGTACGCCTGTCTAAGTGATTGTATTTCCACTGAACATTGCAACCAATGAATTACGGAACACATGACAGATGCTAGGAAATGCCGTTCCCTTTGAATATTCTCACAATCACTTTTGTCTTCTATCTTTTATCTCACATACTCATGGAGCCCCACTCTCTTTTACGTTCTTTCCAAGCCAATACTGCGGCCTTTGGGGTCTGGCTCACGAATGGTGGCTTCTTTCATGCGCGTGCGCTCGCCTCAGCTAGTTCCCGGATCTCTTGGGTTATGATTGATTGTGAACACGGCTTGATATGCTTGAATCCTGGCGCAGCAGAACTTATCGCTGCGATTCATGGTGTACCTAATGGACCCAGTGCTCTCGTTCGCATACCTGCAACCGGGATGAGCTCAGGTACAAATTGGCAGATCAAATATGCATTGGACGCTGGAGCGAAGGGTGTTCTAATTCCTATGGTTTGTCGGGACGGCAATGTGAAGGTCTTCTGTTCTCATGTTTTCCTTGACAGGTTTCGACAGCTGAGAAGGCGAGAAGCATCGTTGAGGACAGTAGATATCCTCCCGTCGGGAGAAGAGGTTATGGAGGCGCGTACACGCACGGAAACTGGGGAGTTAGTAGGCCGGAATATTTCCGATCAGCTAACGAGAACATCTTGGTGCTTGTTCAAATTGAGACGGTTGAAGGTGTGAATAATGTGCAGGAGATTGCTGCAGTGGATGGTATCGGTGAGAATTTTTTGGTTATACTGCTCTCTTAGCACTAATGTATCCCTTTGCTTCGCCAGATGGACTGTTCGTGGGGCCATCAGATCTCTCCGTTACACTAGGATATCCGCCACCAGCACCGGATCCTCATCCAGAGGTTGAAAAACGGATTCAGGACATTCTAGATGCCGCACACGCGGCAGGAAAGAAATGGTGTGCTTTCTCCTCAAGCTAGAGACCACATGCTTGACTGGATTCCATACCTTAGTGCCATTTATTGCGTTTCCGGGGCACAAGCTTCCCGTAGAGCAGCACAAGGCTTTGATATGGTAATTTGCAACGCTTCTTCCGGAATGAATGCGCGGGCTAACGGATCGTGATTGAGATCAACATTACAAGTGATGTCGGCGCTATGTCGGAAGCGATAGTGGCCCATGTAGATGCGGCAACTGCTCAGGATTGAACCTCGTTTACTTGTCACAGTCGTGTATACATTCATTGAAAACACTTTTGAACCGTCATGATTAAGAATAAGCAGCAATAGCATCATCGAAAGCGTCTCCGATGGTAGTCTTGATTTCGTTAGCCCTGGTGAGAAGTCCGGACTAATTTGCACAAGTCAGCGCCTCGAGAGCGACCGGCAAATCAAGTAACATACCGGAGACTTGTCAATGAGAGCATCAGAAAGTGCAGTAACGTCGGTGTCGAGGTTTCGCAAGTCTTGCAGAACAAGGGCAGGGATACCACCAATGGGAAGTGCTGAAACGAGGAGAGTTTAGACTAGGAAGTACCACATGGAGCATATTTCACACCTTGGAAAGCTGGCTTCTTAGCAACGATATTCTGGAGAGCCGAGAGGATGATAGGCTCGAGGGTTTCGACGGCAGAGAGGATGTCAGCACCGTCAGCGTCGCTGAAGGGGCTAGTGGCCTAGGACATGGGTAAGCAAATAGAGCAAAGTGAAGGACGTCATATCGTGAGCGCACCTGGACATCTGTGACAGTCTTCTTCACAGTGTTGTCGAGGGTGACAGCAGAGTTGTGGATGGCCTGTCACCAAAAAGCTAAGCACATTGCACGACGGACTAGATTCAAGTCAATGGCTTGCTTACAAGGGCAGCCACAAGACTTCCACCAGAGTCTGGGAATGCCTGGATCGCGTTATTGAGAGCGGTGGTTTGAGTCGTAATGGTGGCAATATCGGCCTTGACGGTTGCAACGTCGCGCTTGACGGGGCCGGCAAAAGCAGCAGTAGCAGAGAGCAAGAAGACAAATGAAGAGAAGATCTGAACCATCGTGAAGCTTTGGGGTTTGAACTGCAAGGGTTGTGTGTTCAATGGTCTCTCCCTCTCAATGTTGGTGCTCTTATATACTGGCTATAATCGCCCGACTCGTTGGATTCCGGTAGTCCGGGTTATGCAACATGTAGTTTCTGGGGATGTATAACAAACGCGAGGATAGTTGTGCGCATGACACCTCGAGCGGTTGAATGCTGCAATAATTCGTCCACTTTGGTGAACATGACGACAAGTTAATAGACTAGGATATAACGTGAATGAAGCCGTAGCACCACGAGACCAGCGTAGAGACGTACATTACATGTGGTTCTTTGATCGTTTCCAGTGGTGGAAGAAACCTTCACGATCAGGTGGTATTTTTAGCTGATCCTGGGATATTTGAGCTTGACAGATGGTGTGAAAAATCCTGTGGTTCCTATGCATGAAACAAGCGATTCCGACAGAGGTTCTGGGTCAAATTATGATCCCGAGCAACTTTAACGGTCAGAAGCAGAACAGGAGATTTACGCACTTAATGGCAACGAGATAGCACAATACAGAGAACCTCAAGATGCCCAGATTTGGGGAATGTAGGGAAATGTGGGGAAACGCAGGAGACCCGCGTGCAAACGTTTCTCGAATCAAGTTCTTGAATAAATTTCACATGTTGCAGGATAGAGGGAGAGTTCCATTCCTTCGAATGCGAAACGTGCGACAAAGCATGTAGAATGGTGTGCTTCTTTCGAAGCCTGTGATTGTGCAAATTGCGCTCTTTTGCCATGAGGCTACTTCTCACAGCGGAAAG
Organism: Moniliophthora roreri; assembly: GCA_001466705.2. NCBI lineage: Eukaryota > Fungi > Basidiomycota > Agaricomycetes > Agaricales > Marasmiaceae > Moniliophthora > Moniliophthora roreri. The sequence goes on along the minus strand of LATX02000100.1, from coordinate 909,638 downwards.
CAAGAAAAGTTTACCCATGCTCGATGCTAAAACAACGAGATCTCGAAAGGAAAAAATGGGGTTCCTGGACCTGAATCTCGGTTGGTGTGCGATCCACATATGAAACATTCTTCCGTTGACCTTGAACTCGGTATACGATACCCGAAGCGCAGAGGCGACATAGCAATGATAAAACAATTTGCCGACTACATCTTTGAGCAGTTTACAGTGCCTGATGCCGTATAATACACTCGTAACAAATACCTAAGAAAAACTCGGTCAAATGCTAAAATGACATAGGTATAGTAGATCTTCACCAAGAATGTCATGAGATTAATCAAAATTTATACCGCCGTCGATCGCCAGCTAATTAGTGGGTTGAGATCAGCATACGTCGCCCACTCCGGAAATTCAAGACGACGAACCGTTTGACCTGTGTACGTATTAGCGGGCTCTTCGTCGGTATCGACAGAACAAGACGTCACTCACCAGTAACCCACTTGGCCTCATCTGATACAAGATACGCTACCAAATTGGCAACGTCCTCCGGGGTGCCCTTGACGTCCGTAAGCGACCTACTCGCTTGTAGCTACAACATTATACATAAGGCGGTTGTTCTAGTAATAATATTGAAAAGCACATACCACGTCGATCATATCTTGCGGAATCAATTTCCCTGGATCAAAGCTATGATGAAGGGACAAAGGAAGGAGCAACCGACGCGTACCCATTTCAGTTGGTATGACTCCTACACGCACAAACACTGATGAGGATGAGTAATTAATGACGGTTACAAAAGTACTTACCTGGGGCATAGGCATTGACAGTAATTCCATATTTTCCGTATTCTTGTGCTTTCCGTAAACCAATTTCAGATAATCGTCATAAGCTGAGGTAAGTACAACGTACCTGCTGATTGCGTCAACCCTCTCACGGCAAACTTGCTCGCTGAGTACGCGCTAGCGTATGGTGCCGCTGGCACGAAAAAATTGGTAAAGGGAGTCGGGATAAAAATCCGGTTACACACCCCGTTTCCCAGCCATTGATGATGCCGCTATGATGCGACCCCCTCGACCTTGAGAGACCATCTGTTTCCCAGCCCATTTATAGCATAAAAATACACCCCGAACGTTCACCGCCAGGACATTGTCGAATTCTTCTTGAGATACTGTTTGTATTATCGTACAAGAGTAAGCCCAAGTGAAAAGGAGGGAGACACGGGTAAGACAACAAACGAGTATCGATAGAACCGAGCTGAAGCAACCCAGCATTGGCTACCATCTACAACATTCGTTAACCCGACGGCAAAAGCGAAGAAAGAAACGAGGACACGTACGACATCCAGCCCACCAAATTCCTCGACTGTTCTATTCACCATCCGTTTGACGTCCTCTTCTTTCGATACGTCTCCTGGTACAACGAGGGTTTTACATTTCAAACCCTGAGCAATAGTATGTAATGTCTCCTCCTTCCCTGGAACGTCGTTGAGTGCGACAGCGTACTCTGGATCTTGGGAGAGCCGAGTGGCGATAGCGAGACCGATGCCTTGAGCGGAGCCTGTTACAAGTGCTACTTTCATGCTGGGATATCTGTGGATTTAAGATTGCATCGGATCACTTTTATACTGTGGCCTCAAAAGTAGTAAACCTTAATCAACTAGCGGGACACCATGGGTACGGAGATACTGAGTTCCGACGTCAGCGAAGCGAAGAGCGGCGTCGTCATTGACATTCACGTGGTAGCCTTTTCCTGATTGTAACTGAAAGGGATTAGCGCACCGGACATAGAATGGACAATGATAACATTCCATAGCGCAAAAATTATACACAGCTTTCTGTCCACTAAGCGAGATAGTCATCAGCTGGAGGTTTGCATGAGTTGAGCAGTGGCATCCCATATGTGACTGCAACCGGAAGACAATTCCGACACGATTTAATCAAAGAAAGCGCCACCGTTTACCGATATCTGTGTCACGTATTTTGTCAGGTATTATGCACAGACGGGCCTGGGCGAGGCGTACCGTTTGACCCGTAATATAATGCGCTTCAGCTGATGCTAGGTACGATACAATGCTGGCAATTTCAACTGGAGTGCCTTTCGTCGCCAATGGGCCGGACACTCTCTTCGGTGGCGAGTGAGTATATGGAAAGGGGTAGAAGTTGTACGTACTCCAAGAAAGGCTTCAACGGTTGCGGCCAGACCGGGATCGGCAGAGGCGGATTGGGCTTAATCGGTAAGAAGAAGCATAAGATCTGGAACTAAGGAGTAGCGTGGAAGGAAACGTACACATTCCAGTTTGTGAGATAATACCTGTTATATAGGGATTAATCAAGAAGACGACGGAGAAAGGCTGCACCAACCGGGAGCATAGGCATTCACTGTAATGTCATACTGTGCGAATTCTTGTGCTGTGTGAAGGGTTAGAAATGATGCCTCAGGATGACTGATGCAAGTAGCGTACCAGCACTTTGAGTCAATCCACGAACCGCGAATTTTGAAGAGGAGTAAGCGCTCGCTAAGGGGAGGGCTGTGAGTCTCTGTCAGTTATTGGATAGGAAGACAAAGATTTGGTAGACCTTGCTTTCCGGTGAACGAGCTGGCACCAATGATTCTTCCACCTTTGCCTTGTTTGATCATTTGCTTGCCGGCGTACTTGTAACAGAGAAAGATTCCGCGAGCATTTATAGCGAAAACACGATCCCAGTCCGAAGCTGAAAAAGATTAGGAAGAAGAGCCGGCTAGCAAATGGGCTTTTCGTACCCGAGGCTGAAAAGGAAAAATGAGGAAGTGGAGCCGGCTAGAAGATGAGTTTCTCGTACTCGAGAGTATAGATTTCCCCATAGCGATACCTGCATTCGCTACCATCTAAACACCCCATCGATCAGCCTCCTCATCACCGAAGATTTGCTTTGAACGCCAGAACTCACCACATCCAAACTCCCGAGCGCCTTGACAGCATCATCTACCATCTTCTCCACCGCTTCTTCAGCAGAAACATCGCAAATCGCAATAAAAGTCTTCCTCCCGAGACCAAGCGTTGTTATTTCGTTCGATACGGCTTCTAAAGCTTCCTTTTGGACGGGCAAGTCATTGAGAACGATATCGAAGCCATCTTGGGCAAGACGGAGAGCTATAGCTCGTCCTATGCCCTGGGATGAGCCGGTGATAAGTGCTACGCCCTTTGATTCTGAAGGTGACATTTGTTGATCTTGGATGTTTCCAAAGATGTTGTCGATGGCGAACGTGATAGCATATGAATGGTGCCTCGTAAGCCAGCGCTAAACCCAGGCCCGGTGACTTTGCTGACGGGAAGTAGTGACAGTCATCTCCCCCGAGCTCAGCGCTCAACCTGGTTTAGGTCTAGTTTGGTAAACGATTCCGGTTTAAGGCCAGGCCCACATCCATGCTGCAAACATCCATGCATCGCACCCTTCATCTTGGTACGCCATGGAAATGAATCTTTCTTTCTTCTGTTCTTGCGCAGAAAAGACGGCCAGATTCCGTAGAACAGCGAAGTGGAAAGATGGTCAGCAGAACCCAGAAATTTCGTTGACGAAAGTCCAGGCCAAAGGGGAGCGTTCCGACGGCTCTGCCAGTGTCACGCGTGTGCACGGACCATGCGGGCCTGAGGCTGCGCAGATGCTGTGGTGCCTGCCCCTCGGACGGTATTCGGCGACACGTTGGACTGAATCCACCATCCCCATTTTCTTCTTTTCATTCTTTTCATTCTCGCCTCTCTTTCTCCGACCTCCACCACTCTTTCCTTTCTCCCCGCATATTTCTCCTTGTATGGCCAGCAGTATCGACGAAAAATGGATCGGCCTCGCTCTCGCTGTGTCGAGCTCAATGGCTATCGGGATGAGCTCGATTATAACTAAAAAGGTTAGCTTGTTCATCTCTGATATGTATCACATTGCTCAGAGAAGATCAGGGCCTCAACGCCGCCGGGCGAGATTCGTATGCGTCGGACGATTTTGCTTACCTCAAGAACCCGATTTGGTGGGGGGGAATGTTCACTCGTGCGTTCGAGCTGGCCCTTTGGCACATCGTCTTATTTGACATGTTCTACAGTTTTTCTAGGAGAAGGTATCTATCACAATCATAGCCCAAACGGAAGCGTTCGCTGACGATCCACAGTTGCCAATTTTGCCGCCTATACATTCGCACCGCCAATCCTTGTCACACCTCTAGGCGCCTTGAGCGTCTTGATTGGAGCTATCCTAGCCTCATTCCTTCTTAACGAGACTCTTGGTCACCTAGGTCGACTAGGCTGTACACTCTCCCTCATTGGTTCACTTATCATCGTTCTCCATGCTCCTGAAGATAAATCCATCGGCACCGTGGAAGAGATCCTACGATACGCCATGGAACCTCCATTCCTCGTCTACCTTCTCATTACCCTCAGCTACGTCGTCTTCGCCGTCTACTACCTCTCTCCACGATATGGTGCCAAGAACCCCGCGGTATACATCTCCATATGTGCTCTGATAGGTTCCATCTCGGTCATGGCGATAAAGGCGTTTGGTGTTGCTCTCAAGCTGACGTTTGGCGGCAAGAACCAGTTCGTATATCCCAGCACATATGTGTTTGGATTGGTTAGTGCAGCGTGTATTTTGGTTCAGATGGCGTACCTGAATAAGGCGTTTGACCGGTTCAGTGTCAACGTGTGAGTTGATCCCCCCCTTACCTGCGGAGTTAGATAGCTGATAACTCGTGGTAGTGTCAACCTGATATACTATGTCTTCTTCACCACTTCGACTATAACGGCTTCTGTCATCCTCTTCCAAGGATTCAACACCACTAACGCGACAGACATCATCTCGTTACTCTCAGGGTTCGTCATTATCCTACTCGGAGTTTACATCATCAACTTGTCGCGGTCGAAGACTCGGGGGAACCGTAATACCGCTGATGAAGAGGAGCTACTTGAAGAGGAGACACTGATGTTACGAGACATTGGTGGCGATGGAGACGAGGATGCCCCACCGAAACCTCGCAGAGATACTCATTCGCGTTCTCAGCGGGAAAGAGAAGACGAAATGTGGATAAGCAGGTCAAGCCCGAATCGGTTATAGTATTGGACTAGATCTACTATGGACTTTTTTTCACGACACATCAGTTATACGCGTTGAGAGCGCGAGTAATCAATGGACGTTGTAGCTATAGATCTATTCTGTTGTATGTATGTACACAGATATGTACTTTGTACCACTGGAACGGTAGCGCAATAACTTAAATGACAATAAAAAGTTTCGTATTCAAAGCTTCAATGCAGCAACTGTATCACAAAGGTGGTTCGGTTAGGACACCACTTAATGTAAATTGTGAGCCAATCAAGGCGAGTGAATACGAAAAGACAGTAAATTGGTAGCAAGTTATGTGCGGCCATACTCCGGGTACGGCGTCAACATAATGAGATAAATATGTCTAGATAAAATGACAGCGAGAGGGAGGCATTCCACCAGCCGAGGAGAGGAGTGATCACCCTCTCAGGCATCCGCGAAAACAGCCTGAGCCTTGTCGAAAGCATCCTTGATAGTGTCTGCTATGGACTGTGCTTGGCCTTTGAGATTGTCCTACAATACCATCAGTAACCTGTCTGACTCACAAACGAAAAACGAAGCAAAACCTACCGGAGCAGCGTCAATCAATGCACCAGCAAACGCATTCGTATTCGTAGCAAGACTCTCTAAATCCCGTTTCGCGATCTTGGATATCCCACCGATTGGGAGACTGTCAAATGCCGATTTCTTTGCGGCGATACCTTCTAGGGCGGAGATGATGGTGGGTTCAATGCTTTGTACGGAATCGAGGATAGATTGGGCCTCCTCGTCAGAAGAAGTGGCGGTATTCTTTTATGGGCACATATTACAAGTCAGTTGTGGTTATTCGACGATGAGTATGTGACGAACCTTGACGTCGGTGGTACCCTTGCTGATAGAGTCGCTTAGATCGGTGGCGCCTTTGTGGATGGCCTACCATGTAGTAGGTATGTATTAGAAAGCGTGGATATTAGAGGAAGGCAAACAAAACATACCAAGGCGCCGGAGAGGCTTCCACCAGAGTCAGGGAAAGCTTTGATGTTGTTGTTAAGTATATCGACTTGGCTCGATATCGTTCCAATATCAGCTTTGACATCGTCTACAGTCCTCTTTTCAAAAGGGACTGGGGAACCTGAGGTGAAGATAGCCTGGGTGGCGACGAGCAAAGAGATCAGGAAGGTGCTGAAGGGAGCCATTGCTAGAGAGGTTCAGAAACTGAGAGGTAATGGTATGCAGGCTCGGTTGGGAACAGCGATGTTTTATAGAATGAGGCTAGGCTGTGGAGTTACTCATCTAAATACCTGATGAACAGGTAGCTCGCAGTAATGTCAATGGAGAGCATAAGCTGTAGTACTGGTGTTCTTACGGAGGTGGTGACCGCAGTTCTCCAGGATCATTCAATGGCCCGAGTTAGTAACCATGGATTGAATAGGAACATTCCAAAGCTAAATCACCTTGTGTACCTTCCGTCATAAGAAGCTCGAAGGCCAATAGGATTGTCATGCCGACTCCTCCATCTTTGCATCATTATTCAAGGTGTCGAAGAGCCCGGAATGATATGGTGCTCGTCTAGAACTTGATGAACTGATAGCACTCGTGTAAAGGCCAAGAGAGAACGTCTTGCGTGGCAAGAGGTGACTCGAAGATGACATCAGCGTATTGATCCCCACAAAATGAGAATTTGGAAGCAAGGAAGTCTTCAACCGTTCCATATTTGAGTTATTTACTTGATACACACTGAGGCAGGGCGAGTCTGCCTCAGTGAGTACGATGCAATGGGAACATGATGCATAAGACTGAGGAACAAGTACAACGTGCGATACGACTAAGATCTACTAGGAAACTCCGACAAACTCCGCCCGGCAAGCCCCGATCCCCCTACTACAAACATCAACCGTATTGCCGAGCGTGCATTAGAGCTGCCAACGACCGTCGTCAATCTAAGGATCTCAAGCATTAGCATACGCAGCTTGAGCATTATCAATCGCAGCATTGATAGCATTGGCTATGCCATGTGCGGTCGATTCGAGGTCAGGCTGAATGGGGATACATGAGTACAATGCGGTTTCTAAAGTAATGACTTTTGACTCACAGGTGCATTAGTGATCAGGGCGTTCTCAAATGCCATCGTATCTGAGCCTAGCGCTGCGAGATACTGCTTTACTAGTCCCGAAATCCCGCCCATCGGTAGTCCGTCAAAGGCTGCCCTCTTGGACGCGATTCCATTTAACGCAGAGATAATCGTCGGCTGTACGGCTTGTACAGATCGAAGAATGGTCTGTCCATCAGACTCGGAGAAGACGCCGGTGTTCTAAGTGGATGGGATCAGTGCTTTTGTACAAAGTGAGCTGGTATATCCTTCCCACCTGAACGTCAGTGGTACCCTGCGTGATTGAGCGATCTAGAGCAGCGGCAGTATCAAGGATAGCCTGACAGCGTGAATGGTGAGTATCGATGTGGAACGGAGATATTGTCGGCATACCAGTGCGTTCGTAAGACTTCCTCCGCTATTGGGAAAGGCTTGAATCTGGTTGTTCAGACTGGTGACTTGGCTTGACATGGTTGCAATATCAGCTTCCACCTGGGCGACAGTGCGCTTGACAGGCGTTGCGAACGCAGCAGCTGCGAACAAGCAGAGCGAAAGGATAGAAAGTTGGACCATCTCGAGGTTATCCTACTCTCAAGAAGAGAGTCATGCTTTTATAGTGGATCCTGAACTAAACCTTGCCTCACTTGGAAGCGAAAAGAATGGCCTAAAGCAGGGCTTTAATATGGAGTTCGTAGGAAGTCAAAAGGAAGACACCCATCTTCCGCGAGCTAACGCCCAACTCATTGAATAGATTCTGACCGCTGGCGGGCATTCGAGGGCAGTACCATATGAACGTTCGCAGAAATAGATTCACTGCGAATGCTTGGGAGTCGTCGAAACATAGCAATTAAGATGCATGAGAAAACAAGACATCCGTACTATCATCCGCGGTCCGCGGAATATGTGAAGCTTCTGGACCTGGGAATTAAGCGTAACTGCACATCCGTTTCGGAAGTTTGCTGGCATATCACGTTCCAGGCGTCCGACGGAACTTGGAGGGGTAATAGAGCATATTCGCAACGCGTTTCCGAGTCGCCCGAAGAGTTCTTCGGAAGCCATGTAATGTCACTCGTCACGACTAAGGTACTCATGTACCACACTGTGCAGAAAACCTGCTCCCAAGTACCTCAGAAAACAGGCCATCACTTGAATGGCCTCCGTGATTAGGATGAAAACAAGTGAACTGTCTATATGCTGGGGTGTACTGTAGAAGCGGTTTACAAAGGTAAAGTAACATGTCACAGATTTACATCAGCAAAATGGACACCTAAATATAATAAATTATAATGTATTTTGCTGATTTTAGTCCATTGTAATAGATTAAAATCAAGCAATGCTATTACAATACATTAAAATGCATTAAAATGAGACTGGTGTTATTATAATCCATTAAAATACAATAAAATGGGATGGTATTATTATAGTACATTAAAATGCAATAAAATGGGATGGTATTATTATAGTGTATTAAAATGCAATAAAATGAGACAGAGTTATTATAATGTAGTAAAATAGATTGTAACAGAGGCAATCAAAACAGTGCATTTTTATGCCTTCCAGAGGACAGGGAGAGGACTCTATAAAGTGAAGGGAAGCTTTTGGTTGGGGATTTGATCAATAGAAACAGCAAGGGGGTGGAGATAGGTCTTTTGAGTAAGGGGATATATTGCACTATGCGTGGTGGTAAGTATATGGCACTGTGGTACAGTGGTCTTGAGCACCCCGCGACTGCCAAGGATTGCTGACTAATCCACCTTGAGGTCGAGGGTTCGACTCACGGAGGTTGCAACAAATAAATAGTATTTCTTTTTGTCCCCGACCCCCAGGTGGGGCCAATGCATTATAATGGCTGAAATACATTATAATAGCCAAAATACATTATAATAGCCAGAATACATTATAACCATTTTGCTTCATTTTAATCTATTAAAATAAAGGAACAACAATTATATTACATTAAAATAAACCATAATGATTATAATGTATTTTGGCCATTATAACATATTTCACTCATTTTATTCCAATATATTTAGGTGTCCATTTCGCTGATGTACTAGCCGAGCGGGAGACTGACTACTCCCACACTGAGCACTCGCCGAGCGGATGCTCGGGTCTTCTCGAAATCGCCAGAAAAGCTGTTGCGAATATGCTCTAATCACTGATAGTTACAGCATTCTGTGCCGATTACTCAAGAAATCGTGCACTGGGAGCTTCTATTTGAGGTAATTCTGACAGCGATTTCAGTACTGTGCAGCAAGGGCAGAGAAACGGGATACGCACTAGAGCCGCTGCGATTAGAGCATCCTCAAGTGACATTGTACTTTTGCCCAAGGTCTAGGGGTCCTGCTTAGCCAGTTTCAACACTCCCTTTACCGGAAGAGAATCAAAAGCGGGTCGCTCTTTGGCAATACTATCTAAAGCTGGATTGATATGGAGCTGGAACGTTTGCTCTTGGTCGAGACTTGATTGGGTATCGATTTCCGGGAGTTGAGCTGAAGACCTTGCTAACAGTGACGCACCTTCACATCGGTCGTGCTTAGTTGAGCAGTTTCGCCAGTTCCTGGGCCCTCGATGGATAGCCTGCATTATACGCAAATCAGTAGACTCGGACCATTGCAAATGAAATCACGAGTACCAATGCATCCCGAATGTTCCCTCTTCTACATCGATAGCGGCAATCTGATCCGATATTTTTGCTTTCACGTGCGGTACCCCTCGTTTTGAGGGCAACGAAGCGACCAGAGCTTGAAGGTGTATATAACATCGATAGACCTTTCGTCAGCTGCATTGAAGGATTTCAACGGGCGTTTATGCCCAACGAGACGTTACTGGGCGCTATCAGATGCTATCAGGCGTTATTCGACGAATCCGCAAAAATCAGACACGTACCTGACGTTTTCTGACATTCATTTGATCAACGCCACTTGACGACACTTCAGAAAAGAACAGTGCTCAAATTGAACTTAGGAAAAAAAGAACCTGTGCCTTGTGGTCCGTGCACAACTCGCCTCAAATTCTCCCGTGCCCCGAATTTCCCCACGCTTACTTCTTTCTTTTTAACCACCACTATCCCCGCTTTCCAACAGCTCCCACCCGCTAACGCGTTTTTTCTCCAGTCTTATTATCGTTCTTCCATCATATCAAGATGAAATCTGGACAATGCACAGAGTTCTGGATGTAGGCCAGAGGTGAAATGTGGTACGGGGCGAGGTACGTGTACTGATTATTGATCGTGTTTGAGAAACTAAAGGTATTTCGACGCGTCAGGCACCCTGGAGAAGACCCAGACGACAGCGCCGAGCCATCTCAGTATATAGCTGTATGTCGTGAGTCGATCCCAGAACATCGCTATCCTTTTACCAAACACTAAACGTTCTACACGCTATAGCTAGCAGACAATGTCTGTGTCGTATCACTCCTGAAGCCTTGCAGAAGGTTTGGATCTGGGGTGGAAGGGTTAGGGCAGAGGGTCTGGGTGACTCTTGCAGGTAGAAAAATTGTATGAACTTTTTTCAACACCCAACAGCTATACCGAAATTTTTTTAACCAAGCTAAACAATACACTTTATTGTCTCTATTGTACTAAACAGGTATTAAACACATTTGTTAAGCACATATGAGACAGCCCGAGTCCGACATACGCCTAATTAAACAGGCTAATTAAACGACTTTACCAACAGAACCAACAACTGACCGGGTACAAAACCAAATAAATAGAGACATTAAACAGCCTAAATAAACATCGTAATCAGAGAATAAACAGAGATATTAAGCAGCAAGTTGAATCATCAGTCTGAATGGTGAAGCGAACAAATCTGAACTATTAAACATGAAATATCTAACCAAACAATATTAAACAAAAGCCTGACTGTATAATTGAAGTCAGCGACCTACACTCCAAGAGAGGGAAAACACGTACCTGTGAGTCTACTTCCTTTTGCCTCCTTTGTGCCTGCAGCCCGTACCTTTCAATGTGTTCTCTGCCTCAGCAGCTTCTGCCAAACGCAAACTTGGCCGAGCATCACGAGTGCTCGGCTGTTGACAACCCAAGCCTGCCCACTTGTTGATGCGTGTCTTCAGACCCTTGGTTCCAGCCTCGCCAGTCACATCAGCTTCGGCATGGTCACCAACAGTATTCACCTTGCAACATTTCACAGTCACCTGAGGAGCTCTTGGCTTTTGTTTCTTGCCAACAGCTGCCTCTTGCTCTTCTTCATTGTGGTGTGGTGTGTTGTTGTCAGAGTGAGAAGAGTCTTGCCGATCGACCTCACCAATAACGGGGGTGTGAGGTAGAGTGTTGGCCACTGCCATGGGTTTCATGTTCGCCTCACCACCAACAGTGCTGTTGATATTAGCACAAGCCGACAGCTCCTCACCAGCCACAGTGACATTATGAACGTTAGGGACTGGTTGGTCACCACTTGCTGGAACCTCTGGATCAAGTGATATGGCAGGTTGATCACTGGATGCAGTGGAGAAATGCTCTCCTGCGATGTTGGCCAAGTTCTCAGGTGACCCTGCCATGTGGAGTTCAGTGTCGGAACTGGATGGAGGAGCACTGACAGAGGTGCTTGGGATGCTGAGGGCTGGTTTGGAATCAGGTCCAATGGTATCTTCTTTCACCATGGTGTCAAACTCTCTAACAGTGCTGCTGACATTCTTCAGTAAGTCTGGAATGCTGAGTGGTGGTTTGGAACTGAGTGCAGGGCCATTATCCTTCACCACGGTAGCAAAGACAAAAGGATCCTTCAGCTGCTGTAAATATTGGACAAGAGCATACAATTCACTGATTTGCAGTGCTTTGGGATCCAATAAGGAGAGGGATGTAATATAAGAGTGTAAAACATTGTCATAGTAATGAGAGGGATTGGCCTTGATGTCTTCGTAAGGGATGTCGGTGGTGGAGCAAGCTTTGACTGAGGCTTAAGTCAGCAATAGACACTTGTCCACAGAAGTAGTGAGCACATATGATATAACACCTGTAACATGTTCTCCAGCACTTTTACGAGTGAATCTGGTGCCGTCGCTCATACCATCAGCGTCTGCTTGATCACCACGATGCCATCAGAATTGTACTCCAAACCGGTACACAAGTCCAGTTGTTTCAGCTTGACTACACAACCCATCAGTATCATGAGACAGTAGACCACAAATCCAGACATATGGGGTATCTTTTTGCTCACAAAGTCCTTCCACACCTCAGTCACAGTGAACCCAAGCTCACTGTGACAAGCACCTTTCAGGAACTTTTCTTGACCCTTGATAGAAGATGCATGCACACTGGAAAGTCAATACCATGAGTTTGAGTCAAAACCCATAGGAATGACAACAGACCAGCTAACATCCACTTCACCATCAGACTTGTTTCGAGCACCGATGAACAACGAGAGTTCAATGTTGCCCAGTTGGCCACTGGTACTGTTACGTTTCTTTCTCTTTTCTCATTGTAACTCTCTATGCTTCTCATTCTATCGGACTCATACACCTTTCCAGCCCCCTTTTTCCTTCTCACCCCTTATGCTTCCATTGTCATCGGACTTGTACACCTTCCCCATCCCCATTTACCTATCCTTTTGTACTTGTATTACTCATATCCCGATAGACTCAGGAAACTTTAGACAATCACCGAACTCATCGCTCTACGTATATAGTTAGCATTAGCTCGGTTGTAATGTATTTAAGCGCTCAAGCAGAGACTCTAAGTCTCTAGCTTGACCTGGTTTATTCAACTTGTGTCAACACCACGATCGAAGGATTTCTGAACTTCAGTGACCACTGAACGAACTCAAACTTGAACCTGTACAATTACTTGAACGGAGGTAGCACTTCGCTAAAGTAGTTGGAGTTGACATTGCTACGCAAGTAATGTAACATAAGGTCAAGCTCATCGATTGCCGACCTACCCAGGTCTAGGCATCACCTAGGAGCAACAAGACACCACTATGGACAGAACAACAGCTAGAACAAGACATCGCCAAGGCAGAAGCACACCAGTGTGGGTTACTAACCCAATCCATATCGAATCCTGGTGGACAAGCAATCCCACCGTTAACCTGAGCGTCCTGCAGAGAACTATTGACCCCCTTGCATGTGCCATCGCCAACAAGTCGGCCACTGACAGAGACACCTGAAGAAGACCTGGGAACAAGGAGAACCTTGACCCCATCATCCATTTCAACTGGATCGAGACCGACCAAATTCGAAGAGAGGTCCTCACTGAGTACACCGAAGCCGCCAGGGTCGGATACATTGAATACCTCTACCAACTCTCCGGAGGAACTAGACCCATTTCAACGATTACTACAAGGGTTAAAGAACAGCCCTCAATCACTGAGAATACAACTTGAAGCAATGGCCGAAGACAAGAAGCTGTCAGGGAGCAGACCCAAGAGAGAGGAACCAGTAGTCGAGGAAGCCGTTATTGGTTCTGCAATGCCAGTACAGGTGGTATCAGCAGTTAAGGAGGTAAAAGCCACATTACCGAGGGCCTTTACGGGAACGTGGAAAGATGCCAAGAAGTTTCTATGAGAAGTGCTGATTTATGTGGCGCTTAACCCAAAGGCGTTCTCTGACAATAGGTCAAAGAAGCTATTCCTTCTTTCATACATAACAGATGGACCAGGAGAGTTTTGGAAGAATGACAAAACCAATCTTCTGCTCACATTCGATCCAGACGCTGAGAAAGTTACGTGGTCGGAGTTCTTAGACGACTTCAGGACTTCTTTTGAACCTCTCGACCCTGCCTTAAAAGCGCAATTGGAACTCAAAGACCTAAGAATGAAGGAACGGGCCGATGAATATATGTACCAATTTACATATCTAGCGAAGCAGACAGAGTATAACGATGCGGCACAGATAGTGGCGTTTAAACGGGGATTACCCAGGAGTCTGGCTCTCAAAATCATGATGAGACCAGAAGGCGCCCCCACTACAATCAAGGATTGGATGAACGCCGCTATACTATTTGATGAGAGTTATAAACAAGCATTGGAATACAGAAAGACATGGGGCGACGAGCATGGAGGGAAGAAGCCTCAAAGGAACTTTAGGAAGAAAGAAGACATTGCCATCAAACAGATCACTGACATTGATCGGAAGGAGTACATGGCAAAGGGGTTATTCTTTAGGTGCGGAAGGAACAGATATTGCATCAAGGATTGCCTGGATACGCCGAAGAAAGATGAGAGAAAGCAGGAAGAGCCGAAGAAGCTCTCAAAGGAAGAGAGGTTTGCCAGAATCAGGGCACTGGTGAATGAACAAACGGAGGAGGAAAAGAACCTCCTTATCGATATGATGGAACAAGAGGGTTTTTGAAATGGCGGAAGAGGATGATGTCTCCACTGCCGATAACTATTTCACACTTTGTACTAGCTAAACTGGATCAAAATTCTATGCACATTCCTCTCCAGTACAAAGTGGGAACAAAAACCATTGAAACAAAAGCGTTGTTGGACTCAGAGGCAGTTCATAAGCACGGGGTTTGCTAGAACGTTAGGAAAAAAATGGATTCAATTGCTGGAAAAAATCCGAGTTTTCAATGTTGATGGAACGGCCAACAAAACAGCATGGATTACACATGTCATGGAGTTGGAATTCCAAATCGCGGGAAAAGAATTCAGGGAAAATTTCATGATCTCAGGTATCGGAGATGAAGACATGATCTTGGGACTCTCTTGGTTACAATACCACAACCCTGCAATTGATTGGGAGACAGGAGAAATTCAATTTCCGCTGCGAAGGAGGATTCAGATCAAGAGGTTCAGGGGAGTCTTAGACAACTTTGAGCCGGAAGTCCTCATAGGAGCCAAGATCACAGTGTCACAAGAAATGGCTCATCAACAACAAACAGTGAAGAAGGACATTGAAGAACTCATTCCCAGCTATTTACTAGGATATCGAGATCGTTTCAAAAAAGGAAAGGCCGAATGATTCCCACCCGCTCAAACATATGACCACGCAATTGACCTTAAACCGGACTTTGTGCCAAGGAACTGTAAATTATACCCGCTGAGCCCTGCAGAGCAGAAGGAACAGGACAGCTTCCTCGAAGAGAATCTACGAAAAGGGTACATTCATAAATCGAAATCCCCAATGGCATCCCCCTTCTTCTTCATAGCTAAAAAGGAGAAGGGAGCACTACGACCTACACAGGACTATAGAGAACTCAACAAAGGAACGGTGAAAAACGCCTACCCCTTACTCTTAATCTTGGAACTTCTCGACAAATTAAAAGGAGCAACAATATTCATGAAGCTTGATCTTCGAAACGGGTACAATAACGTCAGGATAAAGGATGGAGATCAATGGAAAGCCGCCTTCAAGATGAACAGAGGGCTTTTCGAGCCAACAGTTATGTTCTTCGGATTGAGCAACTCCCCTGCCACCTTCCAAGCCTTCATGAACGACATCCTTTCAGATTTCATTGATGAAGGATGGTGTGTAGTCTATATGGACAATATCCTTCTTTTCTCCAAGGATCAAACCGAGCACAGAGAACGAACAGAGTGACTGATGCGTCGTCTCAAGAAGCATGATCTGTTCCTTAAACTGGAGAAATGCGAGTTTGACGTGACAGAAGTGGTATTCCTTGGAATGGTCATTAGGCCCAGGTATATCGCCATGGACCCAGTAAAACTAGTGGGGATAGCAGATTGGGAACCTCCCCAGACAGTAAAGGGGGTACACGCATTTCTGGGATTTGGAAACTTCTACAGGAAATTCATTGGAAAATACACACATCTAACAAGGCTGTTGAACGATCTACTGCAGAAAAATCGGAAATTCAAATGGACTAAGCAATGCCAAATAGCCTTCAACCTCCTTAAAGCAAAATTCCTTTCCGAACCAATACTCGTCATGCCAGATGTCGATAAACCTTTTGTCATAGAAGCTGATGCTTCTAAATGGGCCATGGGTGCTGTCCTTAGACAAAAGGAAGCAGACAGTGAATGGCATCCATGCGGGTATCTTTTGAAGTCACTGTCCCCCACAGAACGGAACTACGAGATTTATGATCGTGAACTCCTTGCAATCTATTGAGCACTGATGGAATGGCATCACTACCTCATGGGAGGAAAGTTCAAGATAGTGATCCTTTCGGATCATAAGAACCTCACATACTTCCAGACGGCGCAAAAGTTAAACAGGCGACAAGCGAGATGGAGCCTCTTCCTGTCAGAATTTGACTTAGGATTAGTACACGTTCCGGGAAAGTCGATCACCCAAGCCGACGCCTTGTCACGACGAAGTAACGAACAAGATGATGTCGACAGCGATAATGAAGACATCGTTGTACTACCAGACCAACTATTCATTAAAGGAATCGATCTAGGAATGAGGGAGGACATAGCAGAATGATTGGGCCCAGACAACTTCCATAAGTCAGCCTTGGAACAATTATTACACCAGGGCGTGCCGCCGATCAAATCTGTGCTATCAGATTGGAAACTTGAAGGAGACTTGCTCTTCTTTCAAAACCGAGTCTACGTGCCAAATGACACGGATCTTTGCAGACGAATAGTGCAGTCCATCCACGAGACCCCAGGAGTAGGGCACCCAGGACAATGGAACACAGTTGAACAAGTGCAGAGAGATTTTTGGTGGCCAGGAATGGCTAAATTTATCAGATCTTTTGTCGATGGCTGCGTTGTATGCCAGCAATCGAAGATCAATACACACCCCACGAGAACACCAATCCAACCCACACAGCCAACATCAAATTCATTCCTGTTTCAGATTTGTACGATGGACCTCATTATGGATCTACCTGAGTGCAATGATATAGATTCTATTTTGGTCATGGTGGACCACTCGTCTATGAAGAGGGTAATTTTTACTCCATGCACCAAAACAATGGATGCCACAAAGATAGCGGAGCTATTAATCCAACATCTTTACAAAAGATTCGGACTACTGGATCGTATCATATCAGATTGAGACCCTAGATTTGCTGCAGAAGTATTCCAAGAAATGGGGAAACAGCTGTCTATCAAGCATTTGATGAGCACAGTGTTCCATCCACAAACCGATGGAGAAACAGAACGAGTAAATCAAGAAGTCGAGGTCTATCTTAGGGCATTTTGCTCGAAAGAACAAACCCGATGGAAGGAATACCTCCCCTTAGCGGAATTCATGCATAACAACTGAACTCATTCGGTTCTCAAGAAATCTCCGTTCTTCATGATGATGAGATACCATCCTCGTCCACTTCCGACAGTATTCGAGAAGACAACAATTCCCTCAGTAGAAGAACGACTTCAAGAATTGAAAAGAATCAGAGAAGAAACTGCAAGCTTGTTGGAACTAGCAAGACAGCAGATGATATGAAGGGAGAAACAGAAGCTAGACATGTTTGAAGAAGGACAGAAGGTTTGGCTAGAAGCGAAGAACTTAGCCATGGGATACCCATCAAAGAAATTAGCTCTGAAAAGGGAAGGACCATTCAAGATCCTTAAGGTACTCGGACCTGTGACATACAAACTGGACCTGCCACATCAATGGAAAATCCACTCTGTTTTCCACGCAGCCTTGCTATCACTGTTCAAGGAGACTGAAGCCTACAGACCGAGTTTTACGGAACCACCCCTGGATCTTATAGAAGGATTCGAAGAATACAAAGTAGAAGCGGTGATAGGACATAGACCAAAGAAACGGCCACAAGAATTCCTTGTGTCATACACCAGGTATGATTCGTCTCACAACTGATGGATCCGAATGGAAGGAATGGCAAACTGTCTAGATCTTCTCAAGGAATATATAAAGAAGCATTGAGTGAGACCTAAAGACCCCATTCCTACTCCAGAGTAACCATGTCCAATGCATCCACCATCGCCTCTTCCTCTTCTGCTGCTGGCAGCCAGCTAGCACAAATCCCAAGCCCTGTTCCTGCTGTGTCGGGAGAAGGAAGATACAGGGAAAACATCACCTACCCGAACAGCCTCAAGCCCAACCTCTACCAACTCCTACACCTCTTTAATACTGAGCAATACGATGATCAAATCCGGAATGCCGCTGATCAACACAACCGATTGGAACCCTGCATCAAAAGCTTGTTTTTCCTCAGGTCCCAACGAAAGCTTTTCGAAAGAATCGTTGAAAGCTGCAGTCTTGAGATTGCAAACCAGGTGATGTATGCCTGTAATTATCAGCTGGGACTTGAAGGTCCCATTACGGTACCGTCCACCTTTCCATATCACCCCCATTTGTCCATGCTCCCTCCTGCAGATCCCCGAGCAATGTCGGAATACCCTAATCCCCTCACCTTCAGTCTCCTTGACTGACTCGGACGAAGAACCAATGGGAATGGATACCCCCATCCCGACATCAATGACACTTGGAGCATCGTCTCTCAACTCACCTCCGAACCCTTGGTTGACGAAACCGGACTCCCCTCCATTACCCATTCCTCCCCCAAACCCGACAACACCCTCGTTTATCCTGACCCCACTCCCGATCCCGACATCAAGCCTAAGGTCGAGTCAGTCAACTCCCTCACCCCATCCCAATCCGAACCTCTGGCCGCCGTTGACCCCAGAAATCTTCAGACACCTGAAGCCTCAGTTCCACTGGAAGGTGGAGCATATCCCCACAGTTGGAGGGGAGGTCACTCTCAAGGAGTCAGAGGACGTGGTCGAGGACAGAGAACAGGAGAACAAAATCCCCGTAAACAACAACGACCCACCGATGCCCAGCTTGAGAAATCCGACTCTGGCCCCGACCCTGATGATGCAGCTCATAGACTGCATCTCTGCCCTTTGTGTGGATTGGAACACCATTTTGCCTGACATTGCCCACAGTACATGTGTCATAGATGCTTCAAGACTCAACCTGGACATACATCTGGCCACTGCCCTGACCAACGAAGGTCTGGCCGCATTGCGCGTCGAAGGACTACTTCGAGCTCAGACTCTATGTTGGATGGTCGCCGTTATGACGATGAATGAAATTACGATGACGAACCCTATGACAATCTTGGTGGAGAATGTTGATACATTGGTTGCCGAGTACGACAGGGACGCCCAGTTGTTGTTTGTGGGAGAAGACCCTAAAAAGGTGAGGTTGCTTTTGGTTGAGGAACAGCAGGCTATGGGTTGGCAGCCGACTTTCGATGTTCCATCGACACCCTGCCTAGGAGTAGTGGGCGAGATGCCGGACATTGATGACAGACTGGATACGTCGTATGATTACGACACGGAGTTGTACGGAGATGGAGAATTGTAAAAGAAAAAAAAGTAGGCAAAGCGGAGTTTGCCCCTTGTTGAGGGGGTAATGTTACGTTTCTTTCTCTTTTCTCATTGTAACTCTCTATGCTTCTCATTCTATCGGACTCGTACACCTTCCCAGCCCCCTTTTTCCTTCTCACCCCTTATGCTTCCATTGTCATCAGACTTGTACACCTTCCCTGTCCCCATTTACCTATCCTTTTGTACTTGTATTACTCATATCCCGATAGACTCGGGAAACTTTAGACAATCACCGAACTCATCGCTCTATGTATATAGTTAGCATTAGCTCAGTTGTAATGTATTTAAGCGCTCAAGCAGAGACTCTAAGTCTCTAGCTTGACCTGGTTTATTCAACTTGTGTCAACACCATGATCGAAGGATTTCTGAACTTCAGTGACCACTGAACGAACTCAAACTTGAACCTGTACAATTACTTGAATGGAGGTAGCACTTCGCTAAAGTAGTTGGAGTTGACGTTGCTATGCAAGTAACGTAACAGGTACACAGGTCACTCATAAAGTCATAGATTACTGTATGAAACTCTTGTCTGTTCCTGTGTTGTGATGATCAGTGATGATCTCAAGAGAAGGATTGAATGCACAGACTTGGTCACATCAGTGACTGTTTCCTGTGCCACCCTTTGCTGGTAAGACTCCTGGTCTGCCTTGGCCCACAACTGAGTAATTGCACATGCCTGAGCACCTCCACCATTGTTCTTCAGTGATGGTTCAGATGTGAGTAGTGCTTTGGTCTGCTCCTTGATCTCTGTATCATGCTCCTTGATAACAAGCCCCTTGGCTATAGCAGGGTCTCTCAGTGCAGACAGCACAGTATGCGCTGTACTAGGTCGGAGAGAAGTGTTGGGTGTCTGGCTGTCCTCATCCTCATTTTCGATGTAAGCATAATGATCAATAAATGTTTTTCGACAGTCTGGAATGAAGACGTTGTTCTTCCAGTTCTTGAATTTATCTCTGAGGCACTATTATAGTTGATCAGACATGTTGAAGTGGATTAGAGGTCAGAACATGTACCTTCTCCCATGGCTTTGATTTATCCTTCATAGTATTCTTGAACTTGTCCCTCTGCATGAGCTTCTTGACTTTCTTATCAAGCCACTTGTTGAGCTCATCAGGGTCTAAATGTCTACTGCCACCCTTTTCCAGGTGCAGCTTGTGCTTCCTGAGTTGCTCGCCATACTCCTTTAATGCTGGCTTGAGGACACTGTCCAGTCGGCCATTGAACGGATCTCGCTTGCCAGGTTTGTGCTTGCCAGTATGAATGATTTCGATTTCATACTTGTTGGAGCCCTGAGAAAAGGTCCCACTGCCAAATTGGGATGTGGTAGGGATGTTGGACATGACACAAGTGTGTAGTGGAGGTAGCAATAGGTCGAAAATAGGAAAATGTGCAGTTGGAGAAGTTGGAAAGTGGGCGGACAAGTCCCACATAAAAGCAAAGTGCCAACTTGATGCCACCAACTAACAATAATCCAAAGTTCTCAGCATGCTTGGACAGTAACCCTTTGGAACAATGGCACTTGGGCCATCTCGCTATCGTCCCATCACAGCTTGGACCAATAGTTGTGATGCATCACACAGTTCCACATGCAATAACAAAAGAACTATGCAGTAACAAAAGAACTAAAGACCTGAGCATCTCAAATTCCTCTCGTCTCCATCTTGTCGTTCAATAACTGTCATCATGGTTGCTACACTTGCACTCCCCAATCCCTCAAAGTACTGCAAATCCACCTCGGCCTGGACCAAAGCTGTTATGCAGCTGCATATCTTCATCGATGGACAGCAGGGTGAAGATACAGTCAGACACTTTGCTCAGTGCACCAAAAACCTGTCCAAGAGGCATATTGTACAAGTTCACATGGGTAATGCCGGTAACAGTGAACAATTTGGGTGCCTAACAATCTACAACTGGAGGGTAAGTTGTTGCAAATGTACAAGTGGTTCCTAGCAAACTCACTGTGGTCTTAGTGTAACACTTGTAAACCTTGCCCAGAGTCCTACTGGGTAGAAGCCCTTGACGAAGAAGTGACACATGAGCTTGTGAAACTCTATAACTGGTTCCTGAGACAGTGTCTGGGCAACCACGATAGTCGTATTGCAACTCTTTGTGCATGTTTCCCAGATGCCATGACCCCATCTTGCTATCAGCATCTCCTTCGAATCCACGCACCTACCACCACAGACTTGCAGTGTCATGTATCTGCTGATGGAAAGGCCAAGCAGAAAGCCACAGTCCATCCACCTATCAAGACCAAGCCAGTTCTTCTGGCTGTCCAGACAGCCCTGCAAAAGTGTAAAGCTTTGAATGATCTGCTCATGCCCCCTGCGAAGCATAGCCAGAAGATCGCTTCATCTGCCACCTCTGTAATCAACCTTTCTGCTGCGAGTGATGACAAGGCTCCCTTTGAGCTATCAAGTGACACGAACAAGACTGATTTCGGGTTCACCATGTTGTCTCCATTCATTGCGAAGTCCAAGTCTATCTCCTGCAAAGCTTCAACTGCCCAAAGCAGTTCACCTATCCCTTTCCCGTTCCCTTCATCATCTTAATATAATTCTCCAACAAAATCTATGGGCTCTTCCAGCAGGATAGAGGAATGGACAGCAGAACAATTGGTCGCTGCTATGGTGGAGCTCAGGCACCGAGTGCGAACGGGCACTTATTTGCAGAAATTGCAGCCTGAAATCTCATTGTTGTACACAGAGCTTCAAGAGGCATACAGGGTCGGTCGACTAGAGAATTAACAGTTGCTTTTCATAGCTGATTGGTGTGCAATATGTCAATGTCAATGTGTAGAAAAGAAATCGGACCTGCTGTTTGTGCTTCAAATTAGTACTTTTTTTAATGTTCCATGATGTAAATACATACCTGTAAATTCAATGTAGATGTCTCCCCAAATGATCTATATGCCTTCATCCTCAACTTGTCCTATGGGCCATACTGAGCACATACCACAGCCTATGATGAGAGTCATAGGTAGATGACCAGCATGCTGAAAAGCATGTAAATCTAGCCGATGAGAGTCAGAGTATGTGTCATTATGAGTCATGAACTAGAGTTCATGACCTTGACGTGATGAGAGTTGTGTCTTTGTGCCTGATGACATTGGGGTTGAGGATAGATGTGATGTGATGGTGGTTCGGGTTGAACCAGGCTTGATGTAAACTGTGTTGACTCATGTTGACACCTGGGTGCTTATTGAACCAAATCCCATCGCTCTCTCTACACCCATCTGACCCACCCTTGTTTGCTCCCAGTATCCTGTGAATCAACATCCAAAGTCAAAAAATCTGTGACTCTTGTCAAGCATGCCAGAAGACTGACGTTTTCACTGACTCCCCATGCAGGCCAACCAAGATTCGTTTGAAGAGGGTATGATTGATGAGGATAATGCAACAGGTGAGTCTGATCTTATGTAGTACTTACCATAGATGACCGGCTTTGAATTAGCATGCTCTCTCAGTCCGCCTGCTTGCTCTCCCAGCCCAGAGTCTCTTTTCGAGGTGAAATCTATTGTTTTATTGTCAGATATAACAGAAGCCAGGTTGACAATGCACGGTTTTGGACTAGGTGAGCCTTACCCTTCTCACTTCCTTCCATAATACTGACTGCTATCCAGGAGATACACCTCACAATAGGGTCAAATTCTGTAATGGTATTGTGGGTGCACTGCTGCCTGATACTCGACAGTTCATCACCAGTCCGAACAGCGGAACCATCCCCAGCCCACCATTGGGATCTACTCGAGATTTGTATTGATGAGAAGATGGCAGATATGGAGAAGACGATCCCATACAATACCCACAGCCCTACAACCCCAAGTTTGCCTTCCTGACCTGTATACCGAAAGACCCTGTGTTGTTGCCAGGCACATATACAGAGGATACCATCATGTGGTCGATGCTGACCCAATATGATGTGGATACCTCGAAGTTGATGCTAGGACAGATGGAAGGAGTTCTACAGGACTCAAAGTACTGATATCTTGAAGCTTCGATTGAACGGCTGCAGGCACGTGTCAAGGGATTTCAACTGGCTCACCTGTTGATAGCAGAGGCTCTTCAATTCCTCACCAAGCTTGATACCACTATCTCAGTCTGCATGCACCATATCCATATGATACCTTCTTCCCTTCATGATATTTGCCATGGCGTTTCTGAAATTCAACACTCATGGTTGTACTTGGTCGTGTTGATGGATTATATTGACAAAGTATATCCTATCATCACTGGAAAGACTGCTCCCATCCCCAGTATGCCCTCTGAACTGCAACATGTCATAGGAGCATTTGTTTGGAACTCCACAGATGCCCTGGCACTCTTCAGAGCCAATATACCCTTATATTTCATTAGGCTGTACGTTCAAGTTCCCAGAGTACAAGTAAAGAGAGCTATTCAGTTGTCTAGCATTCAGGTATGCCTGAAGAGTGCATCACCATCATATCCTGTTATCTACACCAGTCAGGCAGAATCTGATGACAAGTTTGTGGCAATACGTGTTGCTTCTATGTCATGCTTGGATGCACATAACCCTTTTGAAAACCTCCACCTACCTGGTCAATACACATCCTTATACTCGATTGGGTCTGGATCGATAAGCTCCCAGACACACTCTCTCCTGTCGACATCAACCACAGGTCCAATACGACACATCAAACCGTCTGCTTCTTCTTCTCATTGACCATATTCCAAGCAAGGCATGCAACAAGATCACAAATGCAAATCTGCTGCCAAGTCCAACTGTAAGTGTCTATGTATGAACATCATCCAGCCTGCATTCAAATCTCTGGCTGTAGCTTCCAAACAACAACATGATCATTTTGCCAATTTGCCGGAAGACATGGACATATCACCCCATGTCATTCCAGCCTGGCATAACGCCAACTCAAACATTGACACCAATCACCCTGAATGACAATTCAAGTCTGCACAGGCTTCTAAGCACATTACCCTTCTACCAGACCCTGGTGTGTTCTTTGGTTTGAAGAATCTGGAACACCAGGGATTATACCTGCAGCAGTGGTTCCATCTACGAGAACCATGGCTAAGATGATGTTGGGAGTGCCAAGAGCTGGTGTCACTCAAGGTTTGGAGAAAGGTGTTGACGCTCGGTGCTATAGGTCTATGGAAAGAAGGTGACATCCTGAAAAAAGCTCAGCATCAGGAGCATCGCAATGCCACAGAGTTAATGAAGGGCGTTATTGCCAAATATGGCCTGGATAAGAGCGTAACACCCACCCAACCTGCTCCAATTGTCTTGGCATTGGCAATGCAATCAATTTGCGAACTCTCACTGATCAACTTCTGCCATTAACTCTTTCTCTTGGACGAAAAGGCAGACACATCCTGCTCTGTTCTGAACCCCCAACTCTCTCAGGCTGATCTCCAGGTACAGACGGCATCTCACCATTGTGATCGTCTCGCCCTGATTGCAACAGTCATGGGAACTACCACCTGGTCTCTCACTCTTGATACATCAAATTTGGGCCTGACATGCAAGTGCTGGTGTGATCAAGTCGACTCTCTTGTCACTTTCTAGAAGCTGATGAGCACCTGGCCAGGTCGGAAGGATATCATTTGGAATCACAGAGCAGATGCCAATTTGTCTCAGATGCCTGGAGTGGGGGAACAATGGGAGAAAGCACTTGTCACGTTCTACATTCAATCTCATTTCAACTACATGGGCTATCTCTCTATTCTACCGCATTGACTGTAATACTTGCCCATTTGAATTATCTTGGTCTATTGGTCATTGTAGAGCACTACATCAATCATTTTGTATGATCTACAAACATCAACATGTACTATAATTATATCATTGCATTCAATTAGCCTCTATCATCCTCCATGTTTCAATCTTTCGTTAAGTCAAGGAAAGCCATAATCTTAGTGGGCTCAGAGTGTTGAGTGCACTTCATTCGAGTGTAAGTTGCAGGTGGTGGTTGTACTGAGGTGTCATCATCCTCCCCAGTAAGATCAATCACCTCCATGTTGTGAGGTCTGTGCGAAGAGCTGGGTTCATCATGAACTCGCTTCTTGGCTGGTTCATCCTAGGCTGCAGGGGTAGATAAGCGTTGTTTGTGGGATGCCTTTTGTTTAGCTGGATGAAATTGATTAGTCAAAGTTGGTTCTAGATTCACGACTAAAATTTCAACTACTGGATTTATTGTCATGTTTGGATTCAGAATCTTTGTCTGCATCATAAAGAGGACCAAAGTGTTCGACAAGCCACCTGTCCAATGGGCTTTCTGAGTCTAGTGAAGAAGCAATTGACCCCAGCGACAAGCGATGTTGGTCTAAGATGACAAAATAATGAGATCTAGAGAGGTCTTTGCAACAATATTTCACACAGAACTTACCAGTTATTTCTGCTGTAGGACTTTGATGAGGGGATGCCGAATATGAAGGTGAAGGTCAGTCTTCTGATGTGAGTCTCTTGTCTGAGTGAGACATGTATGAAGTTAGTCAGTTGACGAGATAAAAGGTTATGAACACCGAATACCAACTCTTATATAGTCTCAGCAATAACAATAGGTGTTTGTTGTGCTTCCTGAAACCGGGCCTTAGGTGTGGCATAGACAGCTTCGGGTATTTGGCCCAGCACTGGTTGTGAACTTCACTCTTTGGTTCTCTGAATGGCATGATGGTCAAGGGCCCAACCCTGGGGCCCAATCTCTTATTTGGACAGAGGGGTAAATCTCTCAACAAGACGCATCAAGGATCAGTGTGATGATAGTCGTACTGTCAAGTTGATACTTGGAAGTAGAGCAGTGGGCCAGATGTGTGACAGAAACATATGTCATCCAGTCACATCACACCTTGGCCTCGTTTGAACATTTCACTCACTGTCCCGATCGTTCAGCGTTCAACACTCGCTGTCGACTCTTGTCAATGCTTATCTTCAATTCTAGTTGAAGATATCACAGCCCACAGTCGACTGAAGTTGAGCTAGGGGGGATGCCTAATGTACAACCTTCCAGAAAAGATCAGGTCAGAACTTTCAAGGTTAGACACACTCACTGGGCATTGCAAGGCAACCGACAAATGTTCACTAAGGTATGAGTTATGTTGATCTAGTGGATTTTACTGAATGTACATTTACAGATCATGATTCAATGCTGTTCTTCCTTCACCAACTCCTCGACCACTGCCTCCTTGTGTTCATTATCCAGAATATGACCAAATGCTGCTCTCAAGGTCAACAGAGGTGTTTTCTCATAATGCTCCCACAGTATATCTGCCAGCAAGTCTTCATTACAAGGTTCACTCCAAGTCCATCATGGTCCAAATGCATCGTGAAGACATCATAACCATTCGATATCCTCATGTAGATGGATTGGGAGGGGCTCCATGATCCACTGCCGTGTCATACAGGAAAATTGCTGTTGGGCATGCTCGAAGGAGAAGCACTGGATTGAAATGTAAGTGATTTTGAAACACATGAAGAACTCCAAGAGCACTAACCTGGCAATGAAGCTGTCCTATGTCCTTCCAGTTCTCCTGACCATAATCTATGTCAATGTCACTGAAGATGTGTCCATGGCCAGCAGGGAGATTCTTATACCTAAGGATACATGCCAACTTTTCAATATCATGCAGCAAGAGGTCTTGGATTTTGTGCTGGATGAGGGATCTCTCCATGACGGAGAGCTTGGTGATGTCAAGAGGCAGTCTGGATGTTGTGCTGAGAGACATGGGCAATGAAAAATGATTTGTGGGATGCATTGCAGGACAGGATGTATTGGTGCTTTTTATATCGTTGCTTCCCTTAGACCACTGCCAAGGTGCCACAGGTACGTACTTCGTGTTATTATCATAGCCCGGGTGTTCTGACCTTCATAGTACCAAGGTTGTATCATACAAACGACAATAGAACAATTATGGAAAAAGAAAAGTGTTGTGATTGTAATTATCAATGGCATGGATGGTCAAAGTGGCATTTCAGCAAGAGTTCTGGATCAATTAGTGCATTGATTGAATGCTTTGAACAAACGAAAAGTCTTCAAAGCAAGGATTCTCTCCTGCCCTGACCACTGTCCTCCACAGTTTTCCACTCACTCCACTGTCTCTGCTCCCTGCCCAAAAGCTCAACAAATATGACAAAGACAATAAGTATGGCAAACATGACACACATGACAGATATGACTCTCGTCGAATATGAAACTTCGACTGTAGTTGAGTCCTTAGAACTTGAATGCCTTTGAGTTCTGATTTGGGTATAAACAACTTCATAACCCATTTTGGCAGTCCCAGCTTGATTCCAATCCAGTTCTGACAGGCCTTAAATGTTTTTGAGCCTTCTGGATAGCTTGGTGGTCTGTACTGCCTCTTGGTCCAAGCAAAAACCCGAACAATACCCAATTCAGTGGCACCCTGAGACATCCTCTCAATCAGAACCCACCATCTACCATGCCTCCCTGTAAGCAGCAAAGACATGAAGAGCATGAGTATGAAGATGCCATTGAGGACGACAGCACACACAAGCAGACCTTTCTTCACGATATTGATGAACACAGAGTCCATACTACTTCTCAAACAGTTTCGTGGCCAACTATTCCCCTATTCAATGAAACCCAGACCCTGCCTACTGGAATTACCACATCTTTCGAGGATGCACCACCGAGGGTAGAATTGGGGGGGGATCAGGTTTACGCAGAAGATGAGTTAGAGGAAGTGCAAACACAAGTATGTTATCAGAAAGCTTTGTTGCGAGGATGTTGAAACTAACTGCCAGTAATAGTGTCAAAAACTGTTACAAGAATACAGGCCACAATTCGAGCAGGCAGCATATCTAATCATGGGTCAAGAGGCATGTTCACAAGTAGGGGATCCATGCTCATGTGGGCAGAAAGATCATAACTGACTGGTTTGTTGCCTTGACTGTGATCAGTTCCCAGTAGTTTGTGCTGACTGTTGGGTGAGTTTGCATTGATACCAGCCTCTCCATTGGGCCCATGTCTGGAATGAGTCGCATGGGTACTTTGTGCAGCAGGATATATCCACACTTGGCAGGTACCAGATGACCATAGGACACTCAGGGGAAAGTGAATGCAGCAAAGTGGTCAAGGGACTGTTAATTATCGGCAATTTGAATGGGATTCATGCCACCTCGGTGCAATACTGCAAATGTGCTGGAGGAGTCAATAAATGACACATGTTGATGGAGAGTGGCTTCTTCCCTGCCACAGTCAATGACCCTCAAACCGTGTTCACCTTTTGACTGATCAAGCACTATCAAATGATGAACATGCAATCAAAGATGCCAGTCTATCAGTACATGAAAACACTTCAGCATCTTACTGATAACGTATTTACAGGCAATCACTATGTATGAGGTGTTCTTTTTATGCTATTAATACAAAGGAAATACACTCAGAATACTGCTATATATTTGCTTCCAGACAACACTCAGAAAATTCTATTAGTTTCAAGTTGTCATCACGTATTGAAAACAGCAAGCATACTCTGGATTTTAATTTCCAGAAGAGTCTGTGTTTTTTTATTATTTTATAATAATGAAATTATAGAATTATCCTTTAGTTTTCTAATTACAAATATACTAAATTTTCTGCCTTATAAAATAGTGAGAAAACATTTAGAAAATAAATATAAGATTTTGAATTTTATATCAAAGGAAACATATTAAATACAAAAGGAAAACTATATGAAAACTATCTAAAAACTGCTTTAAAATATAGTGTTTTCACATGATTTTCCTACTATTTTCCTAGTGTTTTCCTAGTGTTTTCTCTGACTTTCCCACAATAGAAAATGTGGTATTTTTATCTTATCTTATCAGCATTTTCTGAGGATTTTCAACCAGAGAAAATTTAATGTTTTCTCAGTATAGAAATTATTCTAATATATTGTATTATCTATGAATTCTCAGAATTTGAAAATTCTATATCTTTTGCTGCTGAAAATTTAGTATTCTCCAGGCATATTCTTGTTGAGAGGACACAATTGAAATTTAGAATTTATATATGGTTTTATAAAAATTCTCTTTGCAAGAAGATTAAGTGTTTTCTCAATCANACTTCTCCAGTTTCCCAGTCGATTTGGGGGTTGTGATAACAAAGCCAGGGGAGCCCTAAGATCATACTCTCATCTCTGATCCCTAATATCATGAAGTTTTCTCTAAATTCCTTTCCTGCTATTTTGAACTCGAGCTCCACCATGTGAGATATCCATGTGGTTTTGTTCGGCGTTCCGTCTACATTGAATACCTTGATCTTCTCAGAGAGTTGGATCCATTTCTTCCCTAGTTTCCTTGCTAAAGCCGTGCTAATGAACCTTCCTCCCACTCCTGAATCTAATAAGGCTTGTGTTTCGATGATTTCGGTTCCCACTTTGTACTGAAGAGGAATATGCATGGAATTTTGGTCCATTCTAGCTAGTACAAAGTGTGAAATGATTACAGGCGGTGGAGACATTGTCCTCTTCTGCCGCTTCAAAAACCCTCCAGTTCCATAAGATCAATCAATGAATTCTTTTCTTCTTCCGGCTGGTCGTTAACCAATGCCTTAATCTTGGCATATCATTCTTCTCTAGTCAGCTTCTTCAGCTCTTCTTTCTTCCTTTCATCCTTCTTCAGACTGTCTGGGCAGTCTCTGATCCGATGACCTCCTTGGCTGCAGCAGAAGCATAGTCCCTTCGCCATGTATTCCTTTCAGTCTACCTCCAAAATCTGCTTGATGGCGACTTCTTCCTTCTTCTGGAAACTTTGATTCGGCTTCCTTCCATTGTCCTCATCCCATGTCCTTCTGTATTCTTGGGCCTGTTTGTAGCTCTTATCAAAGAGGATTGCAGCATTCATCCAGTCCTTGATGTTGGTGGGTGTTCCTTCAGGTCAGGTCATAATCTTTAGAACCAAACTTTTGGGTAACCCTTGTTTGAACACTACAATCTGTGCAGTGTCATTGTATCTGGTCTGTTTGGCCAAATAAGAGAACTGATACATGTATTCATCGGCTCTTTCCTTCATCTTCAAGTCTCAAAGGTTCAACTGGGCTTCCAGAGCGGTGTCAAGGAGTTCAAAAGATGTTTTGAAATCCTCTACGAAGTCTATCCACGAGACCTTCTCTGCTTCTGGATCAAATGCAAGTAAAAGATCTGTCTTGTCGTTCTTCCAGAACTCTTCTGGGCCATCAGTCATGTAAGAGAGGAAGAAAAGCTTCTTCATTCGGTCTGTAGTAAACGTTTTGGAGTTAAGGGCGATGTACAATTGTACTTCTCTAAGGAACTTCTTCACATTCTTTTGATGTCCAGTGAAAGCTCTGGGCAGTGCCGCTTTTACTTCCTTTTCTGCTGCTACTATCTGTACCAGTATGGTGGTACCAATCACTGCTTCTTCCGCTGTTGGCTCTACCTTAGGCCTGCTTCCCGAAGGTCTTTTATCTTCCAACATTTCTTTGATCTGGGGTTGTTTAGTCGATCTGGGGCTGTTCTTTAGTGCGTTGAAGATGCTCAAAAACCTATGCCTCTACTATGAAAACACGAGGCCTCTGGTGCCAAAATACCCCCGAAAAAGGTATATATAAGTTCTTGATTCTCAGTTTTGTTTGCGAGTTGGTTCAGCATGGTTTACTGTTACCGCAACGTCAAGAATAATTTCTCAATGTCTCGCTTGGTAGTTCAGAGATGAATGCCTTCAAAACAACTTCTCAGATCGAGATTGGTGTTCGTTTTGTATAATATTTATGGGTTTATAGTTTTATTAATCACTTCAAAGCAAATACTTGTATCGATGTTCGACCAGAAACTGCCCAAAGAATAAACTTCTTCTAAGCGAGAACAAAGGTACCTTTTGTACCTGAATATAGCCCTCTTAGCTATGTTCCGCAACAATTCTCAAGAGGACAAATCTTCTAGACACTGCTAGCCTGAAACCCTCTCTGATTCACATCGAAACACCAGACTATACTGATGCATGTCAGCTACCCTCTTGGTAAACTGATACAATATTCTTCTTATCAGAAAACACGCCTCTTGTGTTAAAAACTAAGCTCTTTCTAGCTTTTATTTATATCTCTGGTTTGGGTTACAATCTCAGGTCTCAACTAGCCTGTGCCTCTTGNGCAGTATCTCTCCTGCTTTCCACCTACAAAACACATCCCCTTATATACTCTACAACATAAATAATCTAATATATCTGTCACACATACAAACAAAACTGAGTCGGGTGCTAAATATTATATAAACTGAGCTGTGTTTGGTAATTTCTCTGTCACAGTGTCCAATTGTAGTCAGGCTTCATAGCCATAATCTCTTTTATTCTTTTTCTATGACGATTGTGCAGTCTCCTGACACTAATCGTTTGCAATTTCCTTGATCAAACAGCTCTCCTTCCAACTCCGTTTGAAAATATTATACTTCCATGCCACTCTGCATGGTTCCTTCCTTCTCCGTCTATTGTCATCTGCTCTGTGGACACGTAATATGCTTCCATTTCTCCTCTAAAGTGTACGTGTAAGCTTAGCCATGCTATCTTCTCGTCATACAGCTTTGTCTTCCGCTTTCCATGATACAGGCACCTTTTTGGTAACCGATCATCTATTTCATTCCTCTAATTTGATTATCAGTATCTCAAGTATCCCCCGCCGATAATTTGTCATTCTCTGTTTCATATCCGTTTCTTGGTAATATTCTCATTGATGTATCATCGAAGGCTTTTATTCTTCCTTCAAGTCGGGTGTGGTTTGAAAATATTGTTAAAAATTAAAATATTCCCTTTGGTACGCTTTCAATAGAGAGGTGTGATGTGGTGTGTTTCCCTACAGGTTTTGGGATGCTCCTCTGTGTTCAGATTCACTGTTTATTTTCATACTAGCAGTGGTTGGGTACCCTTGTATGGCCTACCATCAACCATTACTCTGCTAATATTTTGTATCCTTCTCTACTACTCACTTTGACTAGCNGATTCATGTCAAAACACCAGACTATACTGATGCACGTCAGCTACCCTCTTGGTAAACTGATACAATATTCTTCTTATCAGAAAACACGCCTCTTGTGTTAAAAACTAAGCTCTTTCTAGCTTTTATTTATATCTCTGGTTTGGGTTACAATCTCAGGTCTCAACTAGCCTGTGCCTCTTGCACAACTAAATAAGCTAGGGCCCGAAGTGGTTGAAAAATACTAATTGCCAGTAGCTCTTCTACCTGAACAACAACGTCATACACTCTGGTAATTGGTGGGCAGTATCTCTCCTGCTTTCCATCTACAAAACACATCCCCTTATATACCCTACAACATAAATAATCTAATATATCTGTCACACATACAAATAAAACTGAGTTGGGTGCTAAATATTATATAAACTGAGCTGTGTTTGGTAATTTCTCTGTCACAGTGTCCAATTGTAGTCAGGCTTCATAGCCATAATCTCTTTTATTCTTTTTCTATGACGATTGCGCAGTCTCCTGACACTAATCGTTTGCAATTTCCTCGATCAAACAGCTCTCCTTCCGACTCCATTTGAAAATATTATACTTCCATGCCACTCCGCATGGTTCCTTCCTTCTCCGTCTATTGTCATCTGCTCTGTGGATGCATAATATGCTTCCATTTCTCCTCTAAAGTGTATGCGTAAGCTCAGCCATGCTATCTTCTCATCATACAGCTTTGTCTTCCGCTTTCTGTGATACAGGCACCTTTCTGGTAACCGATCATCTATTTCATTTGTCTAATTTGATATTGGTATCTCAAGTATCCCCCGCTGATAATTTGTCATTCTCTGTTTCATATCTGTTTCTCGGTAATATTCTCATTGATGTATCATTGAAGGCTTTTATTCTTCATTCAAGTCGGGGGTGGTTTGAAAATATTGTTTAAAATTGAAAATATTCCCTTTGGTAAGCTTTCGATAGAGAGGTGTGATGTGGTGTGGTTCCCTACAGGTTTTTGGATGCTCCTCTGTATTCAGATTCACTGTTTATTTTCATACTAGCAGTGGTTGGGTACCCTTGTGTGGCCTACTGTCAACTATTACTCTGCTAATATTTTGTATCCTTCTCTACTACTCACTTTGACTAGCTGCTCAGGGCTCACACTAGTCCTCAATTCCCTTGTATATGTCATTTTCAACCATAAAAGTGCAAAATATTCTCTATTTGCATGCGAAATAAAAGGTAAAAGTTATGCATATCACCAGTAGGTTCCTCAGTGCTATTATCTCCCTTCCCTGTCCTGATGGTTTGGAACTAGGAGCTGATTAAGCAGTTCACCTTCGTCACGTGAATTTGGTCCCTCTTCAAAGCGCAGAGGTGAGCAGGCCATCTCCATGGCATGGATTACCTGTTTCCTTGTTGGCAACAGGGAAGCCTGGTTGTTTACTGTCCTTCCTGTCCAGAGGAGGATGTCAACATGGAACTGGAGTGGGAAAATGTTCCAAAGCATTTGCAGTAAGTCCCTCATGTATGCCTTACAGGTAGGATACTGACTGGGCAGCATAGACATCTATATCAAACATGACTCACTCTAGACGGAAACTATCAAGCCAATCATATCGCCAAAAAGCGCCAGGATTTGTCGGATGAGAGTATATAGCAGGACCATAGTTACTTTGAGCTCGCATTGAAGTACAACTGACTGTGTGGGTTTGTTGAGATGGACAAAACTGAGGTGTGTAAGCTCTCACTTTGATGAATGGCCAGCAGCTCAGCCTTATGACAGAAAAGTGTCTGTGGTCATCTTAATGCCTTAAATAAGCAGAACAGGTCAAAGTTCAAAAACACCAATATCAGCGGGATTGTGAACTGTCAGTGCGACCACATCTTTGTTCTTGCATCAGGAAACCTGCCACTAGGAGAGAGGTATCTTGTCATTTAACTCAGTCAACATTGCTGTGACTCAAGTTCTGAATGATTTAGGTTTGTGGCAGTGGATCGCGTGTTGACAAGAGCTCTCTCACTCCAGCCTTTCAATGTGGCTCATGTACCAGTTTACATTGTAAGCTATGATAGCATGTGCTCCTTCTGTGTAAAGATACCAGGGCACTGGGCAGCTTCACATCCCAAACATGCACATCTAATTCCCTACATGCAGTTTGTCATCCCAGTCTGTCATTGCTGCAATCACATTGACTCTTGCAAGCCACTGTATCTCTATACCTACAAAGAAGGAGCTGGATGGTTCTCTGCAGAGATGGCTGAGATGTATTGGCCAATTTTGAATGCAGTAGGGGCAGCTTGTCGACAGATGAACCTCAGTCCACAAGAGGAACACATCAACATGTCTCATGGAGACTGGAACTGGAGAAAGACTGTCAGTATGGGTATGCAACTTTCAAGAAATAGTATTGTATATTGCCTCACCACCTGTTTCACAGCCCACTAGCTCTTCAAAGACCTTAAGGAGTGCAAGAAGATCTACATTGAGAAACGTGACCACTTTGTTGCCCTGTGTCAGGTATTTGCAAACAAGGTAGTGATCTGGAATGAAATGGATCACTCACCAGTAGTGGTAGACAAATGGACAGTGAAGAGTGTGTACTCCCATGGCAATGTCAAAGGTACATCATTCTGTCTTGGTTTGAGATTAGCTAACATGTTATGGTTGGCAGCTCCAACACTCGAGGCACTGTTCAATAAGATGCAGAGGACCCGTGAAACTGTTCTGATGCCCACTGGTAAGAGAAGAATGGGAGCGGCAGCAAGTTACATACAGGCAGGCCTAGACATTTATCTGGAACAGTACGTGACAGAAGACTTGGTTGAGCCATTTTTGCTGAGCCATATTGCAGACAGGAAGTTCTTAGTCTGGCTTGAAAGCAGGAAAAGCATGCAGAGAGCACAATAGAGCTCTCTCATCGACGAACAAAGCTTGTGCAGGATATGAAGAAGTTTAGACAGAAACAAGTGCAGTTCTTACCTGCAGAGTTTGATGTAGCAAGGCTGGAAGACCTCAGTCCAGAGCTGGAGGCTCAGAAGTTGTATCTGCCTTCAGAGTTTTCAGCACCAGAAAGGTCAACAATGAAGTTGTCTTCTCTCACAACAAAGGAGGCCAACCTAATCCGTCAACGACTAGTCAAATTGGTGTGGAGATTGCACATGGTGGTTCAGATATACTCTGAAGCACTGTTGTGCAAGCGGAATGATGAGCATGGTCAGGAGCAGAACATGAGAGCCAACCAACACTTGACATCAATCCGGAACGAGTGTGATCTTCTCATACAACACTATGAGTCTCTATGAACCAAATTGGATCTGTATGGCATGGCAAGCACTGAATGGGCCCGACTTACAGTGGCTGATACATTCGGGAAACTGACAGAGCAAAGGCAAGCACCTGGAACCACTTGAGCGAGAGAAGGGACATTATGGAGGGTCAGAATTTCTCAAACAGGGGAGACTGTTGGATGTGAGAAGGATACTCCAGTTGGCAAGATCAAAGGAGATGTGAACTCACGTGGTCAAGAAGAAAATAGAGGAGAAGATGAGGAGCCACCTTGTGATGCAGAGAGCTTCTACTACACAGGTTGGTAATTGCTGTTCACAGTATTAAGAGCAGAGCTGATAATTCTCCATTATAGGGACAAAGATGACAAGGAGCAAACATGAGTAGTGTATTGCAGTAATGCTACCAAGACTCACCAAAACCTGCAGAACCTGAATAGGATCCTGATTCTCAGAGAGGAAAGACACAGGTGGTTGAAGTTGAGGATACTGAGGTTGATGTCAAGGATGATGGGTGGATCTGGAATCCAGGGCAGCTGCAACATATGACTGGGAAGAATATGTAGGATTGGGAGGAAACAAGTGTGTAGTGACATCATAGCTCTTATTTTCACTGTTCTGACTGGAATTCCAGGCAACAGAGTTCAATGGTTTCGTGGGGAAACAGAGTTTGAGCAAGCGTGCGAGGAATTGGAGATTAAGCATGCTGAGTTTGCTCGCTGCATTCGTTTCTTCTCTTGCATGTGAGACAAATGGATAGCATGTGCCAAAAACCAAGAGCTTGCAGGTCATGTCGCCTATGCCAGAGAACATTCTGACATGTATGATGCCCTCAGGCAAGATGCAGAGATGAAATTCCAACTCTGCGCAGTACCTATGCTTCATGTCATACCAGATGGGAAGATGTTGGCAGACCAAGTGGCATTATTTCAAGTGCAGGAGGAGGGTTACTTTCACTTTGACCAGTAAGTCTATCTGAAGTGTTGAACTTAACATGAACTGAATCCATAGCATAGGGAGAAGGGAAGGCCTCTATTCACTGACCCAACAATGCATGGATCTGCAAGTGGGTTCCAGGACTACTGTAAAGAGGATTTTGAAGAAGAGTAGGGTTGCTTGCATCATTCCATGGTGATTAACTCCTGTCTGTTTAAAAAGCTTGCCTATCATGGTCATGTTTCATTTAATGTATGTACTGATAAGGCACAGGCTGAAATGGTTACTGATACCATCTTGTTTAATCCATGTTTAAAGTGCCTGTTTTAAGCTAAGTATGCAATGACATTTGGTTTATATGTCCTTGTTTAATGTATATTTCACAAACATGTTTAGTACCTGTTTAATGTGGGGGTGCACTCATTGTCTGCTCAAGCTCATCTACAATAAAGACAATGAAATGTATTGTTTAGCCTAGTTTAAAAAATTTTGGTATAGCCATTGTGTGTTGAAAAAAGTTCATACATTATCAGGTGGGTACAGCAGGAGTCTGGGAGATTTGGGCTGTACTTAGGTTGACACTTCAAGAGCTCACATCAGTACTCAGTAGTGTCTTTGATGTATTGTAGTATCTTCACAATATAACTTATTATGAGATATTATCAGACATGATTAGACAAGAATCAACACCTAACAGAGCCTGTTGAGACTATACCTAAGAGATGTCTGAAATAGTGCATGTTAAGGACACTATCAGATGTTATCAGACATTGTCAGACAAGCTTGGGTGTTGTCTAAATAATGTCTGATAGCATCCACTTAAACCTCACTGGTTTTTTTGGATGAAACATCAAAAAACAGTCCTCTAGACCCTTAGTAGCCTGTTTAGTGTCATCAAAGCAGCCATGTGATGCCAACATCTTTCTGTGCAAGTAGTAGTAATGGTCTTCCCAAGCTAGAGCCTAGAGGGAGCTCATGATAATGTTCGGGATTGGGATAAATGAATCACATTGCTTTTGTGCATCTATATATGGATTCCATTGCATGGTCGAAGTAAGTGGGTGTCACGTCCATGTAGCTATAGGCTTCTTCCTGATGAAAAGAGAGGAAATGGAGGTGCAAATGGCGAGTCCAATGCTGAACCACATGGTGATGCAAATTGAGGTTTCATATAAGCCCTTGACTACTGTTTTCATCTGTGAGTCAAGCTCTTTGAGATACTTGAGGGATTCTTGTACATGTTTAACAATCTGAGAACCTCAAATGGATCAGCATCGTCTTTTGAGTTGCAGTCAGTAGTGGACACACCTCATTGACATCCTGCCCAGTCAATTCCCATCAGGAGTGATTACCCTCTCAGGCATCCATGAAAACAGCCTGAGCCTTGTCAAAAGCATCCTTGATAGTGTCTGCTATGGACTGTGCTTGGCCTTTGAGATTGTCCTACAATACCATCAGTAATCTGTCTTACTCACAAATGAAAAACGAAGCAAAACCTACCAGAGCAGCGTCAATCAATGCACCAGCAAATGCATTTGTATTCGTAGCAAGACTCTCTAAATCCTGTTTCATGATCTTGAATACCCCACTGATTGGGAGACTGTCAAATGCCGATTTCTTTGCGGCGATACCTTCTAGAGTGGAGATGATGGTGGGTTTGATGCTTTTTATGGAATCGAGAATAGATTGGGCCTCCTCATCAGAAGAAGTGGTGGTATTCTTTAATAGGCACATATTATGAGTCAGTTGTGGTTATTCGACAATGAGTATGCAATGAACCTTGATGTCGGTGGTACCCTTGCTGATAGAGTCGCTTAGATTGGTGGCACCTTTGTGGATGGCCTACCATATAGTAGGTATATATTAGAAAGTGTGGATATTAGAAGAAGGCAAAGAAAGGCATACCAAAGCGCCAGAGAGGCTTCCACCAGAGTCAGGGAAAGCTTTGATATTGTTGTTAAGTGTATTGACTTGGCTCAATATCGTTCCAATATCAGCTTTGACATCATCTACAGTCCTCTTTTCAAAAGGGACTGGGGAACCTGAGGTGAAGATAGCCTGGGTGGCAATGAGCAAAGAGATCAGGAAGGTGCTGAAGGGAGCCATTGCTAGAGAGGTTCAGAAACTGAGAGGTAATGATATGAAGGCTCGGTTGGGAATAGCGGTGTTTTATAGAATGAGGCTAGGCTGTGGAGTTACTCATCTAATACCTGATGAACAGGTAGCTCGCAGTAATGTCAATGGAGAGCATAATGTTGAAGCACTGTACCTGTACTATATTAAACTAGGTACATTAGTTATTGTATTACTTGCGTCTGTGATCAACTATGGAACTTACAAAGTATGTTCCTGAGCTTCTCCGGAGCTTGCACTATAGTCATAGGAGTGCTCCCTCGTCCAGTAGGAGTATTGTAGCCTTATGCACAATACAGTAGAACTCATGTAGAACACATGTATAGCTTCTTCTACTGTCAGATGATTGTATTGTGTCTCTCCAATACACATTATTCTTGGATACTTTGTCTCACAAGTATTCAGTAGCTTACATCCATAGCTTACTAGGTTTCACTGTTTATCCATGGAACTTATCCTTTAGAGTAGTATAAAAGCAAGCATGTATGTAGCTACATTCTCTAGTTCAATTTACATTGACTACTCTGCACATTGCACCTCTACAACCCTCAAGGTTCTAGCAAGCTCTTGTACAAATGTGAGTTGAGCACATTCCACTGTGCTTTATGTCTCTGTTCTGTCTCAACAGGTTATAGGCCCTGCACTGACAATTGTGTTAATGGACACTCATTCTCATTGGTCAATGTTGAATGGGACTATTACTCTTGTCAAGTGCTCGTAACCTGAGATCTTGCAAGAGGTACCTGTGTAGTCGATGCCTTAACTGGCATTAGACCACAATCACAGGTTCTAGATGGTCTTTGATTTGCTTGAAAGGATGGTCAAGTTTCTTTTTCCTTCTAAGTAGACTTTAAGCCCAGTAAAGCGGCTTCTAATGTATATACAAAATTCATTCCCCTGTATTCGGAATTACCCGGATTACAGGCAGAACCAACTGTTGGCCTTATTTCCTTAATTGGAACATGGGTTAGCTTATTTAGCAATAAACCAGTAGTCATCCTGGTGAGCTGGAGGGTCTCACAACTGGGTAGACCGTGGATCTATTTTGCCGGAACACCCAAAGCCTTCATCTATGGAAGGGGTCATTTATATAATTATGTATCATTTTCGTAAATAATACCCCCAGATTGCCTATAAGTCCCTTAAATGTCTTCTTAAGGATTTGATGGATCTGGCGGAACAGGATCCTTAAAATCAAACCTTATTTAGACTTTCAATTGCAATTAGATTTTGTAAATACTGTTTACAGATACATCAGTCTGGGTGATGAGACTGGATGACATGAAGGAAACACTGTTGACCAAACATATGAGGATTCATTAGCATTCTTGTCGATAAAGGCTCCATACACCTAAAAGTCAAACCAGCACTTACACCCTCCTTTCCTATAGCCTTTTATCGATAACAATGTCTAACTCCACCCAACAACGTCCTATCCCCTGAGTCTCTCTTGCTGACAACACTGTCCGAATTTGTAACTCAGATAATGGTGTCGGCATCCTGGTTTATAGTTACCATCCTTTGGAACTACTTGAACCAATTTCCATATATGATACTTCTGTTGGCAATACATTAGGATTATCAATCATTCCAATCTTTAATAGTGATGATTTCAGAGAATGGAAGTGCAAGGTCTTGGCATATCTCAATTTGGCTAAAGTGGCTTATGCCCTTACCAATACCATGCCTCAGACTGTCGGCACTGGAACTGATGCCATTGCCCCTGATCTGGAAGTTGTCAAAGAATGGAAAACCTCCAACACTCAAGCTCTTGGCCTTTTTCAGCTTAAATTGAGTTCTACTTTGCAGTGGATTATTAAAGATACTGCGAAAGAAACATGGGACGCTTTGAGAGCTGAATACGATGTATCTAGTCTCCCGGAAATGTTCACATACTTCAAAGGTCTCGTAATGGCATGCACTGCCGAAGGCCAAAATCCCGATCATAGTGCCAATCTCATCAGACAATGTGTTGCAAAATTGTCAGAGAACAATTTCCCCATTCTATCAAATTTCCAGGCCATGTTCCTCCTTAACTCTCTTCCCAAGTCATATGAAGGAGTTAAAACCCAGATGTTTGTCTCCAACAAAGGAAAGGATCTTACCTTTGACAATATCCTTCCTTTCATCAAACAGGAATATAATAGACGACACATGGATGGGGTCGCTGCTTATGCTGCTCAGATCTCAGGTGTCCAACAATACACCAGGAAGAGCCTGAATTGGAATAGACAGAAAAAGTTCCGTCCATGCAATCCTAATCCAAACTCTGGTAATAATCAAAACCAGAACTCTGGGAGTCAGGAGAACAAAGGCAAACAGCCTGTGCAACCCCAACAAAATCAACAAAAATCTGATGGGAAGAAGAATAAGAAAAAGTTGAACAAGAAAGGAAAAGGGAAAAAGCCAAATGGAGCAATCTCATTTATGATGGCTGAAATTACAGATTTGCCTCAAAAGGAAGAACATCAACCTTCTAAAGAGGAAATATCTTCTGATAATGGCAAAGTTCCGACTAAATGTGTCAACCACTTCTGCACTAGTCCAGATAAGACCATTTATAGTATCTTTATTACTGGACAAAATCACAAAACATGGTATATTTGTGAACAGTGCTACAAGATGCATTCCCAGTCCTTTGCTAAACAGAAAATTCTCCAAAAAGCAGTACTAGTATGCCTTCCCATTGATGAGAAGGCATATGCTTTTCTCCATGGAAATTTTCAAGTTGGCCAGACCTTTGGAATTGTCCAAACGGATAAAATTCCTCCCAAGACCCCTCCAATTACCCAGAAGGAAGTAAATATAGGAGATATTTTTCCATCAGAATCATTTGAGCATATTTTCGGTAATCTTCCATCTGGAAAACATCTTATGACACATAAGTACTCTAACCAGGTACGAGATGTTATTCCAACTGAAACTTCGGAGTCTACTGTTCCTCATAATCCAATTAATAGATTCAAGAACAAACAACCTCACAAATCAGACCATGGTCATGCCCTAAGGAGATGGTCACAATTCATGGAAGCTAAAATTCAGGCTCGGATTCCAAAATCTCAATATGACCCAACAATGATTCCAATGCCCGAGGAAATGAAATTCCAGATTGAGCTTCTTAATAATAATCCCTCTATTGACTCAAAACTCTTTGCATCACATCATTTTGCAAGAGGAGTTCTTGACCTAATAGAAATGAAAAAGGATTATATCTGCTACAGGGCTCAAAAACTTGGATTTGACTATAAGAAGCAACCTGCCATTGTTGACTTCTTAGAATCCTTGGACATATATGCAAAATTTCCACAATTGACTTCTTTCACCCCTCATTCCACTCCAATTTCTTTTTGCTCAGAAGCCTGTCATAAATGTACTTGGCAAGATGAACACCATACAGAATTTTGTAGCATGGGACTCTGGTAAATGGCCAATCATGATGACACTGGTGACAGATACTGGATCTTTTTCACTCAGATCAGAAATTCTTTGATCTGACTTCATGACCCGATCGAACCACTCATGAAGGTACTAAACTGCGTTGTGATGAACGAAACACAACTCTATTCGAGGGATTACGCCAAAATGGATTTCCATCATCACCCTTCTGCAGTTTGTGATAAAGATTGCCAACATTGCACCAGTGGACTACCAAGGCATATCACATACCTTAGTAAGGGGGAGTATATGTATAACCAAATTGCTCCTGGAATCATTTATGAAGATCCAGCTAATCCTGCAATCCAAGCTGGTGAACCATTTAAATTTAGTGATTTCCCCATTGATTATATTGACTGGAACACACCAAATCCATCCAGAGCACCTACTCCCAAACTAAATGAAGACTTTAAAACAGTCTTCTGTATCACATGTGATTATCCACATCATCTTGATAATTAGCCCGTCACTGCAACCTGCCAACCAATCATGTTCCACTCAACTCAGGAAGGCTTTCCACTGAAATGGAATCCATGTGGCTTTAACAAAAAATCCATAAAAAAGCCATTTATAGAAGCTCTTTCTACAGTTGATGATCCAATCCTCCTTAAAGACCCTTGGAAAAAGGAGAAAGATTATGCTGAAACATGGTTGAACAAGGAAAGAAACAATAAAGCTTGGGATTCACTTAATCCCAAAAATCCTTGGAATGCAGATCTTCCTCCTAAACCCCAAGATCGCCCTATTGTCAAGAAGTCCAAGAAAGTACTTCAGGAACAGTGAAAAAAGATCACCCAAATGTTCCAATACAAGGGATTAGCTGCCAAGCACAGATGTGACTCACCGGCTTGCCAAGCTAAACACTCTGATGTCATTGACAAATGAATGGGGAAAAGACCATATCAATCAGCAACCATGGCTGATGATATTCAGATCAAAACAAAGGAAGAATCAGCGGCAATTCAAAAAGAATTAGAAAAGAACTGGCAAACTACTAAAGACTTCTTTGGTAATATTTCCAAATGCTTCTCCATAATTCAGTCTAATCTTTTGCCACAAGTTAAAATTGGTGACAAAATGTTCCAATTTGGCAAAGAACTGACTCCACCTCCTTACAAATTCAATGTTGGGGAAAATACTTTTAGGAAAATTACCAAACAGGAAGCCTGTAATCTGGTCAAAGAACACTTTGGGGACAGAAAACTCTTCCAACCCAAACCTGTTCAACCTCAAACTCCTTACTATCCTAAAGGAGATACTCTTGAGGTTCCAAATATAGATATAGGAGCACCATCACCGCCTCCTAAACCAGTAATGCTGGATCTAGGAATAAACATTACTTCCATAACAGTCAATAATCCTCAACCAGAAGTACCTGAGTTTATTCAAGGTTCTTCAAACATCCAAGCTTGTATTGAATCTTCTGATAAGGTCAATATTGCAGATGTTGTTCCTCTTGATAATAAAGATTCTAAAGGGAACAATGGAGGGAAGAACCTGAATACAGAGGACTTTGATAAAGAAGATTAGAATGAAAATTATAATGATTACATCGTAAACAAAGCGGACTATTATGATTGGTATGATTTAATTGATCTTAAGAGCAGCATCGCTAATAAATCATTAGAAATGAACATTGATTCCGAGCTATCATCAACACTCGATGAACAATTTCTTTCTAACTCTGTAAATAGTAACATTGTACAATGTATGATGACTAAAATTAGTGATAAAAATGTTGTATCTTTAGAACCACAAACTATTGAANAGCAAATCATAGACTTCTAGCTGGGAATAAATATATCGTAAATGGTTACGATATTAAATATTCATTCCCAGAAACTTCTATAATTACGAAAGCTAATGGTAAACTCTTTATGTCGCTATTTGCGAAACCAGAAAGAGATGGGTACACCTACCTACATGCTTCTTCTGTTAAACAGAACGAAGCAGTTACTATTCTTGCTTTCAAGATTAAATCAACTGATCCTGTAATTGCTTATAACAGATTTGGTCATATACCTTATTGAGTATTGACAAACTGTATGAAGCATTGCAAAGGATTTTCCATTGAGAAACAAGAATCTAAAAAGTCCTTGTGTAAGGGATGTGCTGAAGGAGGAACAGCATCCAAACCTTACTATAGTTCTCAAAAGCGTAAAGATAATATCCT
This sequence comes from Moniliophthora roreri, assembly GCA_001466705.2. Classification (NCBI taxonomy): domain Eukaryota; kingdom Fungi; phylum Basidiomycota; class Agaricomycetes; order Agaricales; family Marasmiaceae; genus Moniliophthora; species Moniliophthora roreri. The sequence goes on along the minus strand of LATX02000100.1, from coordinate 865,432 downwards.
AGAACTCATTCACATGGATATTAAGGAGTTTCCTATAACTTCTTACCACCAAAATCATTATACATTAGTTCTAATTGATGACCATTCCTCAGTAGGATGGATTTATCATCAATGAACTAAGAATCAATTTGAAACACTTACCAGTTTCAAACACTTTTGTGCTCTAACTGAAAAGCAAACTGGTAAAATAATTAAATGTGTTCAAACTGATCATGGTGGAGAATTTTTTGGAAATGAGTTCCAAACATATCTTAAAGATAATGGAATTCAAATGTGTAACTCAGCTCCACATATACACCAGCAGCAAGAAAGAGTTGAACACTCAATTCAAACTCTTGTGGAAAAAGCAGAAAAATTCCACAATCATGCCTCCTTACCACAATCTCGGTGGGAGTTTATGATGAATAATGCTGTACATGTATATAATCACACTCCTAACAAACACTTAGATTGGAAAACTCCAACCGAAATCTATAGTAAAAAAGTACCTGATGTTTCTTATTTCCAAACACCAGGATGTTCAGCATATGTCTTCATTCATAAAGAACAACACAAGAACAAACTTTCAAAGAAAATGGAACATATGACATTCTTAGATTATGCTCCTAACACTAAAGGATATCGGTTTATGTGACAGGATAAGACAATATTTATGGCTGCTCAGGCAGACTTCGATGAAGAAGACTTTCCATACTCGTCTAATTCAGTTGATTGAACCTTACAATCAACCAATAGAATCTTATCTATTCCTTTTACTGGTATAAATCGACCACAATCTGATAATGATGATGACAGTCATCAAAATCATGATCAAAGGGGAGGAAATGATGATAATGATCATCATCCTGATTTCCCTCAACCTAATAATCCCAACAGAGGTAATGATCCTGTGGATCATCATCATAACCAGAATGATGGTGAGGATCAATCACAACCTAAAAATACTGCACTGCCGCAAAACCCAATAGATTCTGAAATAAATAATATTAACAGGAGAATGCGACGAAGGGTACAGATGTTTGACCCAAGTCAACATCAACAAAGTCATCCTAAAAGACAGACTCATGTACCACAGCAGTATGGAGATGCAATGGGTCATATGCCTATCCAAGAAAGACTACGTCTATGTACATATAACAACTTACCTGATTCTGATGATCAAGGTGAAAGTCCTGATCAAGAATTCATACAAGGTAGTAGTCATGACCATGAGCAGGAAATTCCACCTGCTGAACATCAAATTCAACAGTCAAATGAGGATGAAATGGAACAAGATCATGATCAAATTGACATTGATTGTACTCCACCTCAGACTGATGATGAAATGGTCAATTATGTACAAATTCTTTCTCAGGAAGGGGGAGTTCATTACCTTGATTACATTATGGCATCAGCATTGTCTATTGACAACATACATCAATGGCAATACAAAGATATCCTTACTCTGTCAAAAGATGAACAGAAGAAATGGATGGCTGCATGTCATGACAAACTCAAATCACTACAAGAACGCAATGTCTATAAACTTGTAGATTTACCTCAAGGTCAAAAAGCTATAAAATCCAGATGGGTTTTTGACGTCAAAACAGATGGCCATTATAAGGCATGACTTGTAGCAAAAGGTTTCTCACAAGTCGAAGAAATAGATTATGATGAATTGTTCTCTTCTGTAGTANTACATATAACAACTTACCTGATTCTGATGATCAAGGTGAAAGTCCTGATCAAGAATTCATACAAGGTAGTAGTCATGACCATGAGCAGGAAATTCCACCTGCTGAACATCAAATTCAACAGTCAAATGAGGATGAAATGGAACAAGATCATGATCAAATAGACATTGATTGAACTCCACCTCAGACTGATGATGAAATGGTCAATTATGTACAAATTCTTTCTCAGGAAGGGGGAGTTCATTACCTTGATTATATTATGGCATCAGCATTGTCTATTGACAATGTATGTTAATGGCAATACAAAGATATCCTTACTCTGTCAAAAGATGAACAGAAGAAATGGATGGCTGCATGTCATGATGAACTCAAATCACTACAAGAACAAAATGTTTATAAACTTGTAGATTTACCTCAAGGTCGAAAAGCTATAAAATCCAGATGGGTTTTTGACATCAAAACAGATGGCCATTATAAGGCATGACTTGTAGCAAAAGGTTTCTCACAAGTCGAAGGAATAGATTATGACGAATTGTTCTCTCCTGTAGTACGCTTCGAAACTGTTCGCATATTACTTGCACCAGCCGTGCTTGAGGATTGGGATATCCAAGCGCTAGATGTCAAAACAGCCTTTCTCTATGGCAAACTTGACAAGGAGATTTACATGGAACAACCACAAGGATTCGTCAAAGGTTCAAACAAAGTTTGGTTATTATGCTGTGCATTATATGGTTTAAAACAAGCCTCTCNAAATCTATAGTAAAAAAGTACCTGATGTTTCTTATTTCCAAACACCAGGATGTTCAGCATATGTCTTCATTCATAAAGAACAACACAAGAACAAACTTTCAAAGAAAATGGAACATATGACATTCTTAGATTATGCTCCTAACACTAAAGGATATCGGTTTATGTGACAGGATAAGACAATATTTATGGCTGCTCAGGCAGACTTCGATGAAGAAGACTTTCCATACTCGTCTAATTCAGTTGATTGAACCTTACAATCAACCAATAGAATCTTATCTATTCCTTTTACTGGTATAAATCGACCACAATCTGATAATGATGATGACAGTCATCAAAATCATGATCAAAGGGGAGGAAATGATGATAATGATCATCATCCTGATTTCCCTCAACCTAATAATCCCAACAGAGGTAATGATCCTGTGGATCATCATCATAACCAGAATGATGGTGAGGATCAATCACAACCTAAAAATACTGCACTGCCGCAAAACCCAATAGATTCTGAAATAAATAATATTAACAGGAGAATGCGACGAAGGGTACAGATGTTTGACCCAAGTCAACATCAACAAAGTCATCCTAAAAGACAGACTCATGTACCACAGCAGTATGGAGATGCAATGGGTCATATGCCTATCCAAGAAAGACTACGTCTATGTACATATAACAACTTACCTGATTCTGATGATCAAGGTGAAAGTCCTGATCAAGAATTCATACAAGGTAGTAGTCATGACCATGAGCAGGAAATTCCACCTGCTGAACATCAAATTCAACAGTCAAATGAGGATGAAATGGAACAAGATCATGATCAAATTGACATTGATTGTACTCCACCTCAGACTGATGATGAAATGGTCAATTATGTACAAATTCTTTCTCAGGAAGGGGGAGTTCATTACCTTGATTACATTATGGCATCAGCATTGTCTATTGACAACATACATCAATGGCAATACAAAGATATCCTTACTCTGTCAAAAGATGAACAGAAGAAATGGATGGCTGCATGTCATGACAAACTCAAATCACTACAAGAACGCAATGTCTATAAACTTGTAGATTTACCTCAAGGTCAAAAAGCTATAAAATCCAGATGGGTTTTTGACGTCAAAACAGATGGCCATTATAAGGCATGACTTGTAGCAAAAGGTTTCTCACAAGTCGAAGAAATAGATTATGATGAATTGTTCTCTTCTGTAGTACACTTTGAAACTGTTCACATATTACTTGCACTAGCCACTCTTGAGGATTGGGATATTCAAGCGCTAGATGTCAAAACAGCCTTTCTCTATGGCGAACTTGACAAGGAGATTTATATGGAACAACCACAAGGATTTGTCAAAGGTTCAAACAAAGTTTGGTTATTATGCTGTGCATTATATGGTTTAAAACAAGCCTCTCTATCATGGTGGTACCAATGCACTAAATCCATGGCTAAGCTAGGATTTAAGCTCTATATATCAGATGCTGGTGTATATTACTTTATACATGGAAATGATATTATCATTGCCATTGTATATGTAGATGATGCAATTTTCATGGGTTCAAATTCTAGCCTTCTTAACTCTAAGAAGAAAGAATTCATGAAAATATGGGAGCATAGAGATTTAGGCAAACCTAGAGAATTCCTATGAATGTGGATTACTTGAGATCGAAAGAGACATACTTTATCACTTGATCAAAGTGACTATCTTGAGAAAATCATTAAACACTTTGGTATGGAAAACGCCAATGCTACTTGTACTCCATTACCTGCCAGTTACAAACCTATGGCTAATAAAGGAGAAGCGAACTCTACAATTAGATCCCAATTCCAATCAGTGATCAGATTACTTCTATATTTATGCTTAGGTATCTGACCAGATATTACTTTTCCGGTCATCAAACTTTCACAATATGGGACAAATCCTACTCAGGAGCATCTCAACAAAGCAAAATACATCATTCGATACCTAATTGGAACCTGCAAATATTCTCTCACTTACAAAGATAAGAAAGGAGAACAAGGTTTCATAGCATATGCCGATTCTGACTGGGCTACAGATGAAGACACTAGAGTCTCACAAACAGGTTACCTCATTAACTTTGCTTGTGCTCTGGTCTTCTGGGTTTCACAGAAACAGAAATCCATAGCATTATCCAGCACTGAAGCTGAATATATGGCTTTATCTGACTGTGCTAGACAGATCAAATGGATAATAAACCTATTCTCTGAAATCAAATATCCCATAGCAAGACTACCATTGCTTAGTGATAATCAAGGTGCTATCTTCATCAGTAAAAATCAAGTTACTGAAAAATGAACAAAGCACATTGATATTAAATATCACCATATTCGAGAATGCGTTGCCAAGAAGAAAGTTGAAGTATTCTTTATCCCCACAAATCAGCAACCCACAGATCTTATGATGAAGAATCTACCTTGGGACAAATTTCAATGCCATGGAGATTTTCTCGGCCTTACATTCTTTAAGACCGATTCCTCCATATAGCTTAATCACTATAAAGTTTATCACAAACTTAGTGAGAGGGAGTGTTGAAGCACTGTACCTGTACTATACTAAACTAGGTACATTAGTTATTGTATTACTTGCGTCTGTGATCAACTACGGAACTTACAAAGTACATTCCTGAGCTTCTCCGGAGCTTGCACTATAGTCATAGGAGTGCTCCCTTGTCCAGTAGGAGTATTGTAGCCTCATGCACAATATAGTAGAACTCATGTAGAACACATGTATAGCTTCTTCTACCATCAGACAATTGTATTGTGTCTCTCCAATACACATTATTCTTGGATACTTTGTCTCACAAGTATTCAGTAGCTTACATCCATAGCTTACTAGGTTTCACCATTTATCCATGGAACTTATCCTTTAGAGTAGTATAAAAGCAAGCATGTATGTAGCTACATTCTCTAGTTCAATTTACATTGACTACTCTGCACATTGCACCTCTACAACCCTCAAGGTTCTAGCAAGCTCTTGTACAAATGTGAGTTGAGCACATTCCACTGTGCTTTATGTCTCCATTCTGTCTCAACACATAAGCTGTAGTATTGGTGTTCTTACAGAGGTGGTGACCGCAGCTCTCCAGGATCATTCAATGGCCTGAGTTAGTAACCATGGATTGAATAGGAACATTCTAAAGCTAAATCATCTTGTGTACCTTCCGTCATAAGAAGCTCAAAGACCAATAGGGTTGTCATGCCAACTCCTCCATCTTTGCATCATTATTCAAGGTGTCAAAGAGCCCAGAATGATATGGTGCTCATCCAGAACTTGATGAACTGATAGCACTCATATAAAGGCCAAGAGAAAACATCTTGCATGGCAAGAGGTGAATTCAGTGTATTGATCCCCACAAAATGAGAATTTGGAAGCAAGGAAGTCTTCAACCATTCCATGTTTGAGTTATTTATTTAATACACATTGAGGCAGGGCAAGTCTGCCTCAGTGAGTACGATGCAATGGGAACATGATACATAAGACTGAGGAACACATCAGCAAAGCTACACCTGCATTTCCAGTGTTCTATGCATTACTTGTATTTCAGCTTCAGAGGGAGAACACGAGTCAATGCACTAAAGTAGATACAATTTAACAGCTATACTGAAAGGTGGGAGTGCGGTTCACCTTCCTACCTCTCGTTCGTCTTGGGTTTTAAGACTCGTAGTTGTTCTCCACATGAGAAGCCAAACCTTTATGTCGAACCATCATTGCGGAGCCTGCCCCCAACAACCTCAATTTTCCTCACCCAGAAAGTGATATCGCAATGATCTTCTTCCCCACTTTATGAACCAATTCAATGATTCTGTCAAGGATCAACCAATGACTTTCAAGACTCAAGCCTACAACTTCAAGGTTCTCTTCAATGCTCTAGCTCTCAAGCCATCTGCAGTAGTCAAATGCTTTGGTCTCACCTACTCAGCCCTACTAGGTTCTATGGCTTGGCTCTCCAGCTGACTTTCAGTGACTAATAGGTTTTTTTTCAGCATTATGATTCCACCTCACAGTCGGAATCATGTCAACAAAAATGGCAGGGTGTAGGATATGACAAATTTGAGAGGACTTCAAACCAGGTGTGTTGTACTTATATCTGCTGGTGCATTTGGTCTGACAAATTGGCAATAGCTAGTCCCAAATGACCTCAAGATGGTCACCTGTAATGCAGTCACCATGCCATGGGCTTCTACCCAGACAGAAATCAGCCAGCCAACCTTACCTGCATTGATGACTGTGTTACACCGTCAATAAGCTGTGGCAGCATATCCTTAATATGGCATTTATGGATCCCAAATATCATTCTTTTATCTTGAAAAGCTGGACAATAGCACAGAATGATATCTGATGAAAGATTAACTGACCACTTTCCCCCCAGAATGGATTTTACTTTTTCAACAATACCAAAATCTGGAATAGGACCCTGAATTTCCTTTTATAGATATATATCCGGGAGATAATTCGAGCAGGATGACCTTCAACAGCATTCACGCCTTGTACATTGCACATAACTACTGTAATACTGTCAGTAATTGTTAATAACATTGACATCCATCATTATTCTTGCAGGGACCCAACAGTGTGACTGATACTTCTTCACCACAAACTCCACCTGCCATGCATTTAGCTCTTTTCTAATGCATAGTCAACAAGGGGATGCAAAAAAAAGGGAGAGACATACTGGTAAGCATCCATATAGTGCCAACATTTCCGAAAAAATGCACGGATANTATTTTTTTGATCCTAAAATCTGGAATTTGTCACGTGCACGGTATATTTTCGGACATTGCATTTTTACGCTAATTCGACCCTGTTTCCTTCCAAATCATCAAAAATTTCCTCAAAATTCACTCTCGGGGACCCGCTATCGAGTGGTCAGGTCTAAGTGACCGGCACTGTAAGTGTATTTTATGGTATTGTACAATATCGGGACCTCGTTGTGCAATACCATCACATACGAGCGGAATTGGTATTGAAAAAGCCGATTTCCGCATTTTAGAATACAAATAATACAATTGTAGCTTTGCTGATGCAAGTACAACGTGCGATACGACTAAGATCTATACTAGGAAACTCCGACAAACTCCGACCGGCAAGCCCCGATCCCCCTACTACAACATCAATCGTATTGCCGAGCGTGCATTAGAGCTGCCAACGACCGTCGTCAATGTGAGTACAATGCGGCTTCTAAAGTAATGACTTTTGACTCACAGGTGCATTAGCGATCAGGGCGTTCTCAAATGCCATCGTATCTGAGCCTAGCGCTGCGAGATACTGCTTTACTAGTCCCGAAATCCCGCCCATCGGTAGTCCGTCAAAGGCTGCCCTCTTGGACGCGATTCCATCTAACGCAGAGATAATTGTCGGCTGTACGGCTTGTACAGATCGAGGAATAGTCCGTCCATCAGACTCGGAGAAAACACCTGTGTTCTAAGTGGATGGGATCAGTGCTTTTGTACAAAGTGAGCTGGTATATCCTTCCCACCTGAACGTCAGTGGTACCCTGCGTGATTGAGCGATCTAGAGCAGCGGCAGCATTAAAGATAGCCTGACAGTGTGAATGGTGAGTATCGATGTGGAACGGAGATATTGTCGGCATACCAGTGCGTTCGTAAGACTTCCTCCGCTATTGGGAAAGGCTTGAATCTGGTTGTTCAGACTGNCAGTGCGCTTGACAGGCGTTGCGAACGCAGCAGCTGCGAACAAGCAGAGCGAAAGGATAGAAAGTTGGACCATCTCGAGGTTATCCTACTCTCAAGAAGAGAGTCATGCTTTTATAGTGGATCCTGAACTAAACCTTGCCTCACTTGGAAGCGAAAAGAATGGCCTAAAACAGGGCTTTAATATGGAGTTCGTAGGAAGTCAAAAGGAAGACACCCATCTTCCGCGAGCTAACGCCCAACTCATTGAATAGATTCTGACCGCCGGCGGGCATTCGAGGGCAGTACCATATGAACGTTCGCAGAAATAGATTCACTGCGAATGCTTGGGAGTCGTCGAAACATAGCAATTAAGATGCATGAGAAAACAAGACATCCGTACTATCATCCGCGGTCCGCGGAATATGTGAAGCTTCTGGACCTGAGAATTAAGCGTAACTGCACATCCGTTTCGGAAGTTTGCTGGCATATCACGTTTCAGGCGTCCGACGGTGCTTGGAGAGGTAATAGAGCATATTCGCAACGCGTTTCCAAGTCGCCCGAAGAGTTCTTCGGAAGCCATGTAATGTCACTCGTCACGACTAAGGTACTCATGTACCACACTGTGCAGAAAACCTGCTCCCAAGTACCTCAGAAAACAGGCCGTCACTTGAAAGGCTTCCGTGATTAGGGTGAAAACAAGTGAACTGTCTATATGCTGGGGTGTACAGTAGAAGCGGTTACAAAGGTAAAGTAACATGTCACTTTTTACTAGCCGAGTGGATGCTCGGGTCTTCTCGAAATCGCCAGAAAAGCTGTTGCGAATATGCTCTAATCACTGATAGTTACAGCATTCTGTGCCGATTACTCAAGAAATCGTGCACCGGCAGCTTCTATTTGAGATAATTCTGACAGCGATTCCAGTACTGTGCAGCGGGAGCAGAGAAACGGGATGCGCACTGGAGCCGCTGCGATTAGAGCATCCTCAAACGACATTGTACTTTGGCCCAAGGTCTAGGGGTCCAGTTTCAACACTCCCTTTACCGGAAGAGAATCAGAAGCGGGTCGCTTTTTGGCAATACTATCTAAAGCTGGATTGATATGGAGCTGGAACGTTTGCTCTTGGTCGAGAATTGGTTGGGTATCGATTTCCGGGAGTTGAGCTGTATACTAAAGCAACGCATGACTTTGAACAGCGATGCGCACCTTCACATCGGTCGTGCTTAGTTGAGCAGTTTCGCCAGTTCCTGGGCCCTCGGTGGATAGCCTGCATTATACGCAAATCAGTAAACTCGGACCGTTGCAAATGAAATCACGAGTACCAATGCATCTCGAACGTTCCCTCTACTGTCGGGGAACTTTTGTATTTCTACATCGATAGCGGCAATCTGATCCAATATTTTTGCTTTCACGTGCGGTACCCCTCGTTTTGAGGACAATGAAGCGACCAAGAGATGAAGACAGGGGTCATCGTGCTATAATACCTTGTCATCCAATTGTCAGAATCTATAGGCTTCGGCATTGGAGAGCAAAACTTGAAGGTGTATATCACATCGATAGACCTTTCGTCAGCTGCATTGAAGGATTTCAGCGGGCGTTTATGGACGAAACATCGAGAAACGGTCCTCTAGACCCTTAGTAGCCTGTTTAGCGTCATCAAAGCAGCCATGTGATGCCAACATCTTCCCGTGCGAGTAGTAGTAATGGTCTTCCCAAGCTAGAGCCTAGAGCGAACTCGTGATAACGTTCGGGATCGGGATAAATGAATCACATTGCTCTTGTGCGTCTATACATAGATTCCATTGCATGGTCGGAGTAAGCGGGTGTCAAGTCCGTGTAGCTATAAGCTTCTCCCTGATAAAAAGTGAGGAACTGAAGGCGCAGATCGCGAGTCCGATGCTGAACCACATGGTGATGTGAATTGAGCTTTCGTATGAGCCCTTGACTACTGTTTTCGTCTGCGAGTCAAGCTCGTCGAGATACTTGAGGGATTCTCGTACACGTCTGACAATCTGAGAACGACAAATGGATCAGCGTTGTCTTTTGAGTTGCAGTCGGTGGTGGACGCACCTCGTTGACATCCTGCCCAGTCAATTCCCGTCGAAGGGTATTACGGAGAGAATCTTGCAGGATAGTGCTTCCGATGGAAAGGCCAACTACTGAGCCTAACGACCGGAACAGGTAAGACACTAGGCAGCGAAGTTTAAGTCACGGTACTGCAGCTGTACGAGGCAAAGATACGAACCTGCTGTAGCGATTGCTTGATCTTCAGGGCCGGCGTTGGAGATTAATGCAATGAGACTGGTCGTGATACCGCCGCCTGTCGAATGTCGAATGTCAGTGATTGACCAGTTTTACGGCACGTGAGCTCACCGTTCCCAAAGCCCGACACTAAGAGACCTACGCTGACGTAAACACAAAGCTGTTGAAAAAAGCAGGGTGAGACCGTACGTACCTATGGCAAGAGAGATGACTGAAGTGAACAGCACGCCAGCGCTCAAAGTCACTTCCATGAGCCCCATTGTCTGCAAGAAGTACCCGGCCACTGTGACCCAGTAATACCTCCCAGTAGCTTGGATAACCAAGCCGCCAACGAGACTTCCCGAGACACCACCAAAGATACTGGGAACAAGCCACAGCCCAGCCTGTGAAGGAGACATGCTTCTGACTGCTTGCAAGTAGAGCGAAACATGAAACACCATTGCCATCTGGGAGGCAATTCCGAAGAAGTTGACAAGATAGCTGGCTATCAAGCCGCGATTAAAGATGATCCGTTTTGGAGCGAATGGCTCCTTCGCCAACTTTATCTCGATCACCCCAAACACGAGGAACAGCACGGCAGAGGCGACGAGTGCACCGATGGTATAGTTATCGTTCCAGGATATATTCCCTCCGCGTTCCAATCCGTAAAGGAAGAAGAATATCGTCAGGACGAGGGATAGAGCACCTCCAAAATCGACCCGCTTAATTTTCGCCTTGAAGTCGGACGTTTCGGGTGGGGCTAGATCTAGGGCAAGTGAGACCGAGCAAAATGCAATCGCAATGGCTGGGCATTGAATAAAGAAGGACCTGATTGTTCATGAGAGGGGTTTGAACCTGCAAGCAGGGGCAAAACTTACCAGCGCCAACCAATGCTATCGGCAAGCAGACCACCTAGCGGAGCACCAACAGAGGAGCCAGTGGCAAAAACAATATTAATGATGCCTATCATTGCAGACATGAGTTGGACTAACAATGTCAACGACAGAGAGGCGCACCTTGCCATGTTCCTCGTGAACGAAGCGGAACTATATCAGACATGATAATGCTGACGACACTGGGGGATGTTGAGTATGCAGAGTGTATAATGATAAATAGAGCTCTCACGTTGACATTCCGCCGCCTCCGACACCAGCCAGAGCCCGGGACAAGATTAGTTGATTCATGGTAGTCGAAAATCCACACAAGAGACATCCGAGACCAAATATGCAGTACGCAACCAGAAGGCAGGGTTTTCTTCCGAATATATCACTAAGCTTCCCGTATAACGGTCTACGTATCATGAAAACGTCAGCATATGAGATAAATGGAATAATTTTGGAACGCACTGGAAACTTGTCAAGGTCAACATATAACCCGTCGCAATCCAGCTGGTCTTCTGTAGTTGTTTGAGTTCGCTCCCTATTGAAGCATAGGCTGCGGATAGTCGATAGTCAGTCCAACGGATATCCGGGAAGAACAGTAACACGAACAAGCAAGGACAATAGTTTGATCCATAGCAGCGAGGAAGATACCAATGGACATGGGCGCTACCTAAACAAACTTTCAAAGGGGGCTCAATCTGGCAAAAGATGGCAGAAACTCACCACCAGTAATAGATTCGGTGATTTTATTATCCTTCCAGCCTCTCCGTTTTCCTGTCTCTCTGCCTCCCTGTCTAAGTTCTCCGACGAAGTTATCGAGCCGTGATTTTGAACATCGCTATGCTTAGTGAGAAGCGGGGACCTTTCATCCGACATGGATCGAGATGTGATGATTTGGGGCGAAAATTTGGACTATCTGACATCGCAAGCGGTGGTGAGAGTGCGCTTACACGTGGCCGTGGGTGCCGCGGTATTTAGCGGAATCCTGCATCGGCACTGTAACTGTTAATAAGCGCGTGGATAGTTCTTAGTTCGGTAAGTCTTTCAATCGAACTTGACGGTAGATTGGAGAACTCGAATTAACCTACAGTACAAACTAAGACTTATTCTTACTTTACATTTTAATTATCGGCTTCCACCTCCTGGAGATACTCGTAGTCAACCCGCATTGTTCGCAATTGCGCCATCTCGATGTCGGTCAACGTATCACAATCAATCACGGGCTCGGGCTCGGGGATTTTACTCTTCTTCACGCTATTGGTGCGTTCGCGGCTTTTCTTCTCTGTTTCCATCTCTTTGTTCACTTGCCGGACGTTGATGATGACCCGGTTGCCCAATACGCAAGACATGGCGACAGAGAACCCAACAGTGACCTCGAGGTAATTGATCTAGGGATTAGGGAATGATTAGGCTTGTCCGTAAAAGACGAGAAGTTGAAGCGTACATCCCATACCCACACCAACAGGTTCGTGAGGTAGGTGGCGAACATACTAGGAATGTTGGTCAATTGAAGGTCAAGTAACAAAAAAAGAAGTAAACATACACCAAGAAGTACACGACCGAGTCGCGAATCAGGACTCCGATAAGTCGCTGTCCAGACTGGAACGGTGATCCACTAGTCCTGAACGTTTGGTATCCTCGGAACAGCGCCAGGCTGCAGAGTACCGTTTCGAATGTGAGGATAGGGATCCAGAAGGCGTAGAAGTAGTGGGGTACGTTGGAAGGAAAACAGAACGTTGTTGGAATAAATGGGATCTTTGATTTAGCTGTACGAGTATGAGCATCCTCCGAGTCAAGAATGTTAACATTCACTTACCTTCGACCCCTGATAGGACCACTCCCATGATAGCAGCGGCACTCGCTGATGTTAAGATAAATGTTGTGACCATGATCGCCAAAACCCTTCTATTAAGGAAATATAAAGCGTATAACCGCATCTGTAATATGACTGCATTCAAGCGGGTCAGCATTATCGGTTGGATACTAGCAGTACCAAAGACATACTTTCTGCTATCATGCACGCAAATAATCCGGTGGATCCTTGCCAGTAAAAGAACCGATGACCTAAATTCGCTGTATTAGATTTCGAACGTGTCCGTGGTGGCTTGGACTCACAACTGTATAACCCCATTCATACTCCATCAATATTCATTGGAAGCATTCACGAGTTACAACTTACAACTATAATTGTCGAACATGAGCGCCGATGACGTGTGAGGAGAACTGATGGTGGCACTCACCGAATCAGAAACGGATGCTCCAAAGAGAGCTGAAGGCAAGTCGCCAATCAGACGGTGGCGCGAATCCCAGGAAAGAGTTTGCTCACCGTAATTGTTAATGCTGACCCGTCCCCAAAAACATGAGCACAAAAGCGAATCGAAATTTTGTGTGACTCACATGACAGATGCTAGGGTGTAATATCGATTCTGAACATCGAGAGTCAGGTCAATGAAAAGAATAGGGACATTATCGTCTCACTCACAATGAAAAATAGAACCTTTCCGATCGACCAGGAGCTTTTCTATACCATATCTTAGCGTTTCATACGCATCCAATTAGGCAGCATTGCTCACCCATATTAACTCTACCTAGATGGAAAACATGAGCTCGTAAATGGAGGAAGAGAACGAAAGACATATACCTCATCATCCAGAGTGATGACTTGAACCCACCAGAAAGCGTCAGCCATAAAACAAGGTTAGAAGAGGGCCATGACTTACGATGGTCGAACAAGATGATGGTACTAGCCGCAACTGCAGAAGAAAATGGATCAGAATAGTGTCCATTGAAAGTGAGAAACACGTACGCTCGGCATATTTAGTTGTTTCAACGACTGAAAGTACTCCGCTGATGAGCTCCGATACCATTCCGCAGCTTGATCCAACCGAAAGAAGAGCGAAGTCGAGATACACCACGCTGAAGGTCTTCAAGTCATTCACGGCGGGAAGGAAGACACGAAGATGAAAACTTAGGCGGTCTTTATGGAGAACAGAGCGTGGTATTAAAATAATTCACGCTCCCCCTGTCACCCCTGGGATCTTCCTTTTCCCCCGATGTAGACTATCCAGCCAATCTGAGTAGTCCATCAGTAAAGAAGCATCCTGTATGTTACAGTATGAGCGTCTGTTGTTCCTCAACACAAATGTAACTTCCGGAAATCAGGAATCATAAATATCATTGGCACCGATATCAAGTCCCGGCGTCCCTTTGTGCCGCGGTCGAGTGTTGGATGCCTTCTGTGAATGAAGGGATATATTTGAGCTCTTCATGGCTCTATTGACGAAAGGCTCTATCGACGAAATGGCGTCGTTACGCATGGCAGTCACTACCGCGGCAACGGATCTCCAAGCGGGTAAATGAAAGGCTATGTTGAGAAGAGGCGTTTAATGGCAGGTGGAGTGTGAACGGAATTAACATTCTGGGCCCGACATGCCGTCCATTCATCATTCCGAGCGCTGTTGTTGAGGGTCCGATACCGTGGCTGCATAACCTTAAATCAGCATGCGTTCCTGTCAAGATATTAATCAAAATCGCAACATGCCAGCAGTCTGCCATAAACATCCAGTTCAGCCATGAGGAAGGGACTGAATGCAAGTCTCAACATTCGTGCAGGAAGACTCGTTATGTGACCTTCAGCTTTCTCGCAGGCTGTCATCGATCCGCCTGCCGTGCCAGTCAAAAGAACCACGGATATACATGAGAAGTCTTCGCGAACCCAAGGGGACATCACGTTCACTAGAGGGTTTGTTATCGCAGTATACAAACGATTGTCAACATATCCGATACTCACCCGTGTTCAATCTTGAGTTCCCAAAGAGCTGCCGATGACTTTGGGCCTGGCCTGAAGCTAGACAAAGAGTAGGATGTTCCTCGTTCCTAATACAAGGTACCTTTCTTAATGCTACAGAGTTGTGTAGTACGTCCAGAACTTTGAGCTAATTCCATCAGAGATGCAGAATGGAGATACAGAAAATAAAGTACCACCCAAAACGGAGAGAGCAGAAGGGACGCTGTGAGTCATGTGACAGACGTGGCAGAGGTCTGAAATTCCCAGGACTCGGAGAGACGCAATTGTTAAGGATGAAATTATTCCCAGTTTGGGACACTACCCTCATACGTTTTCCGGTCTCTTAGACGACATTCCAATGCTTCACAGCACCCAAATTGACTCAACTTGAGGAAGCACGGGCTTGAACCCCTCAGGCTGACCAAAAAAGGAAGAATTCCACGTGGAAACTCTCACGCTCTCTTTCTCTTCATAATCATCACCTCATAAACAACAGAACACTTTGAGAAAGGTCATCAGCCACAAATTCAGGCCATAAGGCTCGGTCTCGGATAGCAAAACCTGTATCTGTACCTACTTCCGCCTCGGCTCTTCCCAAATTGCCTAATGCTTCTCACTCAACGTCAACAGGATTATTGGGCTCAGCGACGGGTCTGGGTTCGGCATAAAACACCCGCCTGCGGCGGGAGCAGGGCGGGAGCCAGGGTAGGTTCAGCGAAAATTTGTTTGGAATGAACTTATCAACTGGGCTCAGCCAAGAGTCTGAGTTGTCTCTTGAGGTTGTAGAAAGCCCCCCCAGTACAGTAAATTGGAGCCACAGGTGCGAAAATTTCAACGTACTAAGTTCACCAAGTAGAAATCTGTTCAGCATTCATGCAGGACTTTGTAGGGCGGTCTTGTGTCCCACGGCAGCGCTACATGTCGGTGGTCAGTGCGTTTCACTAATATTTTTTTTTTGTATTTCGTCATACCTGCTCCAGAAAGCCTCAAAATACTCCAGAGATCGTTTTCAAGTGTTTCTAGCGCCGCAGGCGAAGATTTAGGTGTATGATATTCGCTGGGGCCAGAACCCAATTCAGCATAAACAGCCCAAACTTTGGGCTGCCTGGATCCATCATTAGACCTAACTGCCATTAACATCTATTCCACATCTTTACCTTTTATTCATTTCAAATATCGCGCCCCGATTTGTACAACGGTAGCAAAGTATTACTTAAATCGGGTTGCCAGGCACGAGGTAATCCTAAACTCCTTATGTCTCAACCGCTCACTCTAGGCAAGTCTTTACGAGATATCACTCGTCAAGATATCACTTGGATGTTGGTCATTCTTGTCCACAGCAAGCCCAGCTGACTCAAGATGCTAATACAACAGCGCGTTCCCCCGCCTCATAGGTTTCGCATTCAACTGGGCCTTGATAGGTGCACTATGTGTACAGGTGTACGCCTACCACATTGTCTTTCGGGGGGATCGGCTCGTTTTCAAGTTGCTGGGTACGTTCCCTGTATCCCCTTCTCTGATTTCTTCACTCACTTCCTGTCAGTGTACGTTCTCTTCGTCCTGGACTGGATTCAAACTATCTCTGCCACATACGACGCATGCCAGTGGTTCGCTTTTCGTTGGGGAGATCCCAAAGGTTTGGATCAGTTATACACCGAGTGGTTAAACGTGCCCATTCTGACAAGTATTATCGGGGGAATTGTTCAGGTACGTACTATACACCCTTCTTTTTCACACGTTCCAAAACTAATGAGGGTACGGGATGGATAGACGTTCTTTGGCTGGAAAATATGGGCATTCTCACGATCGAAATTCCTGTTCATCGTTATTGTGGTCATGGCTGGTGTACAACTCGCTGCCGCTGCAATGGTTGCGAGAATTGTGCGTTTACCCCCATTACTCATTCCTATATCACAGCGCTAATCATTGTAGCATTGCCGTATGTAGGTAATAGCCAGCCCGGACGAAAGTGCCAATCACAAGAATAACCTCGCTATTGCTGTCGCTGTTAGATTGGTAACGTCGGCAACTGCGGATATCATTATCACCAGTTGTATGACTTTTTTCGTGCGTCCTCTTTCATCTACCTCCTTGCAACGACGTTCAAATATGTTACCTTGTACAGCTTCTCCGAAGGAGAGAACGATATTCACCACAAACCAACGCTATTGTCGCCAAGGTCGCGCGCCTGACTCTCGAGACGAATAGCATTACCGCCACAGTAGCTATCGCCGACCTCTTGTGCTTCATCATGGCAAAAAAAAGCGCTTTCCATCAAATCTTTGGCGTTACTCTATCAAAACTGTATACAAACTCGCTTATGATGGTGTTTAATAATCGGGATAGATTGCTGAATAGTTGGAATGGGGTGAGGGATAATAGTTTTGAGCTGCCCGGGTTCAAAAGGGGGAGAAAGGATGGAGAGTTAGAACCGGAGACTGATTTTGATATAGAGCTGAGAATGTTTCATGAGACGTTTACAGGTACGCTTTCCGTTTTCTTTCCATTGTCTGCATACTGATGACGAGCAAATCGGCAGAATTACACAACGAAGACTGTGTACCGAGAACTGTGGGGGGACCGTATAGTGGTGTTTTGGATCGGAACAATCGCGTTCGTAGACGGTGCAGCGTAGCATAATGATACCGGTAACTTGCTGGAACCAAAATGTACCATATGTACGACTCCCACTAGATTACAGCTTTGCCGGAAAATGATGTCCATTTCGTTTTGTCGAGATTTTTCAAAGCAAATGGATGACTTCCCGTAAGGATTTTTCGCCTAAAATCAGGCAATTAATAGTCTCAGAAGGATTATCCGAGATTTTCCCACATGAACCCACCGTTCTCTTAATGGGATTTGAAATAAAAAAGTCATTCTAAATCTATTTTTATCAGGGATTTAGGGAGGCCCCTGGACCCCCTCCCTAAATGCGTTTTCGTGCGTTTTCACCTCTCATTTCAAATTTCTCCCCTTGCCCGACCGCTCCTTACCTCTTTTTGGTACGTGACTCCGGAAGACTGCCAGGCCTTCATCCACGCAAACACGCCCAATGCGTTGTGTATTTTACCTCTATGTCATGAAGAAGACATAACGTTTCTGATTACCAACACTGTAAGTATACTGCACAACAGAATATAAACGTAAGGGCATACTACCTCACGACCTGTCTCCAATGCATCCGGAGCTCACGGTGTTCTTCGGAACTCCAGCCTAGCCGCTCGTCGAATCCTCTGAGGGCCTTACGGGGTTCGGAACCCCATGGTGAATTAACCGTTCATAAAACAATTTGATATTTCTCTCAGAAAGTCGTCAGAATCGACAAATGAGAATCAAAACCTTACGGGAAGTCACCCAGTTTTCTTGACGCTCGGACAGGTGCAGCTCGAGTAACGATATTATTCCATCCATATGGNAAGCTTTTCCTTCCTGGATCAAACCCCTCGCTGTGAGTCTTCATTTTGTCGAAGCTCAGCCCTCTGACTTGTAAGGCTGTAATCCTTACGAATCGACTTGAAGCTTCAACAACTAATGCCTATAGTTAGAATTCGCGGCTACGGATGTATTTCTGTCATTCCATTTATCAGCTTCTCATTAATGGATGACTTCCCGTAAGGATTTTTCGCCTAAAATCAGGCAATTAATTTGCAATTAATCGTCTCAGAAGGATTATCCGAGATTTTCCCGCATGAACCCACCGTTCTCTTAATGCGATTTGAAATAAAAAAGTCGTTCTAAATCTATTTTTATCAGGGATTTAGGGAGGCCCCTGGACCCCCTCCCTAAATGCGTTTTCGTGC
Organism: Moniliophthora roreri; assembly: GCA_001466705.2. Lineage (NCBI taxonomy): Eukaryota > Fungi > Basidiomycota > Agaricomycetes > Agaricales > Marasmiaceae > Moniliophthora > Moniliophthora roreri. The sequence goes on along the minus strand of LATX02000100.1, from coordinate 846,656 downwards.
GTTTTCGCCTCTCATTTCAAATTTCTCCCCTTGCCCGACCGCTCCTTACCTCTTTTTGGTACGTGACTCCGGAAGACTGCCAGGCCTTCATCCACGCAAACACGCCCAATGCGTTGCGTATTTTACCTCTATGTCATGAAGAAGACATGACGTTTCTGATTACCAACTCTGTAAGTACACTGCACAACAGAATATAAACGTAAGGGCATACTACCTCACGACCTGTCTCCAATGCATCCGGAGCTCACGGTGTTCTTCGGAACTCCAGCCTAGCCGTTCGTCGAATCCTCTGAGGGCCTTACGGGAACGCCATGGTGAACTAACCGTTCATAAAACCATTTGATATTTCTCTCAGAAAGTCGTCAGAATCGACAAATGAGAATCAAAACCTTACGGGAAGTCATCCAATATTTATTCTTCACTAGCTCTTTCTGAAGCNGAATAGCATTACCGCCACAGTAGCTATCGCCGACCTCTTGTGCTTCATCATGGCAAAAAAAAGCGCTTTCCATCAAATCTTTGGCGTTACTCTATCAAAACTGTATACAAACTCGCTTATGATGGTGTTTAATAATCGGGATAGATTGCTGAATAGTTGGAATGGGGTGAGGGATAATAGTTTTGAGCTGCCCGGGTTCAAAAGGGGGAGAAAGGATGGAGAGTTAGAACCGGAGACTGATTTTGATATAGAGCTGAGAATGTTTCATGAGACGTTTACAGGTACGCTTTCCGTTTTCTTTCCATTGTCTGCATACTGATGACGAGCAAATCGGCAGAATTACACAACGAAGACTGTGTACCGAGAACTGTGGGGGGACCGTATAGTGGTGTTTTGGATCGGAACAATCGCGTTCGTAGACGGTGCAGCGTAGCATAATGATACCGGTAACTTGCTGGAACCAAAATGTACCATATGTACGACTCCCACTAGATTACAGCTTTGCCGGAAAATGATGTCCATTTCGTTTTGTCGAGATTTTTCAAAGCAAATGGATGACTTCCCGTAAGGATTTTTCGCCTAAAATCAGGCAATTAATCGTCTCAGAAGGATTATCCGAGATTTTCCCACATGAACCCACCGTTCTCTTAATGGGATTTGAAATAAAAAAGTCGTTCTAAATCTATTTTTACCAGGGATTTAGGGAGGCCCCTGGACCCCCTCCCTAAATGCGTTTTCGTGCGTTTTCACCTCTCATTTCAAATTTCTCCCCTTGCCCGACCGCTCCTTACCTCTTTTTGGTACGTGACTCCGGAAGACTGCCAGGCCTTCATCCACGCAAACACGCCCAATGCGTTGCGTATTTTACCTCTATGTCATGAAGAAGACATGACGTTTCTGATTACCAACTCTGTAAGTATACTGCACAACAGAATATGGACGTAAGGGCATACTACCTCACGACCTGTCTCCAATGCATCCGGAGCTCACGGCGTTCTTCGGAACTCCAGCCTAGCCGCTCGTCGAGTCCTCTGAGGGCCTTACGGGAACGCCATGGTGAATTAACCGTTCATAAAACAATTTGATATTTCTCTCAGAAAGTCGTCAGAATCGACAAATGAGAATCAAAACCTTACGGGAAGTCATCCAATAATTCTAAGTGCACGGTTGAAAGATGTGTGTGAAACCTCGGCAGGATTTGGGGTAATGTCGGTTAACGGGATGAAGCATTCGGCCAGTAAGCAAAGGGTCCTGTCATGTTGATGTCCTAATACCTGAGCCCTTCCGAGTGTTCGATTGCAGTCAGAAGCGGAATCAATACAATTCGGCGGTAAGCCAGAATATGCCTATCTCCACTAACAAGTGACGCATACAAGATGCATATACCTAGGTTTAAGAAATTGAAATTAGTTTGTTTACCGAGCGAAATCGTAAGCGCTGGCCTAGCGCCCAACTAGCGCCTGTCCGTCCATGAAGTTTTAATGTTTTGAATAAACTGTATATATGCACATGCAAACAAGTCCCATTCCAGTGTCCCTTCAATTTTGGAAATCCTACTCAGTCACCGAGAATGTCTGGCTCCAGAACGCTGTACTGTCAACGCCCTATGATAGTCACCGTCAGCCATCCCAGTCACCAAATCAAAGTATGCAACTATTTTTTTTTTTCTTTACTCACCCCAAAGCCATTAAACCTCTCCTTAATCAACACAGTCCGCTCACCCGGAACAGGTGCGGCCAACTGTGTCAAATCAATATTGACCTGATACGCCGGAGTGGTGATTCCACTCCAAAGAACTTGAGTATTAGGTTCCATTGCCGTAACAACTTCCTTGGCGGGGTGACCAGATTTGGGTGCAGAGGTTTCAGCACCTGAGATGAGGAATATGTCGATGGTTCTGGCGGATTCTTTGAAGAAACGGTGTGGGTTGAAGGTGACGTTCAAGGGCTACAAGGTCGTCAAAGCTGTTAGAAACGAACTTGGACATGGGGGAAAGGCAGCAAGGGCTAATTTACCGTGTTTATACTGATCGTGGTTCCAGAAGCCGGGGAGATGACGCCATAATCTGCGTTGGGATCCTCGCTTGTTTGTGCGAGTACAGTCGATGCGGTAGCAGCGAGGAAGAGGGTAGCAATGGTGAATTTCATGGCTGGGGTCCAAGTTGTGTTGGGATCCTGAATTCTAGAGAATAGTGGCCTTTTTATACTCAAAGTTGACACTTGAGCGTCGGGCAGCTGACCGACAAAACGTTCAGAAGACGGTGATAATTCGCCTGCACTGCATTCTACTCCGAGTTCCATGCAAAGATGAAACTCTAGATGTTTATCAGACCGATATGTGCGAGTGGTCGTGACGGAAGAATGTAAAGACCGTTAGGGCCGCGTGCAAAAGTGAATGAGTGATCAGCAAACAAACATGAGCATTGCATTCGAGTCCGACGGCGAGTGCTAGTGCAGCAGCGTGCTAGATGAAAGCTTGGCACAGGTCATAATTTTCCTCTCTCTCTACCGAGTCGGGTGTGAAGTAGTGCCGATGCGCCGAATAGGACTTCAAGGTATTGTGTACAATGTGGGTTGGAAGAGTGTTACATAGTATTGCCCTGGGGGTGCAAGAGCGAATGAATAGTCGGCAAACTTCCAGCATGAACAGGTCGGGATAACTTCACCTCTATCATTTTCGGCGACGTAACTGCTCCAAGTTATCAACAATACGAAGGAATAAACACCTAGGAGATCAAAAACGCCCGTGGAGAGGCATCAAGATTCGAAGAAGAGGCGGCCACTGCAGTTTTACGGCTCACGGAACGCTTGATGTATACGGGGCTAATTGATCTGCATATTCAGAATACCACACACCTACCTCATCGTGAAAGAAAGGAGCTAGCGGTGAGGCCGGGGCCCATCAATAAAATGACATCATCATTTCCCGCTTTTACGGCATTTTCGGCATGCCGGGAAACCTACCAGACCATAGATTCAACTCATCCTGAGGTTCTGCATATATATTGTATTTTATACGTGTCATAATCACTAGCAAATGCATGCAATTTTTGGCAGCAGACAAAGCCAAACAAGACACAATTTTCCTCCAAAATGACATGGCTTGCGGTTTGTGACAAAAGCGTCAAAACAGTTTTGCACAAATTCTGAGGGATGATACGTAAAACAACAAAATAAAAAGTAATTCGCAAGCATCCCGAAGTAAATAGTGGGGGTACCGCGGATCGAACGCGGGACCTTCAGAATGAATAAGGATGACCGGTATCCGTCTCGACTACGACTTCAGTCTGCTGCTCTCCCAGCTGAGCTATACCCCCAATGTAAATAAGTGAGATTTGAACCTACATATCCATTAGCCGTTTAATTGTCCCGTCACACGCATCACTCTCCGTGACAGTGTTACATCTCCAGTTTTTTCCGACCACGACAACGACGCGCTTGTTTGCTCGTCATGCTGCGTCTCCTAGCTACTCATGCTGGCGCCGCATCCAGAACTCGAGCATGCCTAGCAAGCACTCGAGCTCGAGGTATCCACGTCTCCTCCGTCGGTAAGTCCAGTCCTCTTTTTTATGCAACGTCAATACTAACCCCATCCCCAAGTCATGAAAAAGAAACCAAAAGCCGTCACACACGACCCATTACAAGAAGACCTCTTCTCGGACGAAGGTGACCTGTTCTCTACTCCCAAACCCGCCGGTGCCGAATCCACCCTAACCTCCACGAAACCGACCATCGAACTCGCCCCTTCCAAAAAACTCTCCCCCTCTGACCGACGCGCCCGTTTCACCGCCTTGCTCAATACTCTCCTTCCCCACATCACTCCTCTCCCTCGTGCACCAACCAACCCGACACCCGCTGAAACAGCCGAATACGAAGAACGTAGGAAAGCCAAGAAACATCTGAAGCCTATTAAACATTCCACTTGGAAACATTTAGTCGGGTTGGCACAGACAAAGGAGGAATTGGAGAAAGTTGTAGAGTTGATGCCCAAATGGAAAGAGAGCGGACATGAAAGAGGGTTCGATGACGAATTTGGGGGGTTATTTGTTGGTTCGTCCCCCCGTGTCTTGTACGCGCGAATGACTAATGACGACTTGAACTTGTGTGTATTTTAGCGCGTTGTGAACAGCTATCCGCCTCGACCCTTGCCCTTCAAGTGTTTGGTAACCACGCTAAATATGGTGTCCCACTCACCCTTCCTGCTGCACGACATCTTTTACATTCTCTCCATGCTACGCGACCATTGGAAGATGTCCTCGTAGCAGCCAAGTTGTATGAGGTGTATGAGTTGGGTAGTGTTGAGAAGGACGTGACGAGTAATGCGTTGTTATTAAGTGCAGCGGTGAGGAGTATCTGGGGAATGTCTCCTCCTACGCCAAAGTCTCAAGCCGACGCTGAGGCTGAAGCCGTTCCTGAGGTCGAGGTCGAGGCCGAGCAAACGGAGCCGACGACGACGACGACCACCACCACCAACACCCGCGGACCAACACTCACACTCATAAACACCCTTCTCCCATCTCTCCGCCAACTCCTCACTCAATCCAAACCCGGAACATGGAAGACTCCTCGTACAGCTCAACAAAAATCCAAGATTATCACCATCATTCGTCGGAATAAGGAGGGTAAAAAGACGGGTGAATATAAAGGGTTTAATAGGGAGAAGGTATGGGTTAGATGGAGTTTGAGTAAAGTACAGGCGTTGTTGGATCGGAATGAGAAAAAGGGTGTAGAGTGGTTGAGGGAGTGGAGGGTTAGGGAGGGGCATGTTAAAGCTGTTGGAGCGTAGATTACTTTGGAGTTTCGGATTAATTGATTTGCTTGTTTTGACGTTGGCATCTAGGCGTGTGGCAATTCAGTTGGAGGTATCGGGGGTATAGCTCAGCTGGGAGAGCAGCAGACTGAAGTGGTAGTCGAGACGGATACCGGTCATCCTTATTCATTCTGAAGGTCCCGCGTTCGATCCGCGGNAGTTTTGCACAAATTCTGAGGGATGATACGTAAAACAACAAAATAAAAAGTAATTCGCAAGCATCCCGAAGTAAATAGTGGGGGTACCGCGGATCGAACGCGGGACCTTCAGAATGAATAAGGATGACCGGTATCCGTCTCGACTACGACTTCAGTCTGCTGCTCTCCCAGCTGAGCTATACCCCCAATGTAAATAAGTGAGATTTGAACCTACATATCCATTAGCCGTTTAATTGTCCCGTCACACGCATCACTCTCCGTGACAGTGTTACATCTCCAGTTTTTTCCGACCACGACAACGACGCGCTTGTTTGCTCGTCATGCTGCGTCTCCTAGCTACTCATGCTGGCGCCGCATCCAGAACTCGAGCATGCCTAGCAAGCACTCGAGCTCGAGGTATCCACGTCTCCTCCGTCGGTAAGTCCAGTCCTCTTTTTTATGCAACGTCAATACTAACCCCATCCCCAAGTCATGAAAAAGAAACCAAAAGCCGTCACACACGACCCATTACAAGAAGACCTCTTCTCGGACGAAGGTGACCTGTTCTCTACTCCCAAACCCGCCGGTGCCGAATCCACCCTAACCTCCACGAAACCGACCATCGAACTCGCCCCTTCCAAAAAACTCTCCCCCTCTGACCGACGCGCCCGTTTCACCGCCTTGCTCAATACTCTCCTTCCCCACATCACTCCTCTCCCTCGTGCACCAACCAACCCGACACCCGCTGAAACAGCCGAATACGAAGAACGTAGGAAAGCCAAGAAACATCTGAAGCCTATTAAACATTCCACTTGGAAACATTTAGTCGGGTTGGCACAGACAAAGGAGGAATTGGAGAAAGTTGTAGAGTTGATGCCCAAATGGAAAGAGAGCGGACATGAAAGAGGGTTCGATGACGAATTTGGGGGGTTATTTGTTGGTTCGTCCCCCCGTGTCTTGTACGCGCGAATGACTAATGACGACTTGAACTTGTGTGTATTTTAGCGCGTTGTGAACAGCTATCCGCCTCGACCCTTGCCCTTCAAGTGTTTGGTAACCACGCTAAATATGGTGTCCCACTCACCCTTCCTGCTGCACGACATCTTTTACATTCTCTCCATGCTACGCGACCATTGGAAGATGTCCTCGTAGCAGCCAAGTTGTATGAGGTGTATGAGTTGGGTAGTGTTGAGAAGGACGTGACGAGTAATGCGTTGTTATTAAGTGCAGCGGTGAGGAGTATCTGGGGAATGTCTCCTCCTACGCCAAAGTCTCAAGCCGACGCTGAGGCTGAAGCCGTTCCTGAGGTCGAGGTCGAGGCCGAGCAAACGGAGCCGACGACGACGACGACCACCACCACCAACACCCGCGGACCAACACTCACACTCATAAACACCCTTCTCCCATCTCTCCGCCAACTCCTCACTCAATCCAAACCCGGAACATGGAAGACTCCTCGTACAGCTCAACAAAAATCCAAGATTATCACCATCATTCGTCGGAATAAGGAGGGTAAAAAGACGGGTGAATATAAAGGGTTTAATAGGGAGAAGGTATGGGTTAGATGGAGTTTGAGTAAAGTACAGGCGTTGTTGGATCGGAATGAGAAAAAGGGTGTAGAGTGGTTGAGGGAGTGGAGGGTTAGGGAGGGGCATGTTAAAGCTGTTGGAGCGTAGATTACTTTGGAGTTTCGGATTAATTGATTTGCTTGTTTTGACGTTGGCATCTAGGCGTGTGGCAATTCAGTTGGAGGTATCGGGGGTATAGCTCAGCTGGGAGAGCAGCAGACTGAAGTGGTAGTCGAGACGGATACCGGTCATCCTTATTCATTCTGAAGGTCCCGCGTTCGATCCGCGGTACCCCCACTTATATATGACTCTGAAATTTTTTTTTGTTTGCAGATTTCCGCGTTTTTTGTTGAGACTGTGCTTCGTTTTTGTAGGTGTGTGTCACAATTTTTTTTTTCTTTCTCTGTCCCTGCCCTTGTCCAAAGGTACAGGTATATACTATTGTTCTGTTCTTCCTTCACAAAGGAAACAGTTTGGAAAATAGTCTCATTAGTAAATCATTGTTGTGTGAGGACCATTGGGTCTGGTCTGAAACCCCATACATAGCCTGGGGAGGGTATAGCTCAACTGGGAGAGCAAAAGACAAAGTTGCTATTTCACTCATTACTGTCATTCTAAAGACCTCGTGTTCAATCCGTGGAGAAGCTTCTGTTTTTTTCGCGGGGCCCAGGCCTATTACGCGTTTTGTTGTAACCATCACCATCCGAATCCTTTTTTTCCTTGCCAAAAAAATGTGTTGTTCTTTCTCCTTCTATCAAGCCTAGAATTGTCTGTTTTTCGACGATCTCCCTCTGATTTCAAACTCGAAATCTGCATGACGGCAATTGGGCGCTTATCATGATCAGATATTGCTTTTCCTTCCAGCGCTCTACGTATGAATCCTCCTCCTTGTCCTTCATAAATTAGTGCGCAAGCTCCGGTCTAATACATCAATGATTAGGCAATTTCATGTCACTTCCCATGGGTGCTCATTCAGATGATATCCCGACATAATCAGCTCCACTTTCCACTCCCGTGCACGATCTCCGACTTGTCTGAAGATTCAGAGACAAGGTTTTGTCGTCCGAGTCCTTGCACTTCGTATCTATCTTTTGGATCTGTTTCTCTACAAAGCGTAGGCTAGTCTCTCAGGTAATTTTCAGAGTTGGCACATGCTAATTATGGTTTCATTGGTATCCTTAACTTTCGTGCCAAAAGATTCAAGGCTTCTTTAAGTTAGTGCTTGCTCTTTCCGAGTTTCTGCACTTTCGGGGAAAAACAGGCCAAGTATGGATCCTTCGCCAAGTTTATATATACTGTTGCAGTTGAGAACCTTCCGAGCACTCTCCATGGACACCAGTTGACCCGCCTGATACAAATCTAATGTTTATACAGAGCTCAATTGGAGCTCAAGGTAAATGCAGTACAACACCACCACCTTCGTCATGTTGGTCAACTGCCCGAGACTCAAGTTCAAGTATAAAAGCTAGATTTCAGACCCTAGCATATCAACCCTTACCCCCAATTATGAAGTTCACCGTGACCCTTACTAGCCTTCTCCTCGCTGCCACTTCAGTGTTCACACAAACTGAGGATCCCTATGCAGATTATGGTGTCATCTCCCCTGCTGCTGGAACCACCATCAGTGTCAACACGGTAAATAAAGCTTCCGAACCCTTGTTCTCGCTCACACTCATGGTTTTTCAGCCCTTGAACGTAACCTTCAACCCACACCGCTACGCTCGAGAGTCCACCAATAACATCGACATATTCCTTATCTCAGGTGCTGAAACCTCTGAACCAAAGTCTGGTCATTCCTGCACAAGAGGTGGTTACAGCAATGGAGCCTAATATTCAAGTTGTTTGGTCTGGAATAAGCACTCCGGCATATCAAGTCGATATTGATTTGACACAGTTGGCTGCACCTGTACCGGGTGAGAGGACTGTGTTGATTCAGGAGAGGTTTAATGGTTTTGGGGTTGGTAAAGAAATATTATGATCGGTGACTCGGATGCTGACGGTTTTATTCTGATTATAGGGTGGTAATAGTTTAGCTTTCTGGAGCCAGACGTTCTCCGTAACTGAATAAGACTTCGAACAAGTATGGAACTCTAGTATTTAGGGCAAATGTTGCGTCGTTCAACATGTGTGCCAGTGTCGTGACTCGCCTAGAACCATGTAAATCATACCTACTACCGTGTTTGTAATCCTCTTGTGTTCAGGAAATCCCAGGAACACGTCTTTTGAGACGACCGGTGCTTGTTGGCCTGCTATCTACGGTTGTCGCGCAAGTCGCCTGAAATTTAGCGCTCAGCCAAATAACGCGTCTAGCACGTGATGGGAACTGCACTCCGGCCAATGATCACGCTGACTTCTCCTTCTAAACCCTTTTGTTTTTCTCGTAGCAACCATCTCTAAACTATCAGATGAGGTCTCATTCGTTTTCTCGATATGCTGCGTGTGCTATCGCAAAAAAGACGCTCTGATCAACAATTCATACAGGACGATTTTTCTGTAGCAAATCAGCATCTAGATCCAATACGAACATATCATACGTCACAAAGATTGGTACCGTCTTCCTTGGACCTCGGATGCAAGTACTCATTCCGTTTAGGGTTGCCGTTGGTTATTACGGCTATCGTATCCATGTCGGCGACCATCTTTGTTCCGGTTAGTACGGTACGGTGGACGGTACGTTTTGAACCCGTATAAATCCATCCCATACACAGCCAATACGGGAATGGTCCTACCTCAGTAATTTTGACAAAACTTTTACCTTCCTTCAGTGTATTGGTGCGACAAAGTCAATAGGCAGGACATTTCTCAGGAACTCCCGAGGCTCCCCAGTGGCTCCGAGTCACATTGCTTGATGGTTGAAGGATGTGTCAGGAGTTATTGTGGTCGGTTCCACTTAACCAGATGCGTGCTCTTGTGGTGTATCCATATTGATTTCTTACATTTTGTTTGTTCGAAATTAGTTTGAGGACAGACAGTCGTATATACGGCTGTAAACCCGCCATATGTCCGTAGCCGTAATCATTGAGGGCTAGAGGACTTCATATGGTACGGATACGGCGAAAGGCTATAACCTTCTGTTGTGGAGTACTGCCTTTGATGTTCTTTTCTGTCTCAGTCATGAACCGCGTCTGCATCGGTCATGATGATTGATTGCGATGTGTTCCCTTGTAGCCGGGGTATATTGGTCAGGCAGGATCGTTACTTGTCCCGTTAATATCCGCCTTCCGGACTGACGCACGGATTTCCCGGTCCAATATTCACCTCTGCAGTGAACGAGCTTCAAAAAAGCGTTTCGGAGAAGATTTCTATACAAAAATCCTTCACACAGGGCTTTCATCAGCAAAAACGTGTAGTGCTATAATGGGTTCCCCGAGGTTTATAATCGACCTGCAGGGTATTATGACCCTTAAAACCAGTCATAACCCCCACAAACCAGCCCACAACTAGGTTATAATCCCCCTGGAGCTAGGTTATAGCACTTTCCGGTTTTTGCTGATGTTTTCCCACTCCGATGTAAAGCGATGCATCTACTAATGATCATTATACATAAACCAATTCATATAAGTGGAGATTGGTCGATTCCCTGGCCCTCCTTATAAACGGGCGGTTTCAGATATATACTGACTGTATCATTCACTACCAATGGATCCCCAAGTCTTGCAGTTTTTAGACGATGCTAAAACCACGTCTTATATAGCTGGTAAGTTTGATTCAAGGCTCCTCGTTTGCTTTATCCTCTCGCTTACTTTTTCCCTGCTACTCCAGCGGCAGCAGTGACATTGTTTGTGTACGAATCTTACCCTGCTTCGCAGTTTATTGTTCAAGGCTGACTCGGACAACCATTTTGCCGACAGCTTTGACTATATGTTGACGATTGAACAGGAGGTTCATTCTGTTTTGCTATTCATATCGTTTCTGTGTGTTGACTCAGGGATTCAGGTTGAGTTGATGTGGAAACGTCCAAAGGGCTTGGCAAGTATCCTCTTTGTACGTTCCGTTTTTTCAGTTTAGTCCCGTTTCTGATTTCAATAGGTTATGGTAGGAGTCATGCGTAGTCTCCACCCCCTCAATCAGTTGCTTAACTCACTACATAGAGCCGATATTTCAGCGCGATGATTCTGGGGTGCGTATTTTCATGATCACGCGCAAGAAGCGGATGATATGTTAACATTCCATTGCCAGGGCCTTTGTTGGCGGTTAGTGATGGCCGTTTGAAGTAATGATTACTCTTTATTGATCTTTGATTGACGTATCCAGTCATGTTATCACAGGTTGAATCGGATAGGGTAAACTCATGGGTTTCTATCTTATATTTATCCTTCAGATTCTGACGCTTGAATAGACGTACGTCGCGTCACTGGTTATACCGTTTCAACGAATCTGATTGCATGTTAAGATGCTTCATCTTTTTCTACGTGAGTGACGAGTCTCCATTCCCCATTCGCCCGTCCAAGTGTTGAACAGAACATCAAATAGATTCACTTTACAGGGTCCGCAATAGTCGTCACAACAGTAGATTTAGTACTCTTTCTCAGGTACGTAGGTAGGCGATTGCCACATTCCTAAGGGATCTAATGTAGCGCTTACGCTAGGGTTTGGGTTCTTTACAATAAATCAAGAACCGTTCTTTATTTTCTACTACCGCTGCTCATAGGTACGCTCTTCTATATGCGCAGGAGCCGACTAACATTGCTTTCAGGAGAAATGATCGTCACGTTAGTATCATATCCCTTCGATAAGAGTAATTCATATAATCACGCCCCTGTTCTCAGGTTTGTCTTGGGCTTTGTGATGGTAGGATCCATAAGAGGTTTGTTTTGACTCGTTCCATTCTATCTTTCGACGTGAATTAACTTGAAATACTTCTGCGCAGGCTTTATTCATATTAAAGAGTGCAACCCGAAGCCACCGTTCTGCTCAGTTCGACAAGCTGACTAATGTCTCTCATTAGACCTGCTCTGAATGGCTGCTGGACCAACGGTAGGGTCTTCCCCTCTGTACAGATATCGCTTGCTAAAATCACCATCGTAACGTTACAGATATGCCGAAACTGTCCTCATTCATAGCTACTGCCCCGCTTATTGTCGTGCGTCACTTATAATCTCTTTGGTTTATTCACTATGACAATACCCGGTAGTCATTCATTATGTTCATCATGACACTATACAAATGTCTTCCTCAAGCTTGGGGTGGCGACCAATTCATTCAGAGAACGGCTATGTCTCTATTTCTTCGCGATGGAATAATGTGGTTCATCGCTGTGCTTGGTGAGTCAGTGCGGCATATCATCCGAGTTATTCACGAACCACCCGCGCTCAAAGCCATCATGATATCGCATATGATAGTAGAGCATACTCGCGTAACTCTGGGATATATGATGATGTTGTGAGTATTTCGACCATTGTCAACCATGATATTGGACTAAATGACCCATTACGCCTCGCAGTGTGGGTATATCGTGAGTTGGTTCCCCCGACTCGATCAATTTCTCAACTTATCAAGATGGCTTAGGATGTATTCTATCATCTGTTCTCGTGTGCTCTTAAACATAAAAGAGTACTACGTGACACTAGAGGTGGAATCCATAAATCAGTTATCAACGTATGAATTGAGGGAAACGCTCCGTGATATGTAGTTAATCGTTGCTTTAATTTCTCCCCAATCAAAGATCTTCGCCCTGTCTATACCAAAGATCAGTCCGCTTGTCGAGACCATCCAAGGGGCGTGTCGAGCTCATCCCTGATCGTCGCCCGACATCCGGCATATCGTTCGTGGTCAAATCCTCCACTCTTGTTCAACGTGATACCTTCTCCAAGTCCCGAATGATCTGATTATATCAATGCGGCTTGACTTGTCGAGCCATGAGTTGTCGGAAACAATTTCAGGTGTTCCAGTAGCATATTAACTTGTGCGTATCACCCATTTTCAAGTTGTCTGGACACCTGGCAATGCGAGAGCATGTTGATTGACACGCAGGCTTTGGGAATCTGTTCTATCGTGAGCTAGATATCTACAGCAATGCATTTCAACTATGAGCGATCTTCTGGGTAAAGTGTAATCTCCATCAGTCGGAGCTCAATAGCAAGTGATCCTGCCATACAATGTTCGGCATTACATACAACCGCCTCGAATAAGTTTCCATCCCTTGAGGACATTTGAGGCGGCAAGAATCCAGAATTTTGTATCCTCATCGAGATACAATACGAGAGTCCGGAATGTTTTGAAAGTCCGGCGCCCCTGCACAGTTCAGGAGGTAGGATTATTCTCTAGAGTTGATATCCCGGTAAGAGATGGAATTGAAGCGGTGTTCAATACTTAACGTTCAATGGATTCAATTAGAATCAACAGAAATTGGTAACGTTCCGGTATCTCGAGGGGTAAATTACTTATTGTTGGGCACCGTGGGTTTCTATCTACATGAGAATTGATCAGCCCTGCGTTGCAAGAAGGATCTAGAAATATACCTGTTCCAACGCATGTGGTGGTATCTGATCAAGCTGTTTGGCCACGCCGCGGCGAAGAGTCACATGTGACCGTGACTTCGTCGTTCTCCCCAACTCCTTCCCCAACTCCTCGCAAAGCTTGCTGGCGCTCCTGATTGAAAAGGCTTCGATCTGAGACTCAGATGTTCATAATCTCTGTGGTGCGTCATTCACGTCTGTTCCTTTAACCACCCTAAGCTTACCTTTTGCCTCACAGATAATACCGCATCTCAGTGACGGAAGATTTTGCTGAAGCCATCTCCACCCTCCACCTCCAGTGTCGAGACCTTTCTTGCAAGCTAAGCTCATGGAACGAGTTCTAGAAAAAGCACACGGCTTGTACGCGGTTGCTGGTCATCTGAAAGTCCAGAAATGCAAATTTGTTTTCTGCATGTTCCTTGGCAGGTCAACGAGCGTTTTTTGGGGTGTAGTATATGGATTAGGCATACATAATCACGGATATTAATGATAGGAGGATGGTTGGTACGTCTCCCTCACAAATTTAGACTTATGATGGCTTAGACACTCCGCAAGTGTCATTTCATGTCTCTCCTCTCGAGTGGAACCAGAAGGTTTATATTTGCCTTATATCGTGTATTCTCAAAACCCACTCCTGGACCCCAAGACTCATTCAATATGCTACCTGATTGTCTCGCTGCCGCTCGTGTGCTTAACGCTTTGGAGCCATTACCCTCGACACAACTAATATCGGCATGATAGGCCCAACGTCACATTTGCACCCACATCACTCCTCCCGAGATTGCTATGCTGAGTAGTATTAACGAGAAAATAGGTGAAGGAGGGGCAATATCCACGACGCAGCAGTTTTTTACCGAGGTACGTATTCCGTGAATAGCACTCCTTGGGCTATTGCTAAATCCAGGTCAGATTACCCCGCTTCAGCCATCGATAGCTCAGGTGAATACGAACGTTGATAAAATCGCCGAGCTACAGATCCGGGTTCTCGCTGCTATCACCGACCAAAACAATAACGACCAACTTGAGGCATTCGTCAATGAGACCCGAGCAATATGTAACAGGATCCGACGGTGAATACAGAGGATCGGCAATGAGACGAGACATTTAGGTGCCAAGGGCAGAGGATGAAACGGGTAAGTCGGACTTGGTTCAGACCTACAAACTCGCTTCGGGTTCTGACTGCAGCTCGTTACAGTTGGCCCATGTCCGAGACAAGTCTTGCGAGGCTATCGGCATGTGGAAAAGAACCATCGAGCGAAAGTCGGGGAAAGAATCGAGAGACAGTTCTGGATGGGTAAGTGCGATATGCCATGCTGTGAGACCGGTGCATTGACGTCTCAAATCTGTGTAATGAAGCTTGATGCTACTCTGGAGGAAGCGAAGCAGGTCGTCGATGATGATTAGGGCGGTCAAATCATCATGCAAGCGCTGATGTCGGACTCAGGCCAGTATGTGAAAAGCCGAGACACGTACTTGGAAGTACGGTCTAGACATGAGGAGATCAAGAGGCTCGAGAGATACATGACGGAGCTGGCAACACTGGCGAACGATGTAAGGGCCAGGTCTTTTTCCCGCCAGAACATGATTTCGATACTTGTTGATAGATGGCCACCCTGACGGAGCAGCAACCGCTACCGAGAAGACCACTCTAGACGTTGAAGCGATACGAGGCAAGGTCTTGCGTATACAGAGCAGGCAGTTGTTTCGGGTATGCTTGTTATAAACCGTATCCTTCGGCATTTCACTGACCATCCGTTATTATACAGCACGTTCAGCACATAAAAAGAGATGGATTTGTTTCTCCATTTCCGTTCTGATAATCTTGATGATTGCGGTCGGTTTCGCTGTCAGGTTTGCGCCAGGGGGGAAGAAGTAGAACTCGACCCCAAGGTTGTGTAGTTCTCAATGATATCATTCAGTATCACTAGCTCTCGTATCTATTCTTTCAAACTTGCAATACTCGAATATTGCTCATACTCAGGCGTCAGGTTGCAGCGCTTACCCCGAATAATAAATCCTATGCACACATGGACCATGCCGAATATTAGCGAGCGGGTCTGGCGCTTTCTCAGGTGCTGCAGACGTGTCTCAAGTATCCTGCGAATCCCAGATCCGCATCACAGTATGGGCATTCGATTTCAAAGTACTGGAGGCTCTTCAGGTCTCTTCAGATCTAGAACCGAAGCTATATTTAACACGTCAGGATCTGTCATTGCTACCCGGGTTTTCGAACTTCTGATTGTCGTTTACAAGCACTGCCTCAAATCTCTGATGGTGACGCCCATACAGAATGCTCTTGCCTTCTTCCCAGCTTCTCTCTTAACGATACTATACACGCCCTGAATGGTATGCTTTCAACCTCTGACGAAGATTGGGATTTAAATACTCTGCCTAGTCGACAAGCTCAAAAACTGGCAGCGAGCCAGATAGTCCATACGCTGGACCATCGCTGGTACGTTCAAGGCTCACTTACAATCTGGATCTGAGCTCACATTTCCTCCAAGCCAAAAGCCTGGAACCCGGAGGCGCCGTATCGGTATGCGTTACCTAGAGACGGAGATTGCTGGAAGGAGTGTCTAAAACGTGTAGACAAGCACGATGAGGAGAGGTGCAGAGGATGGCGAGAGGATATTGATACATTGCTCGTCTTTGTGAGTATTGTATTTTGGATTCCCTACTGATTGCTTAATAAGAGTAGGCAGGTCTTTTTTCTGCAGTAGTGACTGCGTTTAGCGTGGAATCGTATCAATGGCTCGATGACGGACCCGATGACGCTACAGCCCATATCCTCTATATCATCGCAGCAAGTCTCAACACCACCGGTCTCTCAGTACCTGAACCAGAAGAGTTCGTCCCATCTGCATCAGCGGTTCGCATCAATGTATACTGGTTCCTCAGTCTGACGCTGAGTCTGACTGCTGTTCTAGTGGGCATTCTCTGCAAGCAGTGGATCCGGGAACACCGTCGGGACCCTTCTCAATATACTTCCAATAAAGACCACCTTCTTCTCTGGCAGATACGCCGGGAGAGCTTAGAAATGTGGGGTGTACCTGGTCTCGCGCACTCAATCCCTCTCTTATTGGAAATTGCGCTAGTGCTTTTCTTCCTGGGAGTACTGGAACTTTTATGGTCCTTAAACATCATCGTGGCGATATTGGTGACCATACAGGTCTCGCTGGCGGTATTGGTCATTTTAGCGACGACTGTTTTGCCAACGCTGTCGATGTACCTGCCATTATCATGGATGCCTGCGATACCATGTGCATACAAGTCTCCCCAGTCATGGCTTTTCTACCGATTCGTCGACCTTTTACCGAGGTCTTGTGGTCTGAATCCGTTTTTCCGTGGGTTATCCGACTGGTTCGTCAGCGATACCTTGTACCTTTCCTACATCACTCGCGACATCGACTACCGCCTGGTTGAATCGGCCATGGACTGGATCAACGAGGCCTTTGGCGCAAGTAGGCAAGTTTCGTTGGCAATATATCATTGTCTGGAAGACTACACATCCTATCGTGGTGTGCTGCCCCGTTCGTTACAGTACCTTTCGGACTTTCGCAGGTACCAGTTGATGACGAGGTATCATGAATGGTTTTGGTGGGATGACGCTGCAAGGAAATGGCTAATGGAGCTCTTATTAAGAGCTGTGGGGGACCCGAGGACTACCGAAGACGAGATGACGATGACGCTTGACCAACTAGGCAGGATGGCGACTACTTTTTCGTTGGATGCAGACCCGCAGCAGAGAGAAAAGGCCGTGGTTGATGCGGATCCGACACGGTTCAAAAGCATTGGGGAAGGTACGTTTCCCGCTGCTTTCATTGAATAATGTGACACTGAATGATTCGCAGACCTTCTCCTCCAAGTATTTTCTACTCTCAACCAACTATCTCATTCCGATCGCATTACTACTACACATTTCCTCGCATGTTACTCCATCCTGAACCGCTATTGGATACGGATGAGACATGAATGGCCGGACAGATGGCCTGAATGGCACCAGCCCCACTCTTTCATTCAGGATCTCGACGCATGGGTGTCATCCTCTCCAGAACATGCCAGGATATCTCGTATAACGAAATGCGTGCTACTGTTGGACAGTGTAGTTCGACAGTCGCACGTTTCTTATTCGGTATCAGCCGACTTTAGCAAGCGGGTGTTGGACTTTGCTCGAATGCTCGACAAGACTATACATCAATGGGGTATCGGGCCGAGCTTGGTGAACATTGGAGGGAGCGAAAGTACACCGTGGAGGGATGTATATCGAAGGGTTGTAGAAGTTATGGTGGTGCCAGTCGAGCCGATGAAGGTAACCACAGTCGAGAAGCATGAAGTAGCTCTTCCGGCGGATTTTGCAAAAAACTAGCTCAACACGGGCTTAGCATGGAGATTATAGCGCTACATTGTGTATAAACGTGTAAGGCTCAGCGTGACCCGCTAGCCGCGCGCTAAGGTAGGGCTCTTTCGAAAGTAGCTACATCACGTGCATGTGACAGTCTGTGACTGCTAAGTCCCCCTCCTCTAGCGCCAAATTAGCGCCTGACGCCTAGTCTATGCTTCGCTCCCTTTTCACTGCGGGTTGTGTATATAGGGTATCAGTATGTACATGACACACCATTGGCTGTATGTATTCAAGATGCACACGTAGGAGACTTGAATGGATGTGTAAAGGTGATTGAATTACGAATTGGTGTAGTGAACAACAAATCTGTATGTGTCTGAGGGCCTTCAGAGCCAGAATTAGGTATTGTGGGTAATGTATCTTCTATTTCCTCTATGCTTTCATGCTCTACTGTTAGCTCTTCGACCTGGAAAGCATTCAATGGTCAATATTTAGCCTGACTTCCAGAAGGATGGCACTCACCAAAACCTCCTCCTGCTGTGCAGCTAAGGCCTTCTGACACCTTTTCCAATTGAAAGACTGACTGGAGTACTGTGCAAGGTTGGAATTGGCTCTGGGGGCCCGCCCCATACAGGGGGAGGTGATGGTCGAGAAGAGAGTCAGTGGGTTCCCATCAAAAGCACACAGTGAATCACTGCACGTTTAAAAACTCAAACTCAGGCCATTTTTTGAGAAATCGGACTCTGAGCATTTCTTAAGATACGTTTTCCTGAGATTTGCTCAGGCTCCGATTTTTTTAAAATGTAGCATACAAATTGTTTTTATAATTTTTGAGTTAGCAGGCGAAAATCCTATTTTCTGTCACACTTTTTCATGTGATGTAGCTACTTTCAAAAGAGCTCTACCTTAGTGATACCTCACATGGGCGCATGACTGTATGATACGCAGTGACCCAATATTAATAGCGCTCAACATTTACATTCCTTGGAACTGACTTTGATCCTCTAACTGATACTGATACCATGAATGAACAATTAACGGAATATGTGGCAACTTACAGCCCTCGATACATGGAGTTGTGCCTTAAAGCACTGCAAACCTAATTCTCGAAGGTGTGAACAGAAAGGATTCGATGTGATGATAATTATTTTTGTTGGACGTGAAGGCATGACAGAAGCTTAGATTTATGCTGTGGGAGAGATATAGTAGGCTTGCATCTGTTCCCATGCTGTTTCAATCCGTTTCCTTCTCTCCTCACGATGGACAAGGCTCAATTGTCGATGTTGCTGCAACTCGTCAAGAACATGAGGACCACAAATTATGCCACCGGTATCATTGGTTGTCTGGTATTGGCCTCTATAACTAACTGTCCCTATAGTTGCTGCCATGACACTTTTGGTGTGTGTTCCGCTTCTATTGCTCAATCAATCACTGCTCAGATAATTGGACAGCTTCGATTATTTCTTGACAATAGAAAAGGAGGTAAGGATTTGTTATTATTCAGGGAGTCACAGTGTTCTAAATACTCAAGTGAAGGTAGAATTAATATAGAAGATGCCGAAGAAGCTGGCAAGCATTATATATGTGAGTTTATTCGATGAGTCTGAGTCTCGACTCTTCACCATGCTCACAACGTCCACTGTAATAGCTCTGGGTATGTTCACAGGTTCGTTTCAAGCAAAAATAGCTGTTAACACACAGGAAAGAATTGGTACTTTAGCTTAATTGCCTTAGGGTGGGTGGGTGATCAATCTACTGTGAGGCTGTGGCTAACATCATTGTTAGTGTAAACATCAGCTGTGAGCACACACCACTCTGACAATTTATACTGCTCAAGGATGCCTAGTCATGCTTCATGAAGTGAAATTGGATCGAGTGAGTCTTGTCTTTAATTTAAGCCAACTGCTACTAGATTACCTGTTCACTGAACAGATGTAAGTCTGCCACCATTCGCAGTTTCTGGAGGATTTTAAAGGTTCATTGATTTCAGATGCTCTATGTTTCTCCACGTAAGTCTTTTACTTTCCCGCATGGGACACTACTCATTGGTTCTCTCTTCAGTTGATGGGAATAACTATTATAGTCATCATAAGTACTGTTAACTTGGTGCTCCTAGTGAGGTGCGCTCCACTCTTCTTCTTGTAGCAAGCGAATTAATCAACGGAGATAATGTAGAGTTTGGATTCTATATGGCAGGTCAAAAAAACTTCTTTACATATTGATACCTTTGATTTCTGGTCAGTCGCACACTCCTCGCAGCAGTCTTACGTCTCATGTTGTCTATTCCGATTAGGTGAATGTGTGACGATGTAAGGCGCCTTACTTCCCAAAGCACCACTTGATTTATCTGCACAAACAGGCTTGTCCTTGACTATCATGTCATCTATAATATGAAGCGTAAGGTTTCTTTTTAGCTGCTTTCTTTACTTTCAGTATTGAACTACATGAACCAGGATACATTCATGTTAGGTATGGTGGCACTCGCTCTCTACTAAGAATATTCTCTGATGGCCGCATCGCAGACCAATCATGGAAGGATGTTATTCCACAAGTAGGTTCCGAATAGCGGAGACTTGTCCAAATGCTACATGCTAAAGAAAAAAATTCTAGCTTCTCTGTGTTATTACACCTTCATGGCAGTCCCACCTCTGATAGTGGTAATCAAAAGTTCTAATACTGAGCCTCACACAGCGGCCTGACACATTTGTCCCCCAGTCCTTCATTATGCTTGTCATGATGGTCTATAAATGCAGTCGAACTTTGTTTTCCTCAAATGGGAGGACTGTACGAATGCCTATTATTTCACTCTTCATGCGAGATGGGATATTTTGGTTCCTATCTGTTTTCGGTTCAGCTTCTCAGCTTCTTTTGATGCATTGATTGATTGACTTGAGGGATTACATAGCTGTCACAGTACCTCAGGCTGCTATAGCTGCTGGTGGTCATGTCACTATTGGGGAGGTGATGATCAAGTTTGTCACTCCTATTCAAATTTGCAGTGCAACAAATGAAATGAACTGACATCTGTGTTCTTTTATAGCATATGTTTGGCGTATGTCACCAACTCTGTTTTCTCGTGTTTACAGCAGCTAATCATACATATTGGTTAGAATGTACTCAATTATTAGCTCACACGTGCTATTGAACATCAAGCAAATCATGTTGGCTACTGAATATGGGTACTCTAGCACCAATAGTGATACGACAGCAGATAGTACGCAGCTGGAAACGATTCAATTTGGATGTAGACACATGGAGGAGAGCTATTTATCAAAGACTTGAAATGTTCAATTGAAATAATCTGTAGCCTTGTATACTATGTAGCGTTAGATCTGTGAAATTTGTTGAATTATTTATGCTAGTCAATATATGCAGCAACAAAGATAGTAGTTTTGGGTCATTGCTACCCTGGGTACAGTTGCCCATCAGGCTAGGGGTGCCAACGGTGCAGCTCAGCTCGCTCGTGGCTTGCTTGCAGAGCCAGTTCCTGGCTCTGGCTCGGAGCTGATTAGTCATAGCAGCTCAGCTCAGTTAGCAGCTCTGGAGCTGCTAAGCCAATGGCTCACAGGGTTTTTTTCTTTTTGGATGGGTTTGGTGACTCAGATGCATCTGTAATGTCCTGGTTTGCTACTGGTCCATGCTGGAAGCAGGGTGAAGTCAGTAGGAGTGCATGAATCTGAGGAAAAATGACATCACCAGACTATATCCCTACATCTTGCCCTGGGATCCTTTTTTTAGCCTCTGGAACCACAAAAAATGATGAATACATCATTCTAAGAGTTCAGAGGCTGAAATGGGGATACAGGTAGTGCAGAAGTGGGCAAAGTCCTGGTGATGCACAAATGAACAGGGAAAACACCTCGCCGAGACTCAGCAAGGCCACAAATGTCCAGAAAACACCTGGATATCTTGACCGGAGTCTCTGGGCACTGGTGGCTGGGGCCGGAAGCTTGGCACAACATTGGGGCAGGTAGTGGGTAATTGTGAGGTTCAAGAATGACAGCAGCTGGTGTAGACGAGGACACGAATGAGCAAGGTACCTACTAGAGGTTGTAAGATCTCAAAAAAGATCAAAGAAGATTGAAAATGGCAGTGCACCTAATACCCTATCTTCCTCACACTTCTTGCATCTCCATCCCGCTTTTTTCTGCCCTTTGAGTGTAGCCTTATGATAGTCAAGTTAGTAAATGAATGTACAGAACTGAAAAAATGCATACCTTTGAACATCTACACCCACGGCGCTGGTGGTAAGAGGTAGAGACCAGNCCCCAATTTTCCCAGGTCACAGATCCCGGCTCTCCTTGTGTTTGGTCCAACCTATACCTTAATGTTTTACTACCAGAACCTACTCTTTCTGGTTAAACCTGTGGACTGAATAATTTATCAGCTCAGCTGTGGCTTAGCTGCTCGAAGCTGCCCAGGAGCTGCTCACCTAAATGGCTTGACTGGAGCCATTAAGGTGAGCGGCTCTGTCTGGCTTGGCTCTGGAGCCACTTAGCCAGAGAGCGAGCTGGACTGTTGGCACCCCTACATCAGGCTCAGGCAGAAATTTGCACTGAATTCTGCTGATTCCCGCTGCCACCTGCCAGATATGACATTTTGTAAGTCCGGAGCCAGTGGCGACCAAGTCATGGATGTCCATGGACCTTGTAGGCCATCAGGAAATCACCAAACTGCTCCCCACTTTCCACCACTTTCTCAACCTTTTACTAGACTGGATCAGTGTTTTTCATGCATTAGGATGCTGGTAGAGGAGTTTTTAGTGACTCACTTTCAGGGGTCTGGAACCCTCCTCCCCACTTACCACTTCTCTGGGCTTTCTTGCTGAAAATTGCAAATTGTGCAAGCTCACATGATAGCTACTGAAAATTAGTATGTTGAGGCTTTATTATATGACCAAATAATTGTATTGAAGACCATACAATTGCCAGAATTGTGAGTGAAAGTAAGTGAAAGTAAGTGGAAAATGCCATGAGGAAATCCTGATAGCCCACTACTTCCTCTGCCACGAGCCTCTGGCCCATGTTATGAGATTCTATACATGTCTTTCCTTTCTTTCAGGATTGAACTTACCCTCTCCAAAGGTGTTCCCCTGTATCTGTAAATATTACTGCACAGGTTTATAGTATGAGACATTTGGAGGGATACTCACACCTATTGGGCACAAGATGCATCATGAAATGATGATTTTGTGAGTCAGGGGAGATGTGAATTATAAATGGTGGACAGGGAACATCCTCTATTCACAGTATGTGCCATTCCTTGTAAAGTCATGACATATCTAAGATAGTAGAAGTTAGGTCACATATGGTTTGAACATCTAAAATACTTGATGGAAGTAACAAACTATAATGTAGATTGTGCATAAGAGTTGAAGCCTAATGAGATGTTACTGGTCACTATCAGACAGCATCAGACATTATCAGACAAATCCATGAAAATCTGACATGCACCTGATGTTTTCTGATGTCCATCTGATCAACATAGCTTGATGACTTCTTTCTGGGTCTTCAACTTGAAGTGTAACCAAATGGCTCAAGATGGACTTAGAAGAACTTGTGCCTTGCAGTCTGTGCACAATTCAGTTCAAATTTCCCTGTGCCCTAGATTTCCCCATGCTCACTTCTTTCTTCTTAACTACTACCATCCCCACTTCTCAATAGCTCCCACTCACTCCTTCTCTCCATCTGTATGGTCTTTTGGCATCTTAAGCTGAAAATCCATGGTTTAAGATATGATGCAAGGAGTACTAATGTGGATCAGCAGTAAAATATGGTACAGGTGAGGTATGTGTGCTAATTACTTATTATTTTTGTGAAACTAAGGATAGTTTGACATATCAGACACCTCAGAGAAGACTCAGACAATGGTGCTGAACCACCTTCAACATATGGCTAAATCTCATGAGTCAACCCCAGAACCCCATTATCCTTATAATGCTCCTTGCTTCAGTTAGGACAGAGGGTTGTTGAAGTTGGGCAGAGGATTTGGAGTAGGGGCAGAGGGTATTGGCCACTCTTGTGGGCAAAGTGAGAGTCTGGGTCTCAGAAACAAGGTCTTTTGATATGTAAGTTGTACTCAGTAGCACTATTACTGTTATTCCAGAAAATAATAGGAAAATGCAAAATTTGTTTCACCTGTGTCATTGTGTAAAATGTAAGGTCATATTATTGTGAACCATAGGAGCTGGCCAAGGCCAGCTGAGACATTGAAGGTAAATGACTTCTATTTCTGGCTTCCTACAGTGAAAATTATGATAGTGATGGGCTAATTTGTGACATAACAGGCAAGATGGGATTTCTATTATTTTCTGGAATGACAGTAATGTATTCTAGTACCTCAGCAATATACCTAATTATCAGACACTATCAGACATGATCAGATGAAAACTAACACCTAATAGAGCCTATCAGCTGCTACCTGTGACACATCTGATAATGTCTGAAAAAGTGCATGTTAAGGACACTATTGGACATTATTAGATGTTATCAGACAAGGTTGGGTATTGTCAAATAATGTCTAATAGTGTCCAGTAAAACCTCACTAAGGTTGAAGCCCATAGTGTGCAATATGTAGTGTGTTCATAGTCTTGATGAAAACTTAATATGGTGCTCCTGGTATCACTAGTATAAAGTGCATTCATAGCTGCTGAAGCCCTGAAGTTGGGACTCACAGGAGACTGGTATTTTGAATTATTCAGAGAAACTGGTCAGAATATCAGTTCCAGTAAGTACTCAAGTCATGCACCAATAAAAAATAACTAGTAAATAACAGTAATTTTCACTGCTCCTTTACTGAAATGACTGTCAGTCTGATTACTAGAGGAAGTGCCTGCTTCAACTCTCCTGACCACTGGATCATACAGCTGTGGCCAAAATTATTGCAATACCAAAGAAGGGAATTCATTCACATGCATGCCAAAATCAATGAGAGTCAGGTACACACTCTTTCCAAAATTTCTTTTTCTCCAGATCTTTTGAGTGCAATCAAGTATTTTGGGCCCTGTCTGCCATGATTAGTAAAAAATTCAAGAAGAGAGTACATTTTGGTAGGTGTTTTCTAAGGTATTCTGCATTTCTTATGGTGATGGGAACATATTCCCAAAAATAGTATTGCAATAATTTTGGCTGTGCTCCCCAGGCTTGAATCTTCTCTCTCACAAGCAGACCTCACTTTGATAGCTCTCTTGAGCATACTAAAGCATTGGGAATGCTTTGCAGTTGCTTGGAATTCATTTGGGAAATTGGAATTCACAAATATTGCTTTAAAATCAGGATCCACAAATATAAGGAGGTACAACAACCATATGAAATCAGAGTATCATAACAGAATTCAACAAAACTATATAAGTGTAAATGTGAGAGGAACATGAAGAACAATGGACCACTCATACTGTAGGAATATGCAGGGCCAGGCTGCTGGCACTTCTAATTTGGCTTGGATTTGGCACTCTCAAAACACTACATATGAGGTGTTCTTTTCATGCTATTAATACAAAGGAAATACACTCAGAATACTGCTATATATTTACTTCTAGACAACACTCAGAAAACTCTATTAGTTTCAAGCTATCATCACATATTGAAAACAGCAAGCATATTCTGTATTTTAATTTCCAGAAGAGTCTGTATTTTCTAATAATTTTATAACAATGAAATTATAAAATTATCCTTTAGTTTTCTAATTACAAATATACTAGATTTTCTGCCTTATAAAATAGTGAGAAAACATTCAGAAAATAAATATAAAATTTTGAATATTATATTAAGAAAAACATGTTAAATACAAAAGGAAAATTATATGAAAACTATCTGAAAACTGCTGTAAGATATAGTATTTCCACATGATTTTCCTACCATTTTCCTAGTGTTTTCCTAGTGTTTTCTCTGACTTTCCCACAATAAAAAATTTGGAATTTTTATCTTATCTTATCAGCATTTTCTGAGTATTTTCAACCAGAGAAAATTTAATGTTTTCTCAGCATGGAAATTATTCTAATATATTGTATTGTCTATTAATTCTCAGAATTTGAAAATTCTATATTTTTTGCTATTGAAAATTTAGCATCCTCCAGACATATTCTTGTTGAGGGGACACAATTAAAATTTAGAATTTATAAATGCTTTTTTGAAAATCTTCTTTGCAAGAAGATTAAGTGTTTTCTCAATCAGAAAACCATGTTAAAAGAACACCTCATACGTAGTGTGTAGCAATTAACTATATTGGGTATATTTGGTGACCAAACAGTCAATTTAATGTGTTTTGGGCTCTGTGTGGAGTGTTAATTTGTCTAAGATAAGACTAGTGGAAAACTATCCTGAAGATAACCTCCAAAAGTCTAACTCAGGTTGTTGTGCAAGTGTGGATCAACGTGATCAGAGTTGCCACACTTAGAATGCCAACAAAACTCTTAGCTAGATTGATTCTCTCTTATTGAAGCAATCTACTTTCAATGGTGTTCACCTCCAGAAGAGTATATATATGGTTTTAAAAGGGTTTATATCACAAACACACACACAAAACACAAAGAACACAGTGCACAAAGCACAAACACAAGAGCTACAGTCCTGTACAAAGACTCGGTAGCTGATATAGTCTGACTCTACAGAGTTCAAGACTTCCTTAAGACAACTACAGCACACAGTGTACTGGAAAAGGTTCTAGACCAGTTTCTACAAAGAGCTTAGCACAGGCACACCTCTTGCTAAGACTCTAAGTGTGTCACAACCTGATACCCAACACAGGCTGTTACAAACGATTATCTATTTTCACAGACATTATTTCTTTTCTTTTCCATTTATGTCTTTTAAGCGCTGTTCAGCGCTTCTACCTATGCTACCTTTTAACATCTAGACAATTACACCTTCCCAGTTTCCTTTTCTAGCTATGCCTTTCTTTCATATTTAAGAAGTCATAATGATATCATTATGACTTCATTATTCTATTCCTTTCTATTCCTTTCTAAATTATGACATCATCATGATGACTTCACTTGAACATCATCATGACATCTTCTCTGACATCTTCAATGATGTTGTGTTCCTTATTTGTGTCATATCTTGTTACTTCGTTCTACTGCTTACTTGTTTAGCAAACAATGATGTCACTTCAGCAGTTTGTATCCAAACTAGTAGCTACAACAGTTGTATAAGTAGGTAGTATCCAGGTCTAAGCTACCTCAGCTTGACCTAGTTAATCCATTGGATATCTTGCTCAACTCGTGATTGACTACAGAGAGTTTTACTCTCTGTTGGACTCCTGAACTCAAACTTGATCTTGAACTTGACATCGCTACGTCATAGTGGTGTTGAGTAGTTGTTGTTGCTGTGCAAGTAACGTAACACAGGCCACACTCCAAGTGCCCAAGGCTCCTTCTTGGTGTAAAGTGTCTCTTAGAAAAGTGCTACAACACACTTAAGATGTTATTCTTAGTCTCTTACGATGCAAGTTCGTTATCAGATGTCTATCTCTCTGAAGTCACTCAGGACCAATCTCCAGAGCCTGAAGTGAGGAAGCAAAACTGGAATGGCACACAAATTTATACACCAAACAAACTCATCATGTATTCACAATCAGAAGAGACAGAGTTACTTGTTTATCTATGAATATCTAGCTGTCCTTATATACAGTCCAAGGAATATATCTACAGAAAAATATAAATAATGTCTGATAATTCAGAAAATAATAAATGAGTGACTGAGATACTAAAAGAGGGAATATTCGGATGTCACAGAGTCTGGCCACTAGGGTATCCAACCATATCTGCATGGGTATCTACATCTCCAGGCATTTTGGACTCTATAATTTGTATTTTCTCTTTTCTAAGTTGGGTATCTACAGGTGGATTGCTGTATCTGTTCCGTCTCTTTACAGCATTCCCCTTTCTAGTATCCACACATCGGCAGAAGCCTAGATGCCAAAATTTCCAAGGTTGGAACATGCTGTTACTGTTCCTATCTCCTTTAACAATGCACACTTGGTCCTATTTAGGACTTCTTATGTGTTAGATATTCTTCTATGTCTCGTTGTATCTGTCTGTAGGTAGTGGATGTCCTTTCAAAGTGATTTCCTTCTTCCCAAGATGACTTTGTACCTAGTTAGTCTATCTCGTATTGTTTAGCCACTGGTGCACTCTTTATTAAGAGATTGCCTGCTTTGACTTTAATCTGTATATTGACTTCAGAGGAGGATTGTTTGGTGATTGTTCCTGTTCTAAGTTGTCTTTCTGTTTCAATGTCTCCTCTAAGTACCTCTGTACTGTTTGACTGCAGGTTGCACTTTGCAGATGTCATAGAAAGGTAAAATAGAAATTAAAATCCTATTGATAGCACTTTGAGAGCTTGGTTAACTAGCCAATATGTTTATTGGGCCATAGTTAGGTTCCCTACAGGTTTCAGGAGTGATCTGTTTTGGATCTGATACATAGATAAGTCAGAAAGTACAGCTTCGACACCTCTGTATAGCATATCATATAGCTCTTCATACTTTCCAAGGTTCTATAGCTTCTCTAAGGCAATGACTAGCAGACTGGGCTCACTCTAGTCCTTATTACCCATTATCTTGTGTCATATTAAAGTGTCCCAATTCAAAAGTAGTGTAAAATGAATAAAAGTGGGTCTTTTCTAGGTTCAACATATTAGTGTTGCTGGGTCAAATGATCCTTCCATGTAGCTACTTCTGCATAGCTACTGGTTCTGGACCAGTTTTGTACATAGGTACTTTTCCCTTCCCACTGGTTTACTTCTGCATAGCTGCCTTCTACCATTGGATTGGTGGATGTCATAGTCTAGACATCCATCGTATTCAATCTCCTTCTGTCCCATGTACAATCTCATGAGTCATTATTGATTTCCTGTGTACTTATTGCCCATCAATTGTTCCATGTACACCTGGATAGGCTGTTGTATCTGCCCAAGTGTCTTTGAAGCTCTGCATAGGAACAAGTTCCAGCTGTGTACTATAGTTCTGATAGTAATAACTAAACATTAAGTCCATTGACACATTATCATGCAACATGATCACAAAGCGAACAATCTAGTGCACTTAGACTGTGGATCCCACTGATATCTATTCCTTTGTATTCAGAATTAGTGGTTTCTGACCCATTTTATTGACCAAGGACCCTCACTGCAATGCTTCACTGTAATGTAGAGGGCTAGTATAGTCTACTAACCTTATCTAAATTGTGTTACAGTGTCAATTATTAGACTTATTAGACTTAGTGCTTAAGGCTTAGATGCCATATTAGAGTTCCTGGGTTATCAAGTCATGTGAATATCACACATACTCTGGGCTCTTTTTCTAGTTTTTGACATAAAAAGTGCATAATTTTGTGTCTAGGCCAAAATTAGGCACATCACCATGTACATCTGAATAGGCTGTTGTATCTGCCTGAGAGTGTCTTTGAAGCTCCACATAGAAACAAGTTCCAACTGTGTACTAGTTTTGATAGTAATAATGAAGCATTAAGTCTATTGATGTATTATTATGCAATGCAATTGCAAAGTGAACAATCTAGTGCACTTAGACTGTGGGTCCTGCTGATATCTATTTCTTTGTATTCAGAATTAGTGGTTTCTGGCCCATTTTATTGACCAAGGACCCTCACAGCAATGCTTCACTGTAATGTAGAGGGCTAGCATAGTCTACTAACCTCATCTATATTGTGTTACAGTGTCAATTATTTAGACTTATCAGACTTGGTGCTTAAAGCTTAGACACTATATGAGAGCTCTCAGGTTATCAAGTCACATGAATATCACATGTACTCTGGCTCCTTTCTCTAGTGTTTGATCTGAAAAGTACATGGTTTCATGTCCAGGCCAAAATTAGGCACATTACCAAGAATCATTGTAACCAGTTCTGGAGGTTGTATCAGGGTTGTAAAGAAGGTGGAGGGGATGCATAACCCCTCTGTAACTCACTATAAACTACTGTAACTCAGCATAACCTGGATATGTCAGGTTATCAGGGTCTGTAACCAGTTTCCAGAGCTCATGTCCTGTTACAAAGGTTGCATTGAGAGGCAGGTCACAGGACCAGCCACAACATAGACTTGATGTTTCTTTAGTGGAAAGGTGTCTATTGGTATTCTAATAATGTACAAAAATACAAAATGCACTACTCTAAGCTACATGTCCATCCATCCAAGACTCAAGTCACCAACAATGCATGCTAAGAAGGTTCATCAGCCAATCAAAGAATGGTGTTGGTTGAAACAATAGCATTGTTTGATGTTGGTCCAAGTATTAAATGCACTATTTTGATTGCCTCTGTTACAATCTATTTTACTACATTATAATAACTCTATCTTATTTTATTGCATTTTAATGTACTATAATAATCCCATCCCATTTTATTGTATTTTAATAGATTATAATAACAGCAGTCTCATTTTAATGTATTGTAATAGCATTGCTTTATTTTAATTTATTATATTTAGGTGTCTATTTTGCTGATGGGCACCTTTCTGGTAGCTGATCATCTATTTCATTCCTCTAATTTGATATCAGTAATTTGTCTAAGATAAGACTAGTGGAAAACTACCCAAAAGATAACCTCCAAAAGTCTAACTCAGGTTGTTGTGCAAGTGTGGATCAACATGATCAGAGTTGCCACACTTAGAATGCCAACAAAACTCTTAGCTAAGTTGATTCTTTCTTATTGAAATGCTCTACTTTGAAGTGTTCACCTTCAAAGGAGTATAGATGGGTTTATATAGAGTTTATATCCAAACACACAAACACACACACATAAGAACACAGTGCATGAAGCACAAACACAAGAGCTACAGTCCTGTACAAAGACTTGATAGCCGATATAGTCTGACTCTACAGAGTTCAAGACTTCCTTGAGACAGCTACAGTACACAGTGTACTGGAAAAGGTCCTAGACCAATTTCTACAAAGAGTTCAGTGCAGGCACACCCCTTGCTAAGACTAAGTGTGTTACAACCTGATACACACAGGCCACACTCCAAGTGCCCAAGGCTTATTCCTGGTGTAAAGTGTCTCTTAGAAAAAAGTGCTACAATGCACTCAAGATGTTACTCTTGTCTCTTACAATGCAAGTTCATTATCACAGATGTCTATCTCTCTGGAGTCACTTAGAACCAATCTCCAGGGCCTGAAGTGAAGAAGCAACACTGGAATGGCACACACAATTATACACCAAACAAACTCTTCATCTATTCACAATCAGAGGAGCAGAGTTACTTGAGTATATATGAATATCTAGCTGTCCTTTTATACAGTCCATGGAATATATCTACAGAAAAATATAAATAATGTCCAATAACTCAGGAAATAATAAATGAGTGACTGAGATGCTAAAAGAGGGAATATTCAGGTGTCATGGAGTCTGGCCACTAGAGTATCTATGTCTCCAGGTGGTCTGGACTCTATAATTAGTATTTTCTCTTTTCTAAGTTGGGTATCTATAAGCAGATGGGTGTATCCATCCCATATTCTTACAGCATTCCCCTTTCCAGCATCCACATATTGGCAGAGGCTTAGATGCCAAAGTTTCCAAGGTTGAAACATGCTGTTACTGTTCCTATCTCCTTTGACCATACATTCTCAGTCTTATTTAGAACTTCTCATGCATTAGATATTTATCATATGTCTCATTGTATCTGTAGGTAGTGGCAGGCATTCACAAGTGGTTTTCTCCCTTCCAAGGTTACTTCACACTTAGTTATGTTATTTTATATGACTTTGCCACCTTTGAGCTCTTTATTAAGAGATTGTCTGCTTTAACTTTGATCCACATATTAACTTCAGAGGATAATCATTCTTTAATCATTCCTATTCTAAGTCATCCTTCTGTTTCAGTGTCTCTTCTAAGTACCTCTGTACTGTTTGACTGCATGTTGCACTTTGCAGATGTTATAGAAAGTTAAAATAAAAACAAAATTCCCATTGATAGCACTTTTGAGAGCTTGGTTAACTAGCCAATGCATTCATATGGTCATAGTTAGGTTCTCTACAGGTTTCAGAAGTGATCTGCTTTGGATCTGATACATAGATAAGTCAGAAAGTACAACTTAGACACCTTTTTATAGTGTATCATATAGCTCTTCATACTTTCCAATGCACCATAGCTTCTCTAAGGCAATGACTAGCAGACTGGGCTCACTCTAGTCCTTATTACCCATTATCTCATGTCATATTAAAGTTTTCTGATTCAAAAGTAAGATAAATTGTATAAAATTGGGTCTTTTCTAGGTTTGCCATATTACTGTGAAACTATAGCTGTGTTAGGAGAAAGATTCCTCTTGCTCCATTCTCTTTAGATTGAGGAATACAGAGTAGAAACAGTGAAGTCTTCTTTCTTTTCAGCAGTAACAAAGACCTGTGACTTGAAAGTGTCCCACAATGAAGGGAGTGCTTTCATTAGAAGCATAGAAACCATTCAATCAGTGATCTCAATCTTCTTCTCTTTAAGCTTAATAAGGCAGGTCTGAATGAGATTATAGGCATTGCTAGGATTTTGACCTTCTCCAACATGAATGGCAGTCAAGACTGAGAACCATTCAAAGACTTCAGCAAGATCAAACTTATCATATTCATCAGCGAAATGGACATCTAAATATATTGGAATAAAATGAGTGAAATACATTATAATCATTGTGGTGTATTTTAATGTAATATAATTGTTGTTTCTTTATTTTAATGGATTAAAATGAAGCAAAATGGTTATAATGTATTCTGGCTATTATAATGTATTTTGGCTATTATAATGTATTTTGGCTATTATAATGTATTTCAGCCATTATAATGCATCGGCCCCACCTGGGGGTCAGAGACAAAAAGAAATAATATTTATTTGTTGCAACCCCCATGAGTCAAACTCTTGACCTCAAGGTGGATTAGTCAGCAACCTTGGCAGCCATGGAATGCTCAAGACCACTGTACCACAGTGCCATATACTTACCACCACACATAGTGCAATATATCCTCTTACTCAAAAGACCTATCTCCACCCTTTTGCTGTTTCTATTGATCAAATCCCCAACCAAAAGCTTCCCTTCACTTTATAGAGTCCTCTCCCTGTCCTCTGGAAGGCATAAAAATGCACTGTTTTGATTGCCTCTGTTACAATCTATTTTACTACATTATAATAACTCTGTCTCATTTTATTGCATTTTAATACACTATAATAATACCATCCCATTTTATTGCATTTTAATGTACTATAATAATACCATCCCATTTTATTGTATTTTAATGGATTATAATAACACCAGTCTCATTTTAATCCATTTTAATGTATTGTAATAGCATTGCTTGATTTTAATCTATTACAATGGACTAAAATCAGCAAAATACATTATAATTTATTATATTTAGATGTCCATTTTGCTGATGTTCAGCCAGAAGGGCATTCCATGTAAGTTTAGCAGAATCCTTGATAAAGTGTTGGAGTAATGGACCTAATTTCATCTTAAAAAGACCTATGCACTTATTATTAGCGTCATTCTATTGATTCAACTTATCTTTGTCCTTCTTGTCATCATCAGAAAGGACAGCCTGTGTCATGCCAGCTACTATGTTTTGCAGTTCACAATAGCCTAAGAATAGACATTTGAACTCTTTAAATGTGTTCCTATTTCTATTAAAGATGGGAACCAAAGAAAGACTTGACATTCCAGAACCAGCCCCTGCATTCATGACTGCAACAGTGTTGGAGCTATAGATATAAACAGAAAGGAGAACAGTTTCTTGAATGTGTGCATTAACATATGGACAGGGTTCAAAATGTTAACATTCAAGGGCTGATCCTGAGATTGAGTATGAGGTCAAGACATTCTGTTATCAAAAGATCTAAATAGTTATCATTAGTAAATATTTACTAAAGACAGATTCCAATTATGATCTCCAAAGGATAGAATGTAAGATGTTATTCATCTTGATCATATCTCAGTTTTGTTCCTTCTATCATCTGGTCTCATCACCTGGACTGATAAGATATATCATAGTACTATATACAAAATCTAATCACCAAAGAAAGTTTAATTAAGGCTTGTTTTAAATATTGGTGATCCATAAGGGACCATCAACCAACAAATCCTTAAATAAATGTTTAAAGGACTTAGTGTGATCAGGGGGCACTATTTACTAAAAGGTATAGTAACTATATAAACAACCCCACCCACAGATGGTTGCTTTTGCACAAGGTTGTTCTATTTAGGTGGCAGTACCCAGTTGTGAGACCCCACACCTCACCAGGATGACTACTGGTTTATTAGTGAGTAAGCTAACCCATGTTCCACTGAAGGAAATAAGGCCAACAGTTAGTACTGCACACTATGAGGGTAATTCCTCATGGGCAGGAAAAATTTTTGTGTATAGTATGATGTTAGATGCTGCTTTCAGGGCAAAAACAATGTTAATGAGCAGAGAGGGGAGATTACCATCATACCCATCCCACCAATCCAATTTTCAAGTCACTAGAACAGTAATCGTGGCCTTACTGCCAGTTAAGGTGTCAGCTACACTGCAAACATCCAGCAAAGTGTTGTAGAGGGTTACAAGCCTTTGGCCAGAGTAGTGATAATGATCATTGTGAATAACAACCCCACACAGCCTTTGGG
The DNA here is from genome assembly GCA_001466705.2 of Moniliophthora roreri. Lineage (NCBI taxonomy): Eukaryota > Fungi > Basidiomycota > Agaricomycetes > Agaricales > Marasmiaceae > Moniliophthora > Moniliophthora roreri. Next base: position 812,309 of record LATX02000100.1, on the reverse strand, counting down.
GCCCATAACCTGCCAAAGAGAAGTGGTAGAACAGCAAGCAGAAGCTCTTTGTTATTACCAGCAGCATTGCAGCAGCAGTGGTAAATGTGTCTTCAACTCACATATTTGTTAACAGGGCAATGCCCTATAAGACTTGCATGACACTTGAGGTGTAATGCAAGTAAGTGACTGTATTCACTTGAGAGATCTGTAGCTAGTACAGGAAAAGAGAGATAGAATGGAACTTGGGGATTTACCCCATTTACAGGTCTGCTTTTATACTATTCTAGTGTTTGTCCATGTAAACAATCTATCTACCAATGAGAGTGAAGAATAGTGTGGTCCCTAAGTGTGCAGTAATGCACAGTTGCTATAACTCATACTGAGTCCTACTGTCCTCCAGGTTCCAAGACATGCAGCTGCAAATATATTCCCATAACCACATGAGGATCATGTGATGACTTCACTTCACTTCAACACCAGATCCTATAGGAATAGTCACTTGACAGAAGAGTTGTTTAAATGATAGACTAGTGTCCTGTCCACAAACACTACTGCGACCTTCTTCATCACAATGGGATTCCTGAACTTACTAGAGAAAGGCACTAAAGAAAGGCAGCTTAAAGGCCAACGCAAGACATTGAGCATCATTAACATATCCAGTACCAGTGGAGATTTATGCTTGTCCATGCATACTGTGAGTAGCATTTTCATCTAGAAAAATCCATTCTAGCTCATTCTATATCAGTATTCATATGTAGTCTCAAAAGCAGCCCTCAGTCATCTCACTGAATTTGCCCTAAGAAAGATCCCAGTTTGAGTGAACACATTGCTGCCAGGCCTTTTCTTGTCCAAAATAATGCCTGAATTTCCTAGCAGTACAGAAAGTTCTCCAATGCTGCCTCTCCCCAGTAATATAGCAAACCTAGAAAAGACCTACTTTTATTCATTTTACATTACTTTTGAATCAGAACACTTTAATATGACACAAGATAAAGGGTAATATGGACTAGAGTGAGCCCAGTCTGCTAGTCATTGCTTTAGAGAAGCTATGGTGCATTGGAAAGTACAAAGAGCTATATGATACACTTTACAGAGATGTCTAAGCTGTACTTTCTGACTTATCTATGTATCAGATCCAAAGTGGTGAAGATGCTCAAAAACCTATGCCTCTACTATGAAAACATGAGGCTTGTGGTGCCAAAATACCCCTGAAAAAGGTATATATATAGTTCTTGATTCTCAGTTTTGTTTTGTGAGTTGGTTCGGCATGGTTCACTGTTACTGCAGCATTAAGAATAATTCTCAATGTCTCGCTTGGTAGTTCAGAGATAATTGCCTTCAAAACAACTTCTCAGATTGAAATTGAGTGTTCATTTTATATAATATTTATCAGTTTTGTGGTTTTATTAATCACTTTGAAAACAAATACTGGTATAGATTTCAACCAGAAACTGCCCAAAGAATAAACTTCTAAGTGAGAACAAAAGTACCTCTTATACCTGAATATAGCCCTCTTAGCTATGTTCTGCAACAATTATCAAGAGGACAAATCTTCTAGACACTGCTAGCCTGAAACCCTCTCTGATTCATGTTGAAACACCAGACTATACTGATGCACATCAGCTACCCTCTTAGTAGACTGATACAATGTTTCTCTTATCAGAAAACATACCTCTTGCATTAAAAACTAAGCTCTTCCTAGCTTTTATTTATATCTCTGGTTTGGGTTACAATTTCAGGTCTCAACTAGCCTGTGCCTCTTGCACAACTAAATAAGCTAGAGCCCAAAGTGGTTGAAAAATACTGATTGCTGGTAGCTCTTCTACCTGAACAACAATGTCATACACTCTGGTAATCAGTGGGCAGTATCTCTCCTGCCTTCCACCTACAAAACACGTCTCCTTATATACCCTATAGCATAAATAATCTAATATATCTGTCACAAATACAAATAAAACTGAGTCGGGTGATAAATATTATATAAACTGAGCTGTGTTTGGTAATTTCTCTGTCACAGTGTCTGATTGTAGTCAGGCTTTGTAGCTATAATCTCTTTTATTCTTTTTCTTTGACAATTGTGCAGTCTTCTGACACTAACTGTTTGCAATTTTCTCTATCAAATGGCTCTCCTTCTGACTCTATTTGAAAATATTATACTTCCATGCTGCTTCACATGGTTCCTTCCTTCTCCATCTACTATCATCTGCCCTATGGATGTGTAATATGCTTCCATCTCTATGTTTAAAGTGTACATGTAAGCTCAGCCATGCTGGTTTCTTGTCATACAGCTTTGTCTTCCATTTTTCCATGATACAGGCACCCTTCTAGTAGCCAATCATCTATTTCATTCTTCAATTTGACATTCAGTATCTTGAGGATCCCTCGCCGATAATTTGTCATCCTCTGTTTCATATCTGTTTCTTGATAATATTCTCATATGTGTATCATTGAAGGCTTTTATTCTTCCTTCAAGTTGGGTATAGATTGAAAATATCGTTAAAAGTGAAAATATTCCCTTTGGTATGCTTTCAATAGAGAAGTATTATGTGGTGTGGTTCCCTACAGGTTTCAGAATGCTCCTCTGTGTTCAGATTCACTGTTTATTTTCATACTAGCAGTGGTTGGGTACCCTTGTATGGCCTACCATCAACCATTACTCTGCTAATATTTTATATTCTTCTCTACTACTCGCTTTGACTAGCTGCTCAGGGCTCACACTAGTCCTCAATTCCCTTGTTTATGTCATTTTCAACCATAAAAGTGCAAAATATTCTCTATTTTGCATGCAAAATAAAAGGTAAAAGTTATGCATATCAGCAGATCACTCCCAAAACTTGTAGGAAACCTAACTATGGCCCAATGAACACATTGGCTAGTTAACCAAGCTCTCAAAGTGCTATCAATGGGATTTTAATTTCTATTTTACCTTTCTATAACATCTGCAAAGTGCAACATGCAGTCAAACAGTACAGAGGTACTTAGAGGAAACATTAAAACAGAAAGACGATATAGAATAGGAACAATCACAGAACGATCCTCCTCTGAAGTCAATATGCAGATCAAAGTCAAAGCAAGCAATCTCTTAATAAAGAGTTCACTGGTGGCTAAACAATACAAGATAAACTAACTAGGTACAAAGTCCTCTCAGAAGGAAGGAAATCACTTCTGAAGGACCCCCACTACCTACAGACAGATACAACGAGACATAAGAAAAATATCTAATGCATAAAGAAGTCCTAAATAAGACTGAACATGCATTGTTGAAGGAGATAGGAACAGTAACAGCATGTTCCAACCTTGGAAGCTTTGGCATCTAGACCTCTGCCAATGTGCAGATACTAGAAAGGGAAATGCTGTAAAGAAACAGGACAGCTACAGCCATCCGCTCATAGATACCCGACTTAGAAAAGAGAAAATACAAATTATAGAGTCCAGAACACCTGGAAATGTAGATACCTGCACAGATATGGTCGGATACCCTAGTGGCCAGGCTCCATGACATCTGAATATTCCCTCTTTTAGTATCTCAGTCACTCATTTATCATTTCCTGAATTATCAGACATTATTTGTATTTCTTCTGTAGATATATTCCATGGACCATATATAAGGACAGCTAGATATTTGTACATACTCAAGTAACTCTGCCCCCTCTGATTGTGAATACATGAAGAGTTTGTTTGGTGTATAATTGTGTGTGCCATTCCAGTTTTGCTTCTTCACTTCAGGCCCTGGAGATTGGTCCTGAGTGACTCCAGAGAGATAGAAATCTGATAATGAACTTGCATTATAAGAGATAAGAGTAACATCTTGAGTGCGTCATAGCACTTTTCTAAGAGACACTTTACACTAAGAAGGAGCCTTGGGCACTTGGAGTGTGGCCTGTGTTGGGTATCAGGTTTTGACACACTTAGAGTCTTAGCAAGAGGTGTGCCTGCACTGAACTCTTTGTAGAAATTGGTCTAGGACCTTTTCCAGTACACTGTGTGCTGTAGTTGTCTTAAAGAAGTCTTGAGCTCCATAGGGTCAGACTATATTGGCTATTGAGTCTTTGTACAGGACTGTAGCTCTTGTGTTTGTGCTTTGTGCACTGTGTTTTTGTGTTTTGTGTGTGTGTGTTTGTGAAATAAACCCTTTTAAAACCCATCTATACTCCTCTGGAGGTGAACACTTTGAAGTAGATTGCTTCAATAAGAGAGAATCAATCTAGCTAAGAGCTTTGTTGGCATTCTAAGTGCAGCAACTCTGATCACACCAATCTACACTTGCACAACAACCTGAGTTAGACTTTTGGAGGTTATCTTTTGGGTAGTTTTTGTTATGTTACTTGCGCAGCAACGACAACAACTCAACAACCACTATGACGTAGCGGCGCTAAGTTGACAAAAGGAGCAAGTTCAAGTTTTGAGTTCCTCAGCTGGCGCTAAAGTTCTCAGAGTTCGGTCGAGATGAGCAAGATGTTTGAAGGATTAACTAGGTCAAGCTGAGGTAGCTTAGACCTTCAAACTATCTACTTATACAATGATTGTAGTCTACTAGTTGTACACAAATTGCTAGTGCGACATTGTTTGTTTAGTAAATAGAGTGTACCTTTGACGACATGATAAATAGGAAAATGACATCAGAAGTGATGTCGAGGAAACGAAAATAAATATAATGATACAATAAGCAACGTCAGAAATGACATTGCATCATAAATAGAAGGGAATAGAATCGAAGAGAATAATGACGTTAACTTGATGTCGTGATTGACATAATGATGATGTCTTAAATACTGGGATAGGCATATGATTGGAAAAGGGAACTGGGAATGTGGATGTGTCCAGATGTTAATAAGAAGCATAGGTGAAAAGAGGAAAATAGCGCCTAAGAGCGCTAAAGTGTCCAAGCAATGAATAAGAAAAGAAAGAATGAAAGAAAAAGAGAGTCTGCGAGTGTACAAGTGTAACAGTTTTCCATTAGTCTTATTCTTAGACAAATTACCAGGGCTATCAATTCAATTCTGCTNCTCTTGACCGAGCCTGACCAGTGCTTGACTCTGCCCACCTATGGTGCCCGAGAAATACCACGGGTTTGATGGCAAGCTACGCCTATCTCGGCATCAAATATGAAGAGTTTTTGGGCTGAGAGGGCGCCCGTCGTTAAAACCCATCATTAATTCTGGTAATTTGAATTTTGCACCGAGAGCTCACTCCAAGGTCGAAATTCTCGCTGAACTTCCTGACCTCTCAGTCCGGCACTTCCCGTTCTATCGATATCGTCATCATTTCCTTTTCGTCGCCGTCGCCATCACCGCATGTTCCCGTCGCCGAGTCCCGACCATTAATTGCATAAATATAGATCAACATCCGCCTCTTGACATCAAACCGCCATGATGCCGCCACCTCAGGCCCATGATGCCCATCCAGTGTCCCCTCCNTAAAACCCATCATTAATTCTGGTAATTTGAATTTTGCACCGAGAGCTCACTCCAAGGTCGAAATTCTCGCTGAACTTCCTGACCTCTCAGTCCGGCATTTCCCGTTCTATCGATATCGTCATCGTTTCCTTTTCGTCGCCGTCGCCATCACCGCATGTTCCCGTCGCCGAGTCCCGACCATTAATTGCATAAATATAGATCAACATCCGCCTCTTGACATCAAACCGCCATGATGCCGCCACCTCGGGCCCATGATGCCCATCCAGTGTCCCCTCCCCTTTCCGGATTTATCGCCGAGGTGTTAGGTGGAATGTCCATGTACTGTCTGGACTAGAAGTGAGTCCCTCAAGTGCTGTTCTAAAGCAACTATCAAATAGAATACTCTTAAGCTTATCTTCTGATTGGACTAATACTGTTTCAGCTGGGAATAGATGCCGAGCATAACAAGAGGTGGATCAAGCTGTTTCCTAGGGCCGTCCGAAGACTGGAACGTATATGGTACGTATCCAGATAGCTGTTTCATCTCCTCATCTTGAAATCTTACCATTAAGTATGCCAGACTCCTCCAGGGCATTGATCCCAGGTCAATTTCTATGATGTCATGGATACACACTCGTGTTCTCGCTCGGAGAATCCTCCCTCAGTGAGTTTGACCATATGCTGTGATAGAGAATGGTAGGTGTTTTTTTTTCCTGATTTCCGATCTTTTCATAGTTCTAGTTCTCATTTACGGCAACATCTCTGTCAGGACTGCTGGCCACAGTTTTGGGCATGGTAAATCATTCCATGTCTCCGCAAAAGNACTTCACATCCTATATGTAGGTTGTATATGTTCACAATGTACATTTCGCTTTGGATCCAAATGACTGTTATCCAGCATAGCGAGTTGATTGCCTTGATTTCCAGATTGTTTTTTGATAGCACTTTCTGTATTTAAAGTTGTATGAACAAACACGAAGCTTTTACTCAATCTCCGTGAATCTACCTTTAAATATCACAACTAGTCTATATTCATCAATGCTGTTAATACAATTTGAAGAGCCTTGTGATTTCTCTAAGTGTTTAGGATAGCGCGTTGATGGAACAAAGTAGGAGAAACTTTTCTAGATGATCACCACGCTGTGATCACCACACATCACCACAGTCCACCTCAAATTTATTTCGGTTGAATGGTAAGTAAGACACCTTATTGCTGGACGTTGATCTGCTAACGCAGCTGCCCATCTATAGTGCCAAAAATTCTCACCTTTTCGGTCAGCAAGATGTTATTGTTAAATAATTGTTGGCACTCACTGAGCTTATATTCACAGTTTGAAGATGTTGCAATGAAAACAAGACAGTATGTGAATACTTCTTTGGGTCTTGAGTGTGATCCTGAGATGTCTGAGGCAATGGTCTGCAGCACTTTCTCGGTAATCCCTCGCTCAACGAGGCTTAAGTTAGGAAGATACACACCTTCAGTAATGGCATTTATGATTTTCTCTACCATTATTATATATCTGTTATTCTTATGGTCAATATTGGTGCTCAACTCAACACCTCCACAGCTATCTTCGTTATGAATATCTGAGTACACTGGAACACATCACGAGCTCCCACGTCTAGGAATTAAATGTCAGCTAGCAGGTTANGGTTGAATGGTAAGTAAGACACCTTATTGCCGGACGTTGATCTGCTAACGCAGCTGCCCATCTATAGTGCCAAAAATTCTCACCTTTTCGGTCAGCAAGATGTTATTGTTAAATAATTGTTGGCACTCACTGAGCTTATATTCACAGTTTGAAGATGTTGCAATGAAAACAAGACGGTATGTGAATACTTCTTTGGGTCTTGAGTGTGATCCCAAGATGTCCAAGGCAATAGTCTGCAGCACTTTCTTGGTAATCCCTCGCTCAACGAGGCTTAAGTTAGGAAGATACACACCTTCAGTAATGGCATTTATGATTTTCTCTACCATTATTATATATCTGTTATTCTTATGGTCAATATTGGTGCTCAACTCAACACCTCCACAGCTATCTTCGTTATGAATATCTGAGTACACTGGAACACATCACGAGCTCCCACGTCTAGGAATTAAATGTCAGCTAGCAGGTTACAGTTGCTCAGGCAGGTGTCTGTACAAGGTATCGCTAATTATGGGAGCTGAAAGAGCCCCAAAACACTGTTGATTGGTCTTTTACTACTGCATTCTGGAATCAATAGGACATGATCACCTCTTGTAGAACTTGAGGATTTGCTACGGGTGCAGGGTCAAATGAGCCTGGAGAGATGTGTATCTGCAGTTTTGATGGGGCCAGATGATTTCCAGATGCAAGAAAATGTAATCAATAATCTGAGAAGCAAGATCATCTCAATTCAGAATGCTCACCAGCATGATTTGTACTAAGTGTTCAGCAATGGTTTGTATCCAAACTAGTATGCTGAAATTTAGTCTTGACGGCTTGGAAATTCCCCCTGCAAAGCCGACATGATGGGATGTAGGGACCAGTGCGGGTCACCTTGACTGTAGGCGACATGAGAAATGTCTCAGATGACATCAAAAGCTTGGCGGTAAGCTATTGATTGAACAGCGTTGAAGCTGGGCATTAGTTTCCATGAGTCTATACATGAACCCGCCTCGTCATGGAGGTCAATGCAAAAGGTGAGATAAAATATCAGGTGAAAACTCACCTCATCCAAGTTCCCATACATCCATGAGTAAGATGTCCTTTACAGGACCCATCCAACTGCTATCTGCCTAACGGAAGCTACGATGAAAGTGGAGTTGTAATGGTGTGGCATGCCTCCTGAATGAGACGTGTGAAAGAAAATAAGGGTCAGTACATAGAGAAATGACTTACCTAGAACAAAATATATGGCACATTTGATACTTCGGCAATAAATCTGGAAAGGGAAGGGGACACTGGATGGGCATCATGGGCCCAAGGCGGTGGCATCATGGCGGTTTGATGTCAAGAGGCGGATGTTGATCTATATTTATGCAATTAATGGTCGGGACTCGGTGACGGGAACATGCGGTGATGGCGACGGCGACGAAAAGGAAATGATGACGATATCGATAGAACGGGAAGTGCCGGACTGAGAGGTCAGGAAGTTCAGCGAGAATTTCGACCTTGGAGTGAGCTCTCGGTGCAAAATTCAAATTACCAGAATTAATGATGGGTTTTAACGACGGGCGCCCTCTCAGCCCAAAAACTCTTCATATTTGATGCCAAGATAGGCGTAGCTTGCCATCAAACCCGTGGTATTTCTCGGGCACCATAGGTGCGGAAAAGGCAGTGAAAGGTTCGATGAGGTGATCAACTAGATCTGCGAGAACATACATAGAAGAAATGAATACCAGGCTGTTGAAGTCATTTTGACCGAACAGAACAGAGAACGGAAGGACTTCATGCCTCGCGATAATTCCGGAATGGGAAGGAATGCTGGACTGAGTGAGAACGCGATAATGACGTGAGATGATGATGGTGGTCCGATGTCAAGAGGCGGGTGTTGATCATTATCTGTGTGGCTGATCGTCGGAAACACACGGCAATGTCGACGAAATGGGAATAGTGACGATATTTGATGGGACGGAAAGTGCCAGACTGAGAGGGCAGAGGGACTTCAATACTGAAGTCGAACTTGGAGCGCTCTCAGAATTGACGGTGGGCTTTAACGACGGGCGGCCTCCTAGCTCGAGGACCCTTCAGATTTGGGCCGTGATGAGCGTTTCACGACGTCAAACCCGAGGTATCGGTCGGAACCCTGAATTAACCTGAACTCCAGGATTGGCTGAGTGTTTCTTAGTCTTTCAGAAAATTTCTATGATCGGGTGTCACTGTCTGTCTTCGCCCAATTTTTGAGGCTTGCCGAGGTTCTACAATATAGTATCAGGTAGTCGATCACTTCTTCGGGTAGTAGAAGGCCTTGCTGTATAGTACCCAGGTTGCCTATGCATACTATTTGACTATCTGTGCTATATAGTGCTATATAGTTTTTCTACGGGTTCCAGACGATTTGTTCTATTTGGGGTGTTGCAGAACTATTGGAGAAATGGATTACGGATCCAGGCCACTTGCGTCTCGCACGGATTTTTCGAACCTGTCTGTCCTTGGGTTACAAATGCAGGGAGGATTACACAATTTCTATGCGGGTGATCCGTGAGTGCGATGTGTTATAAAATACGCGGGAACCAGGGTCCTGGTCTATTGCACTTTGCACACCTCCAACTTTGCCATTCCATTCTCGTCGCATCTTACACTAGCAGTGACCGGTGACCCGTCATGTCCGGAGAACAAGAAACCTTCCTCAACTTTGATCGTAGCCCTGCTATTCGACCTAGACCCAATTCACCACGCGTCCTAGTAATTGGCGCAGGCATCATTGGCATGTCGACAGCTTGGACGCTGCTTGACCGGGGCTACCATGTCACTTTGATAGCAGAGCACTTTGCCACACGAGATGGCAAGCGGTTGACGTCCCAGATTGCAGGTGCACTGTGAGTATTCACTGTTACAAACCCTAGGACATCAACACCCACTTACTTAACCATGGTTCCACAGATGGGAGTATCCGCCCTCCGTGTGCGGACATACTTCTAACCAAACTACACTCGAGAGTTCGAAACGCTGGGCAATGGTTTCCTACCACGTCTTCAAGCACATGGCTGCCGACCCGGTGCTCGCAAAGGATTTCAGCGTCCAAATGCGCAACACTATCTTTTTCTTCGACAAGCTCGTTAAAGACGATGAGCTCCAGTTACACAAGATGCGGGAGATCCAACGCAGCGGTGTGAGTGGTTTCTGCCACGACGCCAGCATTATTCACAATATTGGCATCTCGGAGGAAACGTGGAAGGATGCTTACCAGATCCTCTCGCCGCTCATTGACACGGATGCTGCACTTATCGAGATTACAAGGCTCGTTAGAGACAAGGGGGCAAAATTCGTCGAGGGTAAGCGTATCGAGGGTGACTTGCTCGGCCAGGAGAAGCAGCTCCTTGAAGAGTATTCTGCACAGGCCATTGTCAATGCTACCGGTCTAGGTGCGAAGGAGCTCGCTCAAGATGACAATGTGTACCCGCTTCGGGGGGCCGTTCTACGTCTCTTCAATAACGGAAAGCGCTGGCGAAAGATTAATGACGCCCTCGTTGTATCAGCGACCGCGGAAGGACATGTAGAGACAGAGTACGTTCACCATCAACTTCCTCGTTCCCATTCCCAGCCTGAGCTGTTTCTGTTCGACCTTCTGACGTCGTTTGCAGGTTCATTTTTATCGTCCCTCGCAATGATGAGATCTTGTATGTCGGCGGCTTCTCTGAGCCAGATAACGCAGATCTTCACTTTGACGAGAATCATGACAAGGTCAAGAGAATAGCGAAGAATGCCAAGGACTTCCTGAACAAGGTCGACCCAACCTATATCGATAGTGCGTATCCACTTGCAAAAGGCCTGCGTCCAGCACGCAAAGGCGACGTCCGTGTAGAGCGCGAATTGCGTACTCCAAACACCGGGAAATGGTATAGTTGCATCGTGCATTCGTATGGGCACGCTGGCGCTGGCTGGTCGTTATCCTTTGGCTGTGCGCTTGAGGTCGAGTTGCTCGTGGCGGGAGCGATTGCCCAAGAGAGGCCTGTGATGCAGGACAAGAGTGGAAGTCAAGTGGTAGCCAAGCAAGTTCGTGCCTACGAGATGTCTGTAGATTCTAGTGGCAGTGACCAAGAAAATATGTAGTTCGTCCAATATCATTTTTTTTTTTTGCGTTCATTCAGAGCATCCTCAATTTGTGATTTTGACTCAGCGAACGGTGAGATTCGTGATTTGGCTGAACTACGACAGTGGCAAATGTATGCCAAGAATGAGGAAGGGAAACCCATATTGATTTTTGTGGATGAGTCGCGTCTTATGAGATGGGCGCTGAAGTGAATCTGTAAAGTCGCTCGTGCAGGGAGTTTTGGTCATTCGCGCCGACAGAGGTGCCATCTTCCACCCTTGTTCTACGCCAGAGATGCTCTACAGATTAGTTGGAAATCCAGGAGCCACGAGTTGGATGTGTAAACAGCTGAGCAAAGATCGGAGCAGAATCAGAATCAGATTTTGGAAATGGAGTATGATACGCACGTAAAGCCTCAAAAGTCTCTGAAATCACGTCCTGAACCCTTTCTGAATATACATGTTGTGAACGACAGTCCTCGACACTAGATCCGCCCGAGAGGAAGATCTGAGATGAAACTTGATGGATACCACGGCACTGGTCCAAGCTGTGGTTTTCCAAAAAGAGGGTCGCCCAAAGGGTTCCTGAGGGAATGTCCAACAAAAGGTGCGGTAAAGCCCTCACATTCAATTACGATGAGCTATAGAAAACATAACGTGAACGAGGAGGTCAAGAATGAGATTCGGTAGTGGAGTAAAAAGAGCGGTGGCGTGTCAATGGGCTCAGGCATTGAAACATTCTGACGTCGAACATAATGTTTCAATAAGTATTTCCTCTGATCCGGAGAAACCGCTATATTCCAAGTACAATCAGAGGTACACGGTAAGAATAAAGCGTCTAAACGACTTGAGTAAAGATGGACCGACGGTAGCAACAGGTATGAATGAATACTTAGCGGCATCGCAAGTCTTCCTTGATACGACAGAGTAAGTGTCGGTTGTGAATGTCCAGAGCCCGAATAGAAGTCTCGGAAAAACGGGTCTGTGATGACGAGGGTATTAGTCAGAGAGTGAGAAAGGATGTGGCGTTTCACGTACCCTTCATTCAAATATTCAAAGTCCGCGGCCTTAGTAGCTGTCAGAAACACATTCGACATCCTTCTTCTCGTTTATAATGGTCTCGGGGCAGATGGTACTAACGATAGATACAAATGTGAACTTGACGGGCCTGTCCTTGGTGATAATGAGAGTGGTACTAACAAGAATATCAGTCAATAAGGGGAAAATCAGACTTGGAGCGCTGGCGCGTACTCTGCGGAAACATTATTCAGCACGCCGATACCAAAATACAACAGTTGTATCCTTCATCCCAATGGCGAATCCGCCACCGAGACCATAATCAGCTGTTCCTCCTTCGAGTTCTCCTGCAGGCCATGGCCTAGTTAGTTATTATGCAGCAGTCCGGTAACGGGACGGCCACGTACCACCAAACGGAGCGGTATCCGTATCTTAGTTGGGACTGTTGGTAATTCCAATCGAGCCCAAGGAATTCAGGTTACCGGAAGCCACGAGGACAGCGTTATCTTGGTTGGTGTTGCCGTTTCGAGGAATGAGGGATGCTGAGATGAAAATAGCGGCTGCGAAGGCGAGAGCGGAACATGTTGAGTAGGAACTAGATATTGTCGAAAGGATAGAAGTGAACCGTAACGAAGGAAGAATAGAAAGAAAGTTGTCAGTGACTGCAGGGTTCCATTTCAGGAAATTGACAAGCGGAACGTGAGTCGCACGGAGGAGACTTGGCGTTGGGCAGGGAAAGGGAATCGGACAAGAGTCGGAATGGAACGAGAATCGGATTATTTGAATATGGAACATGTTGCCGTGAGTTAGAGTTCGCCAAGAGTTGCTGGTAATTGAGCTGAGCCGAATGCGTGTTTGGTGCGCTGGAGTCGGGGCGGGGAGACATATGTCGTTGCCAGTGCTGAACGTGCGACGCGGACGGTGACAAAAGCACCTGATGATGTCACTGTCGTTACTCGCATACCCTGAGAACGGGAATTCAGCGTTGTGTTGGAGATGGGTACACTGGAAAAGGTGGTAGTTTGGTTTTAGGTATATAGGGCCTTCAAACTACCAGAAAAATGACATCTCCAAGTCATAGCGAGGTAAGATTCGGAATCAGCGACCCTGAAAACTCCTAGAAGAGCTGTCTGGAGTCTTTGGGCGCTGGAGATGACGCTGGAGGCAGTGGTTAAGGCGGGTGCAGTTACGGGTGAAGTGGCGGAGATTTGGGTGGAGCGATGATGATGTGCTTGAGGTCTGGAAGTGTCGAGACTGGGTCGATGGAAGCTGAAAAAAAGAGATATATGTCAAAAGAAGAGCGGAGGAAAATGAAAATGAGGCACGCACCTGGTATCCCATACCCGAATTTTCTCCCTCCTTCTCTTCCCACCTCCTACCTCTCTAACGCCAGTACATGGTCCTATAACAATCCTATAATGAGTAATTTAGCGATTAGATGTAGGAATGTATAAAAGAAGATGTACCGGTGAGCCTAGCACCCACGATGGTGGTGGTAACAGAGAAAGAACGTGCCGGATTCGTACACGCTTGAAGTCCCAAATCGAACATGATACATAGTCGCAATACAAGTTAAGGGCAGTGAATCAAACCCCACTGATCCTTTCATAGTAGCAACGAATGTGAGGTGCGAACGAGGTGCGAAAGGGAATGGATTTCATCAGGAGTCCATTGTAGTAAGCTTAACACCGCCGGAATATCCTTGTTTCTTCAGGAAAGTGATACAAGTGAGTTGACCTGGTATCGGAAGAAATGAAAGCAGCCAACCAAGACATTAGACGATTTAGTACTTCCGGTGGGTTTGAGTCGCAGTGCTGGGCTTATGATGGAGGACGACAATGTACCGGGGCGGCACTTGAGCGGCACTTGATCATCAGTAACCACGACGACGGCGCTCTACGGTATCTTTCAAATCACAAGAAAGAGTTGAAACTGAAATTATGCGATATCAACGAAGGGAAGACAGAACGGAATAACAAATATCTGGGATGGATTCACTTGTATGAGAAGACATTTCGGTGAGTTTATACTACTCTTTCGCCTGATTGCAACATATTAAAACACGTTCTAGGCAGTTTTCAATCCGCGATATTGTCTGACTTTGGGACGGGATACGCTTTTTTTTTTGAAGTTGCAACTGAGCGGTTTTGACTTGCCGGATCACAGCCTCTTAAAGGCACGTACCTACAACTGGCTCAATTTCGCCTCGGTAATGGCAATGTTGGTTGCACGAATGATAGTCTAGATCCTCGTGAATGATATAGAAGAATTGCGGTTTGGGAGGTTTGTATGCCGCTTGTTCGGGATCTCACAACAAACACTGGCTCAGACTCAGGCTCTTAGAGTCACTCCAGCCCGAGCTTGCTATGTATCCATACCCACAAAACCACTCATCAACCACCTCATTACACTCTCTGTCAACACCTCCACGAAGCCACCAAATGCGCCTTCCTCACCTCAGCTTTCGGTAACAGCAGGCGACGAAATCTCACCTTCCAAAGAAGCTGTTCATGGAACAGCTCAAATTTGGAAGGTATCGAACAAGCATCCCCCGATCCCTGGTATTACGGATGTTCAAACTCAGATCCAGTTCATTGATCTTGGAGGAAAGAAAGAGTGGCATTGGAACGTAAGGTTGTTGCACAGCGTTTGAAGATGGAGACAAAGGCATGGAAAGAAGAGATAAGGAAGAGTGCTGATGAGGCACAAAAGCAGGAGGATGAGACAAAAGGGAAGGTTGAGCAGAACAAGGTGGTTTGGACAGCACTTATGCAAGGGTGGATGGGAGAGAAGTGGGGTGAGGAGCTGGTTGTGGCTGAGGTTGCCAGTTGTTGAGGTTTGCATGCTCATTTTGATTTATCTCTGTTTTTCACCTTTTTAAATTACTGATCACTCTTTTATATATGTACTCCAAACATACATGTATCAGTTATGAGTTATGTATCTATGGGATACAAGTTTGTTTATGGCAAGTTGAACATTGATAAATTAGTTGATTCTTGTACTACTGAAATTCAATTCTTTGAGTGGAAAGGATGCTGAAGCAGTACAGGAGCATTGTGAAATGTAGGGTAGTCTATGACACAGTAACAGATGTCAAGGTAACCTATATGGCCTTTCCTCCCCTGGGTTTTGTATCCTCTCTGTTGACAGGCTAGCCTCAATATCAACTGTCTGTACCTGTGATCTGGTATCCAAATTCCCAGATCTTGGACCTGCACCATCAGCAAAATGAAGACTTGACACAACTTGGTTTGTGCTTGTATGTTCAATAGTTTTGCCTTTGGCTGCCCTTATAATGATCAATGTTGGGGCAATTCCCTATAAATTATGTTTCAAGTTAGTTTGACAACAAAAAAAGAAACATTGAACATACAGCAACTTGAAATGCAACAACCTCAAATGAAAAAGGTGATGAACCATTATTAGCTGGATCAGCCAATGTCTTGACAATTATGTCAGCAGTAAGGAAGATGGGGTAGAGGATCCCACTCTCCAAGCTAATGAGCTACAAGTGAGGACAAGTCCTCTTAATTGAAGGAGAGTTGAAAGACATACATAATAGCTACAATCATGTTATACTTAGTTTTAATAGCAGGTCCCATATGTTTCCGTGCTTCACGGCTGATCCACCATATACGACCAGCTATAAGGAAGTGAGTTCGTTCCTATTTGGTTTCCACAGATTAGACAGATTAGACAGGACTGACCTGTGAGTAGTGTCAAAATGGTATTGATGCCCATGTTTGCCATTAAGAAAGCTCCATCTATAGTAGCACCCTGGAGGTATAGCTGCCATCTTGCTGGATTAGCAAAGTTGTCAAGACCAATGACCATGAATGCAGAGGCAACAATTTCACAGACTAGTATCAGTGTCAAAATAAGGTAGGTAATGCAACAAAATTAAGAGAAGACTTACTAGCTAGTGAAGCCATAAGGAAGATTATTGGAAATGCAATCCATTTGGATGAGCCCCATATTATATAGCAGCGATGGAGCTGAGAAATTTTAAGAATGAGCATGGAAATCCATAACAGAGAATTATCATAAGGGACATACTAGCATCAAGTCTGCTGTAATTCTATCTCAAGTGGATTAGCTAGTAAGTCCAAATATATGAAGAAAGTGGGCTTACACTAAGCATAGTGGCAAAATCAATTCAAAGCTACTAAATAGAGCAGGAATACTCTTAGTCACAATGAGTTGATGTAAGTAACTTCCTACATACAATGAGATTGTCTTCACATTATCATGCTGCAAATATGCCAACCATGATGTCCAATCCCGATTTTTAATAAATGTAAACTCCAGGGTTGCTTGGTAGGCAGAGATAAAGATCCACACAATGTTATTTGCACTTGTCAGAGTAAAAAGCACTATGGTGAACAACATATAGAGTGCTCGGTTTGGGCGATCCTGTTGGTGGATGAGAATATGGAGTGAAATGATAAATAGGACAGTGTAGATGCCTGGCATGGGTTGCATGTCAGATGCCTGTAGTGACTGTGCTGAAGGGTTTAAGTTTACCATAGATGTAAAGCATAACCTAGAGAAATGGCAGAGTGCTGAGAGGATGGAAACTGGCAGGAAGAGAAGACATACAGTGAGATCTGCCATTGGCTGCACCAGGATAGTAGTGATTGAATCAAAAGGTGCAATATCTTCTTCTGTTACAGAGGAGTTGGACATGGTACACAATCACAGAGTGAGGCATGCAATGGACCAAGGCTCACTTTTATACTCTTCATTTAAATTACTTTGCACCAAAAATATGCTGTAGGAGGGGCAGTTATGTTTAAACTCTATTAGGATGTCACATAAGATGGATATTGCATGCACATTGAGATGGATCATGGATCTGGAAAGTCACTAATGTGATGGTTGTCATCTCTGGTCAAAGATCAGTATCATTAGTACACTGAAGCCCGCAACTCATATGATTCTACACATCTCTGCCTTCTGTGATATATTTTTAACCTCTGCTTTGCAGTTGTTACTGGCCTAATTCTGCCTTTGTGATCTGAAGATAACTCATATGATACTGAATTACAATGGGAGAACACAGATAGGAAAACTGAACCTATGTTTGGCAGAAACTGTTGTATTTGCAATCATCTTTTCCAAAGGAAACCAGTTACTCAGTCAAGTCCAAGGGTCAATTATCAGAATTGGGGGTTGACTTCTGTAGAACACATAAGTTGTGCTGTGGCCCTGGACAACTGAACAATGATCAGGCCAGAACAAGAATAAGGAAATAGGGCATGAGTCTGACATGCACAAAGATCCTTTGAACCTTCCAAAGTAATGACATTGTGTGGTCATCAGCCCTTTCTGGGGCTCGAGTGATGGAAGGTAGTACATACCGGTCTATCACATGTTTTGAGGCTTCTGAGCTGCAATGTCCTGATCGTGATCCGTAGTAGTAACCACCATCATGACTGTTGAGACCTCCACTCATTTGCGCGAGTCTAGAGTCTGGCTAAAAGAGAAGCGCTGATTGTCGGTCGGTCCTCCGAGTTTCATCTTCAGGATCGGTTGCCAGTTTGCCTGCCTCCTAGCTCATCGAACATGGTGGATGGTCACAAATGCAAAGGGAGACGTAGTGAACCAAGGCCCGCTGACTCCGGAGGCCTGAGGAATGAACTTGAACTTGATCAGAATTATGTGGATTCCATCTGACTTGACTGCTGAAATATCCTTGTCCCTTCAGCTCAAGTGAGTGGCTTGGTATCAGAAGATAGATGCAACCAACATACCGAGAGACTAGAATAGGGGAATCAATTGATACTGTTTTGTGTTCCGGCGGGTCCGAGTTGGGGTGAAATGTAAGGGACATAGACTGGGCCTCATCCACGGTCTTTCTCAAGCCGAGAAAATCCCGCTGGGGAATTTATAATACCGATAGTTAGCTCGCATGCGTGACTAAATGAGCCACAATACCCAAGTCTATTCACAGGCAGCGGTTTTCAGCGGAATCTTCATACGGTATACTTCATGGTGCAAAAAAACCAACAGTATATTGGATATAAACAGATACCGACTCACGTTCTGGCTGAGACATCCTCCTTGAACCTTGAAGCTCAAAGTACGAGAAAAAGATCCACGTTGCGCCGCTGGGTGACGCGTGTAAGGGAGTTGATAATGCCGCCAAGCTGAGAACGAAGCTCACTCCGACTGGTAACAGTCGATTAGTCAGAGGCTCAGGAACGTTTACCGAATCAGACGGAAAAAGAATGGCCGGTACCCTTTCCCAACGCGATAATTATAACTTGGGTTTTAGAATCGCACATTCTACATTAGGAGCGACAGCAATAACGTGTCGTGCGTTTACTGTAAATCAACCCTCGACTGCGATGCCCTCGCCCCATTTCCGCCTCATCTTCTCCAAGTCTCCAGGCACCCCTGCACGGACTCCGCCCAATGAATTGCCATCTTTCTATGCTCACCATCACCCTAACACCATACCCCCGAAAGAACACCTCCAAATCCAAGATTTCATATCCCGAATAGGCAATAAGAGGAAAGACTCGACATCCGTACACACCATCGAATCGGATCGAGTAGTCGGCCGAGGAAGGTTGGAGAACATTAATACGCTGGGAATGTTGAGAAAGATGTCCCAACGCAAATCGTATAGGAACCAGTGGTCATGGGCGATACGTGCGTGAAGGGGGGCTGAAAGGGTGGCTCTTTGTGTAGCAGCACTTTGGGAACAGCTGGGTTCCGATTCGATGGCATAAAGTACGGGTATGGCTGCCTCCCTCGGCGGCGGGCCTGAGCCTGGGCCTGGGAAAGGTCACGAATAAACGGCGTATGAGTCCCAGACAAGCGCTTGCGCTCCGGGATACTCTGAGTACCATGTACGTGGACACGTTTGCAGCTGGGAGTGCAATTCTATGACACGAGGGTTGTTTCGTGAGGAAGGTGCGGTGATACACCGAATACACGCGTTTTTAGTCAATTTCGACAGCTTTCGCGTGAATCTGGTCCGGCGTAGGACAGAGTGAGTGAGCGGAGAGGGGAAGGTATGTAGGTCGAGTAGTTGAAGGAGTGTTAGAATCATGAATTCGGGTGCGATTCAAAGTTTCTCGCTGAGGAGTAAGTCAGTGTTCGGATCGGTTGGGGTGGACGATACACTCACGTTTCTCGACGTGTAGAAAAGGAAACGTGTCTGGAATGGTCCTCGCGTTGACCTGTAGTTGTCGACCAGCGAGCACCGTCCTGCTTTCGGAGGACGGACTTTATATGGCTGATGGAGGATCCCCGTGGATAATGGATAGACGTCCAACCTTTACGTATGCGACCGTGTAGATGATAAGAGCAGCGGATGGTCAAGGCCTGAACAAGAGCAATCAGTCGATGAAATAACTATTTTATAATGATATTGTCAGGGCAGACCTTCAAGCTGTTCTGGTCCGTTCTGGTTTATTTCTCCACCACTCGTTACTTGCAATCGTCGTCGTCAAGTCTTTTCATGATTGCCTCAACGAAAGTCTTTGGACAGGTACGGTGTACCTGGAGGATGCTGATTCTGATTCGAGTCAGAACAGGCTTGAGAAGGATAACTAGCTGCCTCACCGTCGACGTCCTAGTGTTATCCGACAAGCTTTATAGAATTGATGTCCCTTGGAATCTCCATGTCGCTGACGAAACATGAGAGCGAAAGAAGAAAAAAAGTCGATTGCGTCACAGCCTGTCACACTCACGGCGCCTCCCACCGTCATCGTCTTCAAATCTTGCCGCCCCGCAAATGACCCCATCAGGCCTCAACTATTGACAACATTCCAAGTGTGTTCCATGTTATGGAATTGTTTTGCTCCTCGGTTCCTGCCAATGATCTTCAGCCAAATTCGAAGGTGTTCCGGGTCACCTTTGGTTCCCACCCAGAACGTCATATCTGATGGGCCAGAAGGGGGACACCGGTCCATCAGATTTGACGTTAGAATTTTTTTCTGGCCGCACGCAGAAACCACCCTCGCATATCTCAAATAGTTTCGATAATTTTCCAGCTTGCTCACCAAGTCTTCGAGCTCTCACTGAAGTCCCTCTGCCCTCTCAGCTCGGCATTCCCCGTACTGTATGTCGTCACCTTTCAAATTCTGTCGCCGTCGCCTCGGCGTTGTCCCAACCATCAACCGCACAGATATTCATCAACAGCCGCCTCTTGACATCGAACCATCATCATCTCGCCTCAGCCAGTCCCGAGCACCCTTCCCTTTCCGGATTTATCACCGAGACGTCAAGTGTAGTCTNTTGCATTTATTGGGTTACGTCGGATGTGGTCCAACGCCAAGACAGCCACTTCAAATGAAATTTGGTGTTACTTAGTCGTAAATGTATTCATCTTGACCTATATTCTTAGTGTTATATGGCTGACACTCACTCCATAGATTTGCAGAAACACCAGTTGAATTTACTTAGAGCATTCGGGAGCTCATGGCATAGATCACACCACGAGTGTCGCCGTAGACAGTAATGCATGTAAAATGAACTGTAGTATAGGGCTTTAGATCCACATATATATGAAGAGGAAATCATAAATATTATGTATTGAATCAAATTGAGCTTCGTACGACAAAGCCCTGCTGTATTGAGATGTAGAACTTCACCTCGGACATCTCGGAATCATACCCGAAATCTAAAGAAATATTCACCTATCATCTGACTGTCATTGTAATGCCTCGAAACTCGGAATATAAGCTCGGGGAGTGCTGACAAGCCCTTAGTGGCAATATCTTGTCAATTGAAAAGGTAAGGATTTTTGGTCCCATGAATGGCCAGTCATAACGATGTTATTGAGTGCACATCAAACGATCCTACTCATCGACAGGCGGGACATTATTTGGAATGAACCAAAGCAGCACCAAAAATTTGACACACACTTGAAAAAGTCTTTCAGGACATTCAGAGCATTCTCCGAGAAATACAAAGAGTGTAATGAGCGAATTATTTATCGGGGAGGTGCGTGGTGATGCGTGGTGATGATCCATGGTGATCAAGTCCTTAAGGCCTTAACACTCTTGAAGGTATGCATCTTGTCCCCTTGCATGAATTAGGGTTGGTTCATACTTAAATAGTGCACGCGCTACTTTTAAGCAAACTGTTACCAGTGCGCGGCAACATAATATGTGTTCAAGCGATTCCGATGTGGTGAGCGTGGTGATATCACATATGTGATCCAATCAAACTGGCGAAGTTTCCACAATAGATAGTAGAGCATGCAATTTAAAATGTCTACATGTTGCCAACGCCTACCCATTCATTCTTATTCTATCTTAAAGACGCTTCATTCTTACAGTCCAAACTCCAAAGTCTCCCTCCCCAATCACTTATCCAACTCAAACATTTGGACTGAAGTAAACGGTACTGCAATTCTTGTGAGAACGAATCTAGCTGTGTACCGAGAATTGAGCCTTTCAGTACACAGGACTTATCAAGAACACGTACCTGCGAGAGGGCTGAAAGAGCGGTGGCCTTGTTGACCAGACTGCGAGATGCAGAGCTGAGCACTATGGTTAGTAGGTAAACTTGTCTGAATTCAGTCATGTACTTGCGTCTAGATCAGTGGACCTACATCAAGGAGCAATCAGGAAACACCGCCAGTGAGCATGGTACACACGCCTGAAAGTGTCATTGCGCGCGCCGCGCGGCCGCTTGGGGGAAAGGCTATACTGGTCCACAAAGCCTGGACTGTCAAAGAATCATGTAAACAACTCCCTGCCCACGTAGCAGCATAACCCAGTGCTTACTCTGGATTTCCAGTATATTGACGGGTTTTGAAATCTTTATCATGGCAATGTGTGATGGTTCTTGAGATGAGAGTGGGTGTGAATATGAACCTTTTCTCTTCAATTATGGTACGATCATTTCTTTCACTACTTGAGGAGCGTCAGAACAACTTTGATGCTTTAAGTGTAATTGCATATGCACCAAATCATAAAACACATGGGCGTAGAGCATACTGCATTATTCCCTGGCTTTACCCAACCAACTGATTCCTCTTCTGAAGGCAACCAGTCTGATCCAGTGTCATACTAGTGCTATCCCTATGACATATGCCTAAAATAAATTATTGAAGACAAAGGACTGTTATTTGAAATAATTCAGCACAGAGGACATCACATAGTTGAAGGATGACTTACTGATCCTAGAAAACGGCAAACAGAAGACTACACTCGACGTCTCGGCAATAAATCCGGAAAGGGAAGGGTGCTCGGGACTGGCTGAGGCGAGATGATGATGGTTCGATGTCAAGAGGCGGCTGTTGATGAATATCTGTGCGGTTGATGGTTGGGACAACGCCGAGGCGACGGCGACAGAATTTGAAAGGTGACGACATACAGTATGGGGAATGCCGAGCTGAGAGGGCAGAGGGACTTCAGTGAGAGCTCGAAGACTTGGTGAGCAAGCTGGAAAATTATCGAAACTATTTGAGATATGTGAGGGTGGTTTCTGCGTGCGGCCAGAAAAAAATTCTAACGTCAAATCTGATGGACCGGTGTCCCCCTTCTGGCCCATCAGATATGACATTCTGGGTGGGAACCAAAGGTGAAGTAGACTGTCAAGCCACGATATGATTGTCGGCCGCAACGCGATTTTTCGAGCATCAAAAGGAACCTTGTGCTCCACGGTGCCAAACTGTTGGAAAAGCTCAGAGAACCGAATAGACGATGCGAACGGACAGCTTGCCTCGTCAGCCGGGACTCACAGGCTATTAATTGACGATTGTCGGGGGTTCTGTTCTTGCTAGCCCAGGATAAAAAGTAGCATTGGAGAGCTCGACTTTCTTCCAAAGATCCTGGCATCATTTCTCAATCACTTTGGTACACCCCAGACTGCATCTCCGGGCTCAGATCCTGACTTTGAGGGTATTCGCTATACTGAAG
Organism: Moniliophthora roreri; assembly: GCA_001466705.2. Classification (NCBI taxonomy): domain Eukaryota; kingdom Fungi; phylum Basidiomycota; class Agaricomycetes; order Agaricales; family Marasmiaceae; genus Moniliophthora; species Moniliophthora roreri. The sequence continues at coordinate 789,311 of LATX02000100.1, read as the reverse complement.
CCATTCGATGAGGCTTCCCGATGGATGGTCGATATTCGATCCGTCCTTACCTTGAGAGTGGTGTTGTCATGGTTCTCAATGCATATGCTCACCTAGACAGTACCCACGTTCAGGTCCTTATTACGTTGTACACGGCGGTTCTACTCTTATTGGATAATGGTCAATGCCACAGACGAGTTCAACTAGCACGAGCTTGGACACGCACTTGGTATGATGCACGAGCACCAGAGCCCTGCTAGGGGAGGGTTTATTCATCTGAATGAGCTTGCCGTCTACGAACACTATAGGTCTCAAATCAACTATGATGACAGGCTCGTGAAGTCATTGACCAGTACAATAAGTCAGACGTCTCGAACTTTAGCCGTGCATCAGCAAAATGGACACCTAAATATAATAAATTATAATGTATTTTGCTGATTTTAGTTCATTATAATAAATTAAAATCAAGCAATGCTATTACAATGCATTAAAATGAGACTGGTGTTATTATAATCCATTAAAATACAATAAAATAGGATGGTATTATTATAGTACATTAAAATGCAATAAAATGGGATGGTATTATTATAGTATATTAAAATGCAATAAAATAAGACAGGGTTATTATAATGTAGTAAAATAGATTGTAACAGAGGCAATCAAAATAGTGCATTTTTATGCCTTCCAGAGGACAGAGAGAGGACTCTATAAAGTGAAGGGAAGCTTTTGGTTGGGGATTTGATCAATAGAAACAGCAAGGGGGTGGAGATAGGTCTTTTGAGTAAGGGGATATATTGCACTATGTGTGCTGGTAAGCATATAGCACTGTGGTACAGTGGTACAGTGGTCTTGAGTGCCCAGTGGCTGTCCAGGATGCTGACTAATCCACCTTGAGGTCAAGGGTTTGACTCACAGAGGTTGCAACAAATAAATATTATTTCTTTTTGTCCCCGACCCCCAGATGGGGCCAATGCATTATAATGGCTGAAATACATTATAATAGCCAGAATACATTATAACCATTTTGCTTCATTTTAATCCATTAAAATAAAGGAACAACAATTATATTACATTAAAATACACCATAATGATTATAATGTATTTTGGCCATTATAATGTATTTCACTCATTTTATTCCAATATATTTAGGTGTCCATNCGCTGCTCTACACATTTCTTTGGCTGGTCGACATGCACATATGCCCTTTCGCTACATTTCACCTATGGTGCCCGAGAAATACCACAGGTTTGATGGCAAGCTATGCCTATCTCGGCATCAAATATGAAGAGTTTTTGGGCTGAGAGGGTGCCCGTCGTTAAAACCCATCATTAATTCTGGTAATTTGAATTTTGCACCAAGAGCTCCAAGGTCGAAATTCTCGCTGAACTTTCTGACCTCTCAGTCCGGCATTTCCTGTTCTATCAATATTGTCATTGTTTCCTTTTTGTCGCTGTCACCATCACCACATGTTCCTGTCGCCGAGTCCCGACCATTAATTGCATAAATATAGATCAACATCCGCCTCTTGACATCAAACCGCCATGATGCCGCCACCTTGGGCCCATGATGCCCATCCAGTGTCCCCTCCCCTTTCCGGATTTATCGCCAAGGTGTTAGGTGGAATGTCCATGTACTGTCTGGACTAGAAGTGGGTCCCTCAAGTGCTGTTCTAAAGCAACTATCAAATAGAATACTCTTAAGCTTATCTTCTGATTGGACTAATACTGTTTCAGCTGGGAATAGATGCCGAGCATAACAAGAGGTGGATCAAGCTGTTTCCTAGGGCCGTCCAAAGACTGGAATGTATATGGTACATATCCAGATAGCTGTTTCATCTCCTCATCTTGAAATCTTACCATTAAGTATGCCAGACTCCTCCAGGGCATTGATCCCGGGTCAATTTCTATAATGTCATGGATACGCACTCATGTTCTCACTCGGAGGATCCTCCCTCAGTGAGTTCGACNATATGAAGAGTTTTTGGGCTGAGAGGGTGCCCGTCGTTAAAACCCATCATTAATTCTGGTAATTTGAATTTTGCACCAAGAGCTCACTCCAAGGTCGAAATTCTCGCTGAACTTCCTGACCTCTCAGTCTGGCATTTCCCGTTCTATCGATATTGTCATTGTTTCCTTTTTGTCGCTGTTGCCATCACCACATGTTCCCGTCGCCGAGTCCCAACCATTAATTGCATAAATATAGATCAACATCCGCCTCTTGACATCAAACTGCCATGATGCCGCCACCTCAGGCCCATGATGCCCATCCAGTGTCCCCTCCCCTTTCTGGATTTATTGCCAAGGTGTTAGGTGGAATGTCCATGTACTGTCTGGACTAGAAGTGAGTCCCTAAGTGCTGCTCTAAAGCAACTATCAAATAGAATACTCTTAAGCTTATCTTGGGATTGGACTAATACTGTTTCAGCTGGGAATAGATGCCGAGCATAACAAGAGGTGGATCAAGCTGTTTCCTAGGGCCGTCCGAAGACTGGAATGTATATGGTACATATCCAGATAGCTGTTTTGTCTCCTCATCTTGAAATCTTACCATTAAGTATGCCAGACTCCTCCAGGGCATTGATCCCGGGTCAATTTCTATAATGTCATGGATACATACTCATGTTCTCGCTCGGAGAATCCTCCCTCAGTGAGTTTGACCATATGCTGTGATAGAGAATGGTAGGTGTTTTTTTTTCCTGATTTCCGATCTTTTCGTAGTTCTAGTTCTCATTTACGGCAACATCTCTGTCAGGACTGCTGGCCACAGTTTTGGGCATGGTAAATCATTCCGTGTCTCCGCGATAGTACTTCACATCCTATATGTAGGTTGTATATGTTCACAATGTACATTTCGCTTTGGATCCAAATGACTGTTATCCAGCATAGCAAGTTGATTGCCTTGATTTCCAGATTGTTTTTCGATAGCACTTTCTGTATTTAAAGTTGTACGAACAAACACAAAGCTTTTACCCAATCTCTGTGAATCTACCTTTAAATATCACAACTAGTCTATATTCATCAATGCTGTTAATACAATTTGAAGAGCCTTGTGATTTCTTTAAGTGTTTAGGATAGCGCGTTGATGGAACAAAGTAGGAGAAACCTTTCTAGATGATCACCACGCTGTGATCACCACACATTACCACAGTCGACAACTTACCAATTACTCACCCCACATCCTTTGGGATGGGGCTGAACTGCTTCATAAAGCCACTATGACCAGTATCTGATAGTTCTTATCACTTTTGTCCACCTCAAATTTATTTCGGTTGAATGGTAAGTAAGACACCTTATTGCTGGACATTGATCTTGAGCTTATATTCACAGTTTGAAGATGTTGCAATGAAAACAAGACGGTACGTGAATACTTCTTTGGGTCTTGAGTGTGATCCCAAGATGTCCAAGGCAATGGTCTGCAGCGCTTTCTCGGTAATCCCTCGCTCAACGAGGCTTAAGTTAGGAAGATACACACCTTTAGTAATGGCATTTATGATATTCTCTACCATTATCATATATCTGTTATTCTTATGGTCGATATTGGCGCTCAACTCAACACCTCCACAGCTATCTTCGTTATGAATATCTGAGTACACTGGAACACATCACAAGCTCCCACGTCTAGGAATTAAATGTCTGCNCGCACAGACGCGTGCTTACCAGTTAGGCGATTTTCGCCCTTGTTATCCATTCAAGCTTCTGAGATGAAATGACTCACCTGTGAATGCAATGAAGATCGGTGTGGCAATCACGATTGGCAGTAGCTTCAGGGCAGGCTGTGTCCCTTATTCTTCAAGTCGCCATGCCGTGTGCCCTGAGCAAACCCTTTGTGGCTTCCATACTCAGCTATATGACTCCTCGCCAGGCACGTTGCTACAGCTTGTCTCTGACTGTAATCAAGAAAAATTCGCATTGAAGAAGCTTCCTCGACCTAATCACATTCACATGGTTTGTAGTACCTCATTCAATGCGCCTTGAGTTGACGATGACCATCACATTGGACACTCTGCTCTCGCTGAGCCCAATAGTCTGTGCCTGTTCCTATTGAATTCCCGCCGCTCTACGCATTTCTTTGGCTGGTTGACATGCACATATGCCCTTTCGCTACATTTCACCTATGGTGCCCGAGAAATACCACGGGTTTGATGGCAAGCTATGCCTATCTCGGCATCAAATATGAAGAGTTTTTGGGCTGAGAGGGCGCCCATCGTTAAAACCCATCATTAATTCTGGTAATTTGAATTTTGCACCAAGAGCTCACTCCAAGGTCGAAATTCTCGCTGAACTTCCTGACCTCTCAGTCTGGCATTTCCCGTTCTATCGATATTGTCATTGTTTCCTTTTTGTCGCTGTTGCCATCACCACATGTTCCCGTCGCCGAGTCCCAACCATTAATTGCATAAATATAGATCAACATCCGCCTCTTGACATCAAACTGCCATGATGCCGCCACCTCAGGCCCATGATGCCCATCCAGTGTCCCCTCCCCTTTCTGGATTTATTGCCAAGGTGTTAGGTGGAATGTCCATGTACTGTCTGGACTAGAAGTGAGTCCCTGCTCTAAAGCAACTATCAAATAGAATACTCTTAAGCTTATCTTGGGATTGGACTAATACTGTTTCAGCTGGGAATAGATGCCGAGCATAACAAGAGGTGGATCAAGCTGTTTCCTAGGGCCGTCCGAAGACTGGAATGTATATGGTACATATCCAGATAGCTGTTTTGTCTCCTCATCTTGAAATCTTACCATTAAGTATGCCAGACTCCTCCAGGGCATTGATCCCGGGTCAATTTCTATAATGTCATGGATACATACTCATGTTCTCGCTCGGAGAATCCTCCCTCAGTGAGTTTGACCATATGCTGTGATAGAGAATGGTAGGTGTTTTTTTTTCCTGATTTCCGATCTTTTCGTAGTTCTAGTTCTCATTTACGGCAACATCTCTGTCAGGACTGCTGGCCACAGTTTTGGGCATGGTAAATCATTCCGTGTCTCCGCGATAGTACTTCACATCCTATATGTAGGTTGTATATGTTCACAATGTACATTTCGCTTTGGATCCAAATGACTGTTATCCAGCATAGCAAGTTGATTGCCTTGATTTCCAGATTGTTTTTCAATAGCACTCTCTGTATTTAAAGTTGTACGAACAAACACGAAGCTTTTACCCAATCTCAGTGAATCTACCTTTAAATATCACAACTAGTCTATATTCATCAATGCTGTTAATACAATTTGAAGAGCCTTGTGATTTCTTTAAGTGTTTAGGATAGTGCATTGATGGAACAAAGTAGGAGAAACTTTTCTAGATGATCACCACGCTGTGATCACCACACATCACCACAGTCGACAACTTACCGATTACTCACCTCACATCCTTTGGGATGGGGCTGAACTGCTTCATAAAGCCACTATGACCAGTATCTGATAGTTCTTATCACTTTTGTCCACCTCAAATTTATTTCGGTTGAATGGTAAGTAAGACACCTTATTGCTGGACGTTGATCTGCTAACACAGCTGCCCATCTATAGTGCCAAAAATTCTCACCTTTTCGGTCAGCAAGATGTTATTGTTAAATAATTGTTGGCACTCACTGAGCTTATATTCACAGTTTGAAGATGTTGCAATGAAAACAAGACGGTACGTGAATACTTCTTTGGGTCTTGAGTGTGATCCCAAGATGTCTGAGGCAATGGTCTGCAGCGCTTTCTCGGTAATCCCTTGCTCAACGAGGCTTAAGTTAGGAAGATATACACCTTCAGTAATGGCATTTATGATTTTCTCTACCATTATCATATATCTGTTATTCTTATGGTTGATATTGGCGCTCAACTCAACACCTCCACAGCTATCTTCGTTATGAATATCTGAGTACACTGGAACACATCACGAGCTCCCACGTCTAGGAATTAAATGTCTGCNCGCCGATCGCGACCCTGATCCTTGATCCTAACGACCCAAGTAAACCTAATTCGTGATCTTCGGATTCTTTCTCAAGAAACCGTGACTAGTCGATGCAGAAATATTCTTTCAGAGTTCAACTCAGACTATGGTCACCCGATATCTTTCATCTTTCATCTTGGTAGATCTCTGAATCCTTTTTCATCCATGTCGAGGATGGCTTACCTTCTACACCCTGTGGGTACGAAGGAGAATCAGATCCCTGACCTACCTGAAAGCTTGGTTGCTCGACTTGTAGAGGTCTTGCAGTTCTGAAAACATGCGTGGGGTTTTCCAAGACGTGACTACTCTTGTGTTTTTGGTTCTCAAATGGTTCAAACCTTTTCTAGATACCCTTCCATGAAGCTCCCCCCATTTGCCATCGAGGATTTTGTTACCAATGGAAACTATCTCTTCAATGCCTCCTTTGGTAATGAGATTCAGATCCCCAAACACTGCGATTGTATGAGTATTGGGACAAGTGGACTGGGACGTGTGATAGCAATACATTCCAGTTACATACTGACAGAGAGATTGTTTTTAGGCATCTCAAGCAAATGGCTCTCCAGTCAGGACAGTCATCGTGTTGTGCCCAGCTCAAGAAATTAAAGCAAGCCTTTCAAAATCGCATAACTGAGGTGTCCATGGAACCTAGACAAGTTTGGGAATTTCCTAACCCATAGGTACGAGAAAAATAAGTCTCCCAATTTCAATCCATCAAGGCAGTGACTTGACATCCTTGACATGGTACATGTTGTCAACTTCATTCTCGAGCAGTTACTCCAGTTCACCCTCTCTGCAAAGCTGCCCTCAAGATTCACACATCAAATTCTTACATACCATATGTAACGCGCAAGTCAAGCCCATTTCCTACCCGCCTGCTTGCTCAGTTCAAGTTTGATTCAGCTTCTCTGGTTGTGGACCTAATGAACACCGCAGTGGTAATCACCTTGATATAATTGTATGTTAGGGATTATTTGACAAGGCCCTTGCCCATCTAATCAGATCTTCTATCAGATGTTAATCCTGTACTATTGTTAGTACCAAATGCTGTAGAATACCTGGGTATGAATAACAAAACCTTGGGTCGCTGATGATACAAGTGTGTCCATGTCATCAGTTTTGAAGTTTTACAGGCATCCCACCAGTTGGCGGGGCTTTACTATTCATTCCTAGCATGGGGTTCACTTAATTATGCCCTATGAGTTTTCAGGGGACCTGTTGAGGACTCAAAAGGTGACCTGGTTGGGTTCAATCTTGACCAATCGCACAGAGGTTTCTACCTATATTGATCTAGAAGAGCAGGTATATCTCTGCTGAAGAATACAGTGGCTGACAGGACATTAACCTATTCTTGTCATAGAATGTTAATGATAAGCCTTGAGTCGCAGTCTTTTCAATGCCAGATAATATTAGTGTATTAGATGTAGTAAGTTTGAACGACCATATAATTCTCTACCAAGGTAACTTTCAATAGTAACTGCGCTCCCTCTGCTTCCTTTCCAACCACTCTAGGCTGCATGGTCGCACTGAACTTGGTCTCAATTTTGGCCCCTGTGTCCGAAAACTCAAAGTTCCTGATCAAAATTGCGAGAATGCACTGAAGTGAGGAGTCAATCAATGCTCCAGGCCGATATAGTGGGACATTACCTTGTACTCAAGAAGAGCTGTTAATCGTGACAATCAAAGGTGTTGTAAATAGCAGAATAAGTACTCAGACAGTCTCACTAGATGTGTGAATGGCTGTATTGATGCCTCTACAGTACCTGTTGTAAATAGCAGAATAAGTACTGTAGGGATTGGTTGTGAGTAAGAGAAATATATGAAAGAAATAATGTATCTTACCTCAGACAGTCTCACTAGATGTGTGAATGGCTGTATTGATGCCTCTACAGTACCTGTTGTAAATAGCAGAATAAGTACTGTAGGGATTGGTTGTGAGTAAGAGAAATATATGAAAGAAATAATGTATCTTACCTCAGACAGTCTCACTAGATGTGTGAACGGCTGAGGTGTTACAATGCATACATAGCTAATAAATACTAAACTGGGGAATTTGATTAATAGGTAAGACGAGTCGGATGTATATTATATAGAATGTGTATCGTAGTCGGGAAGTGGGAACAAGAAATAGAGTACAGAGTAGAAATGTATGATCAGGTGGCAATTCATGTATCACCCGCAATCTTTGACACTCCCTCTGAATTGGCACGCGATCAGTTGTCTCGAAGTCCAATTTTGAGTGAAAACTGCTCGGTCTTGCTTCGAGTGAGTTGTTTGGTAAAGAGGTTGGCTAAGTTATCACTGGATGGAACATAATTGAACTCGAGTTCCTTCGCATGAACCATGTCCCAGAGCCATGACCAGTTGGTGTCAAAGTGCTTCATTTGCCTGTGTTTAGTCGTTTCATCTGATAATGCTATTGTGCTGGTATTGTCGACCTTGATTGCAAAGGGGTACTCATGGCGATGCCCTACCCCATCAAGAAATTTCCACATCCAGATTGTTTGCTTCCCAGCATTGACCATGGCGATGTATTCGGCTTCGGTTGTCGACAGCGCCACTACCCTTTGCTTCACTGAGCACCAACTCACCACTCCCCCTGCTACCTTGAAAACATACCCCATCGTTGACTTTCTGGTAGGTTCCCCGTTCTCTTCTTGTATATTGGCATGTGATGCGTCGGCATATCCATCTGGCTTCAAGAGATCTTCTCCCCCTTGGCGACGCTGGTACGTGAGCTGATAGGAAATGGTGCCCTTGAGATAGGTTACAACATGTATTGCGGCATTCCAATGCACGGGCCATGGGTCATTTGCATAGCGCTGCAATAACATGACTGCATACGATATGTCGGGACATGTACCCTGGGAAATGTGATTTAGTGATCCTACAAGCCTACAGTAGTCTTTACTCCGCATGTAATCTGAGTCCTCCAATGGAATAGGGATCAGTTGACTGTCAATGAGGGTGAGATTTGATGGAAGAGGAGTAAATTTGGGCATAGTGTTTTGTAATCCATGGCCTTCAATGACCTTTTCAATGAGAGGACGCTGGTGGATGCTGACATTGCCTGTCTCCAGATTTTGTTGGATGGTTATTCCCAGAGCGACATTGGGTTCTCTATAAAACCTGAAGTCATATGCAGCTCCAATTTCTTTTACCGACACTTCCTTGGCCTCCTCAGTGTCTGATACTCCAATGACATTGTCTGTGTAAGTGACTGTGATGGTATTGCCAAGTTCGGTGGTCTTTGTTTGTACACAGAGGTTGGCTGATATGGGGAAGTGGCCTAGTTCTCAGTACGTTTCATCCAGCATTCGGAACCAGTTGTTTCCTGCATCTTTTGTGCTGTAGATATTGATGTCCATGCGGAGTACCGTTTTGGCCCCGTCCCATAAGTCATATCGACTCTCATACCCTGGAGGAAGGTTGAGATAATTGACTCCCTGTGGCTTTGTGTTCAGGTAGGTGGCAGTGAAGTCCCCAGACCAGAGATTCAAGCCGTAATAGGCAGCAATGGCAATAACGAACTGTAAAGACTCATACCTTGCAACCATGGCCCAAGTATCCTCATAATGTACTCCTTTGACTTGGGTGAACCCTCTTACAACCAACCTTGCCCGCCTCTCTGTTATCCTTCCTTCCCCATCCTTCCGGAGTGTGTAATGCCATTTCAACATGACCATAGGTGTGTTTGGAGGCCTCGGCATGGGTGTGAACGCCTTTCGATCATCCATTTTCTTTAACTCCTTCTCCATAGCTGGTCCCTACAGGTCAAGCCTGGTAGCCGCCTTCTTGTATGTGTCAGGTACCCAGTTGTTGTCAGGTTCTGGGACGGGAGGTAGCTCGGAATTCATGGCATCCAGGGTTCTTCTGCTAGGCACAGGATCTCTCGTAGTGTGTCTAGTTGCCTCAGTTCCCCAGATTTCTTCCTGAGTACACCTATGACATCGACGTTGATCATCTCGGAGTGAATTGGCCAGCGGCTTGGAGATTTGAGGGGTAGACTCCATCGGCTTGGAACACAGAGTTGTTGGCGTTATGGCATCATGATCAACGAACTCGTTATCTTCAAATTCCAGGAATGATAGGTCTTCTTGAACATCATGATTATCATTCTCAACCCAGTGTCCCCCATCCTTCAACCATACAACGTCTCTTACCCTCAAGACCTTGTCTGAGTCCCACAGCTTTGCGAGGTAAACACCATGTCCATCGTAGCCCAACATGACAACCTTCTCACCTCGAGGGTCCAATTTCCCTCTGCCAGTTTCCTTGGGAATGTGTGTGAATCCGATGCTGCCAAAGGGCACCAGGTACTGTGCTGTCTGTCATTGGCTGGTCCATGCCTCCTCAGGAACTTTTGATGGAGTTTGAGCCGATGGGAACAGGTTTATTGTGTGAGTTGCTGTGGCCATTGCATGAGCCCACCACTTGGCTGACAGTTGAGAATCTAGCAGCATGGACTGAACAGACTGAAGCACCACACCGATGGTGCGTTCTCCTGCACCATTAGATGCCGAAGAGTAGGGGATAGTGAACTCATGGGTTATACCATGTTTCTGGAACCAGGATTTTGCGAGGTCGGAATGGAGCTCGGGTGTGTTATCACTCCTAATTCTCTTGAGTTTGTTCCCTGTCTGTGTCTCTGACTGGATCTGCTGAAGATGCTCAAAAACCTATGCCTCTACTATGAAAACACGAGGCCTGTGGTGCCAAAATACCCCTGAAAAAGGTATATATAAGTTCTTGATTCTCAGTTTTGTTTGTGAGTTGGTTTGGTGTGGTTCACTGTTACTGCAACGTCAAGAATAATTTCTCAATGTCTCACTCGGTAGTTCAGAGATGAATGCCTTCAAAACAACTTCTCAGATTGAGATTGGTGTTCTTTTTGTATAATATTTATTGGTTATGTGGGTTTATTATCACTTCGAAAGAAAATACTGGTATAGATTTTCGACCAGAAGCTGCCCAAAGAATAAACTTCTTCTAAGCAAGAATAAAGGTACCTCTTGTACCTGAATATAGCCCTCTTAGCTATGTTCTGCAATGATTCTCAAGAGGACAAATCTTCTAGACACTGCTAGCCTGAAACCCTCTCTGATTCACATTGAAACACCAGACTATACTGATGCATGTCAGTTACCCTCTTGGTAAACTGATACAATATTCTTCTTATCAGAAAACATGCCTCTTGCGCTAAAAACTAAGCTCTTCCTAGCTTTTATTTATATCTCTGGTTTGGGTTACAATCTCAGGTCTCAACTAGCCTGTGCCTCTTGCACAACTAAATAAGCTAGAGCCCGAAGTGGTTGAAAAATACTGATTGCCGGTAGCTCTTCTACCTGAGCAACAACGTCATACACTCTGGTAATCGGTGGGCAGTATCTCTCCTGCTTTCCACCTACAAAACACGTCCCCTTTTATACCCTACAACATAAATAATCTAATATGTCTGTCACACATACAAATAAAACTGAGTTGGGTGCTAAATATTATATAAACTGAGCAGTGTTTGGTAATTTCTCTGTCACAGTGTCCAATTGTAGTCAAGCTTCGTAGCCATAATCTCTTTTATTCTTTNTCAACTCTTCATCAGCCATTCCTCTGGCAGCTTCTGAGGCAAGATCATCCGGCGCCCGAACTTGGAAAAGCAAAACAGCATGCTCCTGTTGGGTGTACACGACATATGTGAGAGGGAACGCGGTAATATTGATTGGGGAATAGATAACAAATTTATCCAATGGGAAAAGGTGGAAGAGAAGAGGGCTGTAGCCGTTACAGGCACTGTTTTTTGCGTTGCTACTGGCAGCATTGTTTTGGAGAGCCCTCATATGAGTTTGAAGTCCGGGCCATGGATTGACTGGAGACATGGACATGGTGGAGTGGTGATGGTCCAGGTTAAAGACGACTTTAAGTACATAGAACCGATGATCGGGATAGTCGGACTTTGGTGGGGTTGCCCACTTCGATCACGCCGATCGCGACCCTGATCCTTGATCCTAACGACCCAAGTAAACCTAATTCGTGATCTTCGGATTCTTTCTCAAGAAACCGTGACTAGTCGATGCAGAAATATTCTTTCAGAGTTCAACTCAGACTATGGTCACCCGATATCTTTCATCTTTCATCTTGGTAGATCTCTGAATCCTTTTTCATCCATGTCGAGGATGGCTTACCTTCTACACCCTGTGGGTACGAAGGAGAATCAGATCCCTGACCTACCTGAAAGCTTGGTTGCTCGACTTGTAGAGGTCTTGCAGTTCTGAAAACATGCGTGGGGTTTTCCAAGACGTGACTACTCTTGTGTTTTTGGTTCTCAAATGGTTCAAACCTTTTCTAGATACCCTTCCATGAAGCTCCCCCCATTTGCCATCGAGGATTTTGTTACCAATGGAAACTATCTCTTCAATGCCTCCTTTGGTAATGAGATTCAGATCCCCAAACACTGCGATTGTATGAGTATTGGGACAAGTGGACTGGGACGTGTGATAGCAATACATTCCAGTTACATACTGACAGAGAGATTGTTTTTAGGCATCTCAAGCAAATGGCTCTCCAGTCAGGACAGTCATCGTGTTGTGCCCAGCTCAAGAAATTAAAGCAAGCCTTTCAAAATCGCATAACTGAGGTGTCCATGGAACCTAGACAAGTTTGGGAATTTCCTATGGGTATCCATGCTCTTTTTATTCAGTCCCAATTTCAATCCATCAAGGCAGTGACTTGACATCCTTGACATGGTACATGTTGTCAACTTCATTCTCGAGCAGTTACTCCAGTTCACCCTCTCTGCAAAGCTGCCCTCAAGATTCACACATCAAATTCTTACATACCATATGTAACGCGCAAGTCAAGCCCATTTCCTACCCGCCTGCTTGCTCAGTTCAAGTTTGATTCAGCTTCTCTGGTTGTGGACCTAATGAACACCGCAGTGGTAATCACCTTGATATAATTGTATGTTAGGGATTATTTGACAAGGCCCTTGCCCATCTAATCAGATCTTCTATCAGATGTTAATCCTGTACTATTGTTAGTACCAAATGCTGTAGAATACCTGGGTATGAATAACAAAACCTTGGGTCGCTGATGATACAAGTGTGTCCATGTCATCAGTTTTGAAGTTTTACAGGCATCCCACCACAACCGCCCCGAAATGATAAGTAAGGATCGTACCCCAAGTGAATTATATGCCCTATGAGTTTTCAGGGGACCTGTTGAGGACTCAAAAGGTGACCTGGTTGGGTTCAATCTTGACCAATCGCACAGAGGTTTCTACCTATATTGATCTAGAAGAGCAGGTATATCTCTGCTGAAGAATACAGTGGCTGACAGGACATTAACCTATTCTTGTCATAGAATGTTAATGATAAGCCTTGAGTCGCAGTCTTTTCAATGCCAGATAATATTAGTGTAAATCTACATCATTCAAACTTGCTGGTATTAATTCTCTACCAAGGTAACTTTCAATAGTAACTGCGCTCCCTCTGCTTCCTTTCCAACCACTCTAGGCTGCATGGTCGCACTGAACTTGGTCTCAATTTTGGCCCCTGTGTCCGAAAACTCAAAGTTCCTGATCAAAATTGCGAGAATGCACTGAAGTGAGGAGTCAATCAATGCTCCAGGCCGATATAGTGGGACATTACCTTGTACTCAAGAAGAGCTGTTAATCGTGACAATCAAAGGTGTTGTAAATAGCAGAATAAGTACTCAGACAGTCTCACTAGATGTGTGAATGGCTGTATTGATGCCTCTACAGTACCTGTTGTAAATAGCAGAATAAGTACTGTAGGGATTGGTTGTGAGTAAGAGAAATATATGAAAGAAATAATGTATCTTACCTCAGACAGTCTCACTAGATGTGTGAACGGCTGAGGTGTTACAATGCATACATAGCTAATAAATACTAAACTGGGGAATTTGATTAATAGGTAAGACGAGTCGGATGTATATTATATAGAATGTGTATCGTAGTCGGGAAGTGGGAACAAGAAATAGAGTACAGAGTAGAAATGTATGATCAGGTGGCAATTCATGTATCACCCGCAATCTTTGACACTCCCTCTGAATTGGCACGCGATCAGTTGTCTCGAAGTCCAATTTTGAGTGAAAACTGCTCGGTCTTGCTTCGAGTGAGTTGTTTGGTAAAGAGGTTGGCTAAGTTATCACTGGATGGAACATAATTGAACTCGAGTTCCTTCGCATGAACCATGTCCCAGAGCCATGACCAGTTGGTGTCAAAGTGCTTCATTTGCCTGTGTTTAGTCGTTTCATCTGATAATGCTATTGTGCTGGTATTGTCGACCTTGATTGCAAAGGGGTACTCATGGCGATGCCCTACCCCATCAAGAAATTTCCACATCCAGATTGTTTGCTTCCCAGCATTGACCATGGCGATGTATTCGGCTTCGGTTGTCGACAGCGCCACTACCCTTTGCTTCACTGAGCACCAACTCACCACTCCCCCTGCTACCTTGAAAACATACCCCATCGTTGACTTTCTGGTAGGTTCCCCGTTCTCTTCTTGTATATTGGCATGTGATGCGTCGGCATATCCATCTGGCTTCAAGAGATCTTCTCCCCCTTGGCGACGCTGGTACGTGAGCTGATAGGAAATGGTGCCCTTGAGATAGGTTACAACATGTATTGCGGCATTCCAATGCACGGGCCATGGGTCATTTGCATAGCGCTGCAATAACATGACTGCATACGATATGTCGGGACATGTACCCTGGGAAATGTGATTTAGTGATCCTACAAGCCTACAGTAGTCTTTACTCCGCATGTAATCTGAGTCCTCCAATGGAATAGGGATCAGTTGACTGTCAATGAGGGTGAGATTTGATGGAAGAGGAGTAAATTTGGGCATAGTGTTTTGTAATCCATGGCCTTCAATGACCTTTTCAATGAGAGGACGCTGGTGGATGCTGACATTGCCTGTCTCCAGATTTTGTTGGATGGTTATTCCCAGAGCGACATTGGGTTCTCTATAAAACCTGAAGTCATATGCAGCTCCAATTTCTTTTACCGACACTTCCTTGGCCTCCTCAGTGTCTGATACTCCAATGACATTGTCTGTGTAAGTGACTGTGATGGTATTGCCAAGTTCGGTGGTCTTTGTTTGTACACAGAGGTTGGCTGATATGGGGAAGTGGCCTAGTTCTCAGTACGTTTCATCCAGCATTCGGAACCAGTTGTTTCCTGCATCTTTTGTGCTGTAGATATTGATGTCCATGCGGAGTACCGTTTTGGCCCCGTCCCATAAGTCATATCGACTCTCATACCCTGGAGGAAGGTTGAGATAATTGACTCCCTGTGGCTTTGTGTTCAGGTAGGTGGCAGTGAAGTCCCCAGACCAGAGATTCAAGCCGTAATAGGCAGCAATGGCAATAACGAACTGTAAAGACTCATACCTTGCAACCATGGCCCAAGTATCCTCATAATGTACTCCTTTGACTTGGGTGAACCCTCTTACAACCAACCTTGCCCGCCTCTCTGTTATCCTTCCTTCCCCATCCTTCCGGAGTGTGTAATGCCATTTCAACATGACCATAGGTGTGTTTGGAGGCCTCGGCATGGGTGTGAACGCCTTTCGATCATCCATTTTCTTTAACTCCTTCTCCATAGCTGGTCCCTACAGGTCAAGCCTGGTAGCCGCCTTCTTGTATGTGTCAGGTACCCAGTTGTTGTCAGGTTCTGGGACGGGAGGTAGCTCGGAATTCATGGCATCCAGGGTTCTTCTGCTAGGCACAGGATCTCTCGTAGTGTGTCTAGTTGCCTCAGTTCCCCAGATTTCTTCCTGAGTACACCTATGACATCGACGTTGATCATCTCGGAGTGAATTGGCCAGCGGCTTGGAGATTTGAGGGGTAGACTCCATCGGCTTGGAACACAGAGTTGTTGGCGTTATGGCATCATGATCAACGAACTCGTTATCTTCAAATTCCAGGAATGATAGGTCTTCTTGAACATCATGATTATCATTCTCAACCCAGTGTCCCCCATCCTTCAACCATACAACGTCTCTTACCCTCAAGACCTTGTCTGAGTCCCACAGCTTTGCGAGGTAAACACCATGTCCATCGTAGCCCAACATGACAACCTTCTCACCTCGAGGGTCCAATTTCCCTCTGCCAGTTTCCTTGGGAATGTGTGTGAATCCGATGCTGCCAAAGGGCACCAGGTACTGTGCTGTCTGTCATTGGCTGGTCCATGCCTCCTCAGGAACTTTTGATGGAGTTTGAGCCGATGGGAACAGGTTTATTGTGTGAGTTGCTGTGGCCATTGCATGAGCCCACCACTTGGCTGACAGTTGAGAATCTAGCAGCATGGACTGAACAGACTGAAGCACCACACCGATGGTGCGTTCTCCTGCACCATTAGATGCCGAAGAGTAGGGGATAGTGAACTCATGGGTTATACCATGTTTCTGGAACCAGGATTTTGCGAGGTCGGAATGGAGCTCGGGTGTGTTATCACTCCTAATTCTCTTGAGTTTGTTCCCTGTCTGTGTCTCTGACTGGATCTGCTGAAGATGCTCAAAAACCTATGCCTCTACTATGAAAACACGAGGCCTGTGGTGCCAAAATACCCCTGAAAAAGGTATATATAAGTTCTTGATTCTCAGTTTTGTTTGTGAGTTGGTTTGGTGTGGTTCACTGTTACTGCAACGTCAAGAATAATTTCTCAATGTCTCACTCGGTAGTTCAGAGATGAATGCCTTCAAAACAACTTCTCAGATTGAGATTGGTGTTCTTTTTGTATAATATTTATTGGTTATGTGGGTTTATTATCACTTCGAAAGAAAATACTGGTATAGATTTTCGACCAGAAGCTGCCCAAAGAATAAACTTCTTCTAAGCAAGAATAAAGGTACCTCTTGTACCTGAATATAGCCCTCTTAGCTATGTTCTGCAATGATTCTCAAGAGGACAAATCTTCTAGACACTGCTAGCCTGAAACCCTCTCTGATTCACATTGAAACACCAGACTATACTGATGCATGTCAGTTACCCTCTTGGTAAACTGATACAATATTCTTCTTATCAGAAAACATGCCTCTTGCGCTAAAAACTAAGCTCTTCCTAGCTTTTATTTATATCTCTGGTTTGGGTTACAATCTCAGGTCTCAACTAGCCTGTGCCTCTTGCACAACTAAATAAGCTAGAGCCCGAAGTGGTTGAAAAATACTGATTGCCGGTAGCTCTTCTACCTGAGCAACAACGTCATACACTCTGGTAATCGGTGGGCAGTATCTCTCCTGCTTTCCACCTACAAAACACGTCCCCTTTTATACCCTACAACATAAATAATCTAATATGTCTGTCACACATACAAATAAAACTGAGTTGGGTGCTAAATATTATATAAACTGAGCAGTGTTTGGTAATTTCTCTGTCACAGTGTCCAATTGTAGTCAAGCTTCGTAGCCATAATCTCTTTTATTCTTTTTCCATGACGATTGTGCAGTCTCCTGACACTAATTGTTTGCAATTTCTTCAATCAAACAGCTCTCCTTCCGACTCCATTTGAAAATATTATACTTCCATGCCACTCCGCATGGTTCCTTCCTTCTCTGTCTATTGTCATCTGCTCTGTGGACACGTAATATGCTTCCATATCTCCTCTAAAGTGTATGCATAAGCTCAGCCATGCTATCTTCTCGTCATACAGCTTTGTCTTCCACTTTCTGTGATACAGGCACCTTTTCAGTAACCAATCATCTATTTCATTCCCCTAATTTGATTATCGGTATCTCGAGTATCCCCTGCCGATAATTTGTCATTCTCTGTTTCATATCCATTTCTCGGTAATATTCTAGTTGGTGTATCATCGAAGGCTTTTATTCTTCTTTCAAGTCAGGTATGGATTGAAAATATTGTTAAAAGTTAAAATATTCCCTTTGGTATGCTTTCAATAGAGAGGTGTGATGTGGTGTGTTTCCCTACAGGTTTCGGAATGCTCCTCTGTGTTCAGATTCGCTGTCTATTTTCATACTAGCAGTGGCCGGGTACCCTTGTATGGCCTACCGTCAACCATTACTCTGCTAATATTTTGTACCCTTCTCTACTACTCACTTTGACTAGCTGCTCAGAGCTCACACTAGTCCTCAATTCCCTTGTATATGTCATTTTCAACCATAAAAGTGCAAAATATTCTCTATTTGTGTGTGAAATAAAAGGCAAAAGTTATGCATATCATCTCCCCCCAACTAAAGAAAAGGATTATCCCCAATCTGTTAATATTATGGGTGAAACACGGGATTCTCTTAATACTGCATCTCCTGATATGAAATAACCACCTTCTTGTAGGCCTTTTCAAGCTCTTTCCAATGATACTAAAATCTCTCTCTGGGATTTCTTTATCTTATCTTTATCTCTTCTGCATCAATTTCTCTTGCCTTTTCCGTAACATCAGATGATCTCCATAGCCATGCGTTCGAAGTCTACTTCTGATACTCGGTGTTAGGTTGTTCTTCTGTTACCATCAGGCTTCTCGTAGCCAAATTCGGTAAGTTCATTTTCTTCTATATTCTTCTCGTTCTATTCACTTAAATATTTTCAGATCGATCTTCGACAAATATTTAAGTAGAGTCCATTTCAAACTTGGATTATCTTTTCCTCTTTCTTCCTCTCCTCTTACTCGACATGACTTGCAAGGTTAAGAGCAAGTCCACTGCCACTCCCATCGCCTCTTTCTCGAAGTCGAAGGATGTCTCTCTCCCTCAACTCTCCTCCATCAATGCCACCACTCTTAGCATCCTCCACCTTCATTGCATGATGCTATTCGATACTTGTCGTAACATCTGGAGACACCTCGAAGGGCAGTCTTCTCTCTTCACCAGCGCGTCCGCTTTGGCAAATTACGCCTTCCCAGCTATGAAAATCCCTCTGGTAGGTCCCCTTCTTGTTTTCTGTTCATGATTCCCTTCTCTAATTATTATTCTCTAAAGTCCCACTCAACAAGTACTGCGGAAAGTTCTGGTTCCCCCATACTTTCATGCGTCTGCTCCTGCTGGCCCTTCAACTTCTGAAATGCCTCGAATCTTGTTTTTCCATTTCTATCCCCAACAACCTCTACAGTGCTTTCCCCTCCAAATCTCAGTTCCATTTCTGGAAGCATACTTTGGGGCTTAAGGTATGTTCTCTTATCCAATCGTTCTTCTTCTCTTATTAATATTATTATCCTCCAGCCACTCAATCCTTTGGAAAACTTCCCTTCAAATGAGGAGATATTGGCCGAATACGATCCTGACCAAAATGTTCCTGATATCAACAATGACATTGAAATCTCAGACCACGAAGACTCCGACAGCAGCAATGAAGATGGCTCTGGTGACGAAGACATTGTCGAAGTGAAGCCCTCCAAACATCCTGTTCGTTCTATTAAGCCTCCCGCTCATGCTACTCCTATCGTCGAAGTGGTACGTGTACTCATTCTAATAATAATATTCTCTTTCTATTTCTCATATTCTTTTCTCTTCATAGCTGGTCCACTCCAGTGGCTCTAGTAAAACTAAGCAGAAGGTGAGTTCCATCCTCTATGGAACCCTCTCTAAACTTAATATTTACCCCTCGGTAGTCTCGACCAGCTGCTGCTTCTTCTTCTCAAGTAAATATCAAGATGGAACCATCCTCTTCAAAGTGCAAGGCCTGCGATACCTCTCTGCCTCAGGTTCGTCTTGTAAATTTCTCGTTAAATCTCTTTCTTATTAACCTTTGCTGTAGCCTCCTGCCAGAAAACGTGCTCATAATGTTACCAAGGCTGCAGATAAGGTATTACTCTCTTTAATATTATATCTTTCATGTTCCTAATACGTCATCCATTTAGAGTTCTGACCCTAAAGGTAAGAAACGTGCCGTCGACCCTCCTCCTGATGAAGGCGAGAAGAACGTAAGTCTCCTTCTTCTTACAACATTCATCATTCTTCATTAATATTCTGTTTCTAGGGTGCTGAGGATATGGATATCGATGAGCTGGACCCTTCGCAACCATCTGCTGCTAAGTCCATCCAAGACCTAAATTTGGAAGACATAGTCGGTGGAGTGGGCCAAGGTTGTCCTGCAAAGGAAAACACTTCGAATGTCCTCCGGCTTCTCCAAGCTCTTGGCTGAACTAAGGCCATGGAGGTACTCCGATGTAAGTCGTTTACCCACTATCTACCCTTATGCTCTCTAATTCTTCTCTCTCTAGCTCACCCTGGACTACTAAATCTTGGTTATAGCGACACTTTCTGGCCTGTGCACAAGATCGTGTCCACTCTGACCACTCATCCCGGGGTAATATTCTTGTTTCTTCATCTTATCTTTAATATCTTTCTAAATATTCTTCTTTCTATAGGCCGATGCAGATATCAGCAATAAGCTTTCGTGCACTCAATGCGACTCGGCCAATGCTCGTTGTGAAACTGGCTCAGGAACATCCACCTGCTGTCAACGATGCACTCGTCTTCAATTGCGATGCTCATTCGGGATGTACTTCTTTGATGCCTTCACTGTGAACAATCAGCACTTTGTCCAATCGCTGAGTAGTCTTGCCGGTAATATTATTCTTTCTTTCCTTATTAATCTCATTCTAATCTAAATATTCTTTCAGGTCTTGCTTTCCAGATGTCCGCCATCTTCGACTTAATGGTCTTGTCCTTTTGCATTTGACAACAGATCTTCTTGCTCCGTGTTGAAGAGGAATCTGTCAAAAGTGCGCTTCAACAATGTCGAGAGCTCCTTCGAGCCAGCTGCGCTGATCCTTGTGTCATCTTGAAATATCTATTCTGGCACGATCCCAACTTTACTCCTTCAGAGAAACAACTCAACATCCTCTGTACTTCTCTGGGTTGGATCGCTAGGGATATGGGTGTTCCAGACAGCTATGAATTCGAAGTCATTTGCCCCGTGGATCCGTTCTCTGCTTCTCTTAGCGACGTACAGGTCATTTTGAAGGGTACTGACTTTGACGTCACTGGTCTAAAGTCTGGTTCGTACATGATCGTCGACAACAAGGTCGTCATGGTCAATGGGTCCAAAGCCCCACATTTCGAAGGTCTCACCGTCGATAACGAAGCTGGTCCATCCAATTCTGTAAGTCTACTATCTCTCATTCAATCTTCTTTCCATTAATATTTTCTTTGTCTTATAGACTGCTGACACTGGGCCTTCCTCTGCTACCCCTCGTGCCGCTAGTCCTACAAATACCATTGACTTGACTAACCAAGCCAGTGCTACGGTAGCTGAAAATGCTAATCCCTTGGTACATTTCTCTTCTACTCTTTATTATTATTTTATTATCTCACTAACCAACTACTTCCTAGTAAGCTGGTGGATGTGCCACAACCTGTGTCTTTGCTGACACCGTTGTCTGCTTCGGATAGTATCACGTTTTTCGGCCTGCCTCACCTTTTGACTGCTCCTGAGTCAACTGATGAGGACGAGGACGAGGTACTGTATACCCTTCCGACATAGGACTTTGTCGTGTTCTTCTCTTGGTTGGCACTGGTTGGGCTCTTGTATCACTCTCGGACACAATATTATTGCCTACTATACTGTCTTGCTGCGGGAATATTTAAAGTACATTCATCATGCATACTTAAATATTCTTTATATCTCATATCTCTGCTGTAGAAATATCATAAGTACATTCATCTCAAGTACTTAGATATTTTCTATCCAATTGGACTTTACTTCAGTAGCTATAGTTTCATTACTATTTGCATACTGAAGAATCATATTACATCTCATATTCATATTCTAAACCAACACATAAAATATTATAAGTCCCAATCCATTTTGGACTTCAACATCTCTGAGTCAAGCACGTTTGTATATCGCTATCCCATGCTTTTATCATCCTTTCTTATCTCTCTAATCATGTAGATAAGTCTATCCTGAAATTTCTCTTTCTTATCTATTGCCAATCTCTAAGCCTTTCTGTACGTGTCATTCTCCATATGTATGCATAAGTGCTCTATATTTAGTGACCCAATCAAATACTCTTTCGTCTTCGGAACTGAATTGAAACTATTGTTCCTATTTCTTATTTTCTTGGTTGCGGCATCGGGACTCCTTTTATCTCAACAAAGTTCCTCTTGTGCCACATTCCATTTCCTTGAATAGTTTCCCTGTCTACATATGCTTCTCTTTTTCCGGCCGATAGTTGTTCCATCCACTATTCACATGTTTTAGTGGGTTTCTGAAACTTCCATATGCCAATCTCTATTCAATCCTTTTGAAATGTTGAAAATTGTTGAAATTTCCAGTGTGTATTCCTCCCCCCAACTAAATAATAACAATGTCCCCGTTGTTCAGGCAGGTACACATTTTCCAAAACTCTCTTCCAACAATTTCCAACACATATTATCGTGAACGTGCACGATTTATAGGCTATACCTATAAATTCTGTGTGCTCAAACAATAGATCTTCATACTTTTACCCTCTGTCTCTCTCATCTCAACATTTGTTGTCTAATATTTTGAGTACTGCTTCAATGCCTCCATCCAACTCTTGGCCTGATTGCCAGACATGGCTTCACAACACAAACAAGCTGTTCAACTTCATTAAGCGTTCCACAAACGGTAGCAACCCTACTATTCATAGCCTTTTGGTTGCACAACTTGCGGAGCATCTGGTACTTCTTAATATTCTATCTTCTCTTTTATTTACTTCTAAATATTATTTCTGTTTCTAGAAAGGACGACTTAATTTTAAGCATGTCGCCACTCACGATGAAGCCTACAAACTCTATTGTGCTTGCATCGAGTTTATCAATTCTCAGATCTTGACTGGTGCCAAAGCTCCATTCGTCCTGGATTCACTCGAGGCTTTTACACATGAAATGCATGCCTTTTGTGCCCATGCAGCTGCATCCAAAAATCGTCAGTTCTTAGTTCTTCTTTATTCATGCTCTGACATTATAAATATCGTTTCTAGGAAAGCGCAAGGCCTCAAAAGTATCTGTGGATTCATCAGATGAGGAGGAAGTACAAATCGTCAACAATACGAATGATGATCTGGAAGTACGATTCCCCTCATTTCATTAATATTAACCACATATTCATCTGCTTATATCAACAGATGCAGGATGCCAGGTCCCTTTCTACCTCTGTCCATGCTCCTAAGTCTGGTTCCACGAACGATCCTGTGCAGAAAGTCCATTTCACTAAAAATAATGCTGTATGTTTCTCTATTTATTATCAAGCTCTGTCTCTCTCCAATCTTTCACTTCTTTCAAGGCAGATAAAAAGGAAAAGGACAAAAATGTTCCGAATAAATCTCTCGACGTGAGTCCTTCTCTCACCCCTTTAACCCCTCAATTTTCTTAATATTTGCTCTCTAATAGGTTACCTCCACTGCTTCTGAGGCCAAACCGACTTCTTCTGCTTCCAAGAAGAGTAAGGTCTCTTCATCAGTTGTGGATTGTCGCCAAGAAACAACTGGTTTGTTATTCTCTGTCTCAATACCGTTTATAGACGTTAATATTCTATCTCTTTAGACGAACAAGCACTCCGTGCCCTCGCATTTGAATCAATTGCTAAGAAATCAGCATTGATTCCTTTCCTTGACCTTGAAAAGGCTTCATCCAAAGTCCTCTTGTCAGTCTCAAACTTCCTTCATGCTGAACTCTCTTCCTTGGAACACAATATTCACTTCTACATTGGCCAATACCAGGTCTCTGCTAAGAGTCTTGAAGAGGTCAATCATATCCGTCTCTCCAAAGTTGCTATCCAAGATGAACAAATGGGAGAAGCTCAACCCGTTCATTCTCTTGTCGAGGTTGGAACAGTCCCTGCTCCAGTTGATACTTAGAGCCTTTTCTCAAGGTTTAGGAAGCATACTTCAGTTCCTTGCTCATGCAAAGGCTCAACTTCAGTTAACCTTGTTCGAGCTAGATACCAGATTTCGTTATATTCCCATTCCTCTTCGTAACCTTCGTATCAAACATCACCTCTCACTCTTAAAACGTCTCTATAAAAATATTCTTTCTGAGACTCAACTCTTACAGTTGTTATCTCTGATACTCCACTCTCTGTAACTCTACTATAACTCTGTATATCTTCCATGTAGCCAGTCACTCTTTCAATTCCAGCTGCATGTAGTTGTGTGTTATGTCTCTTATCTTGTGTGACCAAGTCAACTTTTCAATATTCATCTCTTTTATTACAAATGAAGAGGGTCTTACAATCATAAAGTATGACTGCCCAACTCCAAAATATTTTCTTTAGTTTCCCAGTCCAACCATTAGGACCTCTAATTCTCTCTGAATCTTCTGTTGCCTAGTCTGTCTGGGTTCATCTAAGTCTATATCTTCAATATCTTCATTTTCACTTTGCTGTTTTCCTTTAATATTATCATCATCTACCAGTTCTCTGCCTGGTTCTGGTCTTTTCATTTCAGGTATGTTTGGAAACATAAAGTCTTCTCCAACATACTGTCTACTCTCTTCATTTTCAACCATTTTGTCTATCTGTTCTCTTGTCATATCTATCATTTCATAAATATTTTCTGGTAGAGAAATAGGCTCATATCTCACTACGTGTGGTATTACCCTAAACACTGCTACTTTCTCTTTCTTTACTGTGCCATTCATATCTGCCAAGATATAAGATCCTCCTTTCATACGTCCAACCACTATCATTGGTCCTAAGTACCTTGGGTACATCTTTCTATCCAAATCTTTCTCTATGCCAGAATTATGCATCTGTACCAGCTGTCCTGGCTTAAAATCAAAATCCTTGATCTTATGTCTATTTTCTTTCTCAAATCTTCTCAAGTTGTCTCTCTTGATCTGATCTACTCTCTCTATCATTTCATTAACATGTGTACGATGTTTAGCTAGTGCCAACACTCTATATCCCACTAATTCTTCGTGTAATAATATTCTATCTGGCATATGTACTAACCATGTCCATTCCACAATATCAAAAGGTAAGATTGGCTCCGCTCCTGTTACTAAAAAGTATGGTGAACATCCCAATCCTCTCCTAATCGTAACTCTATCTGCCCATAGTACTGGTCTCAAATACCAATACCATCCTCCCAAATCTCCACCTGTAGCTTTCACTAAGGCTTGTCTTATATCAAAATAGGGTCTCTCAATCTTCCCATTAGCTTGAGAATTATAGGGTGAAATCTTAATATGCCTCACTCCATATTTTCCATTTAACCATTTCATCACTAATTCTAGTTGGGGAGCATTGTCTGTGACAATCTCTTCTACTGGTCCCCAATGACACAAAATATCTTCAAATATCCATTCTCCAATGGTTTTTGCTTTCTCATCTCTTATTGCTCTGGCCTCTGACCAATTCGATAACACACACCTAGCATGAGCCATGTTCTTACAACCGTTGCTAGCTGGTGATAGCTTAAATATATCTATATGAATCTTCTGGAATAAAGATGGTGTATGTGTCCGAGTAGGTGGAATCTTAATCATATTCAACTGNTGGGCTTGTTTCTTTATAAATTTCTCATGATCCTTGTCTGGATCTTTTTGTCTAATCCAATCTTCATCTGTCAGATAACTGATTATATCTGGTAAAGCTTCATCTAACTTTTTCCCTAGCATCGTACAGTGGGATTTCACATAGAGATTCTTTTCCTGCCATTTAGCTGTTAATGCAGGCGGAAATATCTTGATTTGTGTGAATGACTCATATATTGGCCATCCCAAAACCAAATTATTCATCCTCGATTCTTCTGCTGCTGCTTCTAGATCCTGTGTAAAATCTTCTACACATACTGCTCTTTCTAAATAATATCCACCTCTAGTATTGATCTCTTCCCTGAAATCTTCAAAAGGATAGGGTGGATCAGTCTCATTCTCTCCCATCTTAAACTTCACAGGTTCTCCATCATCATTATCTAAATAATCTTCTTCATTTTCAGATGGTCTAGATAAACCATCTGGTCCATGCTTAATTCCTTTTATATGCACTAATTCAAAGTGATATTTTCTGATAGCTTCTATCCAAAGATTGATAGTTGCATTAGGGCCTGCACTTGGATTGTCTAGCATTCTCTTAATATAACTAGCATCTGTTTCCACTATTAACTCTCTACAACCATATGTTGTATAATAGGTAGCTTCTAAAGCCATCTTTAATCCATACAGCTCCCTCTTGGGCTGTGAAAATCTTGCTTCTCTCTCATTCAGACCAACTGATCTGAAATAGTTAAAATATTTTCTCTTTGAATCATTCTCATCTCTTTGATACAAGTAGAAGCCTACTGCTTGCTAAGACGTATGGACTGCTAATATTAATGGTTTCCTATAATCTACTGGTTTCAAACAAGGTGCATTTCTAATAGCTTCCTGCAGATTTCTAACTGCTTGTTTCTCTTCTTCTCCCATCTGGAAGATTGCATTTGCTACAGTTATCTTATTCAATGGTCTGGTTATCTTCGCATAGTCCTTAATGAAAGTATGCATCTGTACTGCTGGACCCAATAACAACTTTATATCTGTCTTTGATTCAAACGTATTTGGATCCCAGTCCAATACTACTTTCGCAAATTTCTCATTTATCTCTTGACCCTCTGGTCCTACTTGAAAACCTAATACCACTCCCCTTTCTAAACATATAAATGCTTTAGGCCCTGAAAATGTTCCTCCAACATATTTCAGCCTCTGCATCAATCTGTTCATATTATTCATATGTTCCCATACAAATTTTCTAATTCCTGGGTTCTCTGGTATGGTTTTATAACTTCTATCTTCTAATCTGTATTGAGATGCTGGTCCTCTTGCTGATACATCATCCACGTATGGCATTGTAATCTCTGGTATCTCATCTCTAAATATATAACAAACATCATCATGAAATATTGGTACCAAATTGGTCCATCCCATCGGCAACTTTACCAACCTATGTGGTCCAAACAGTGTCTGAAATGTTGTCAAATCTCTTGACTCTTCATCTATTAATCTTTTATCATATCCAACCCATATGTCTAAGAGTCCTATGCATGCTCTGCCTGAGAAATGACTTGATACTTTAGCTGTCGCAGGTGGTACGCCTGAATACTAAATCATAACTTTGTTCAATAGCTCCAAGCTATGCACTATTCTCAAACTTTTTCTATCTTTCTTTAATATGCAGAACCATTTAGATCGATACGACAAACTAGATGGTTCATAAACTCCTGCATCTATCTTGTCTTTTATTATCCCACAAACTTCCTTGTATATACCTGGTGGAATGGGAATATTTCTCTCTATCCATGGCACATGTGGTAATACTGGGAACTTTACTGGTGGAAAGAAATCTGTTCTAAAATTTCCTCCCTCTGCTGCATTCCATGCAAATGCCATCTCTTGTAATTTCATCAATTCATGTAATAGTTTTCTTTCTTCTAACCATAGAAATCCCTCTGGGTGGTTCTTATTAATAATATCCTTTCTTTCTTGAGTATATCTTTCTCCAGGTGTAAATTCTGGTGGATGTACTGGAAGTATGGGCATCCCTTCTAATGGATCCCCAAAAATCTGTCTCTTAACATGAAATTCCTGTGGTAATGTTAATATGTCAAACCTAGAAAAGACCCACTTTTATTCATTTTTACACTATTTCTGAATTGGAACACTTGAATATGACATGAGATAATGGGTAATAAGGACTAGAGTGAGCCCAGTCTGCTAGTCATTGCCTTAGAGAAGCTGTGGTACCTGGGAAAGTACAAAGAGCTATATGATATGCTATACAGAGGTGTCTAAGCTGTACTTTCTGACCTATCTATGTATCAGATCCAAAGCAGATCACTTCCAAAACCTGTAGGGAATCTAACTATGGCCCAATGAACACATTGGCTAGTGAACCAAGCTCTCAAAAGTG
This sequence comes from Moniliophthora roreri, assembly GCA_001466705.2. Lineage (NCBI taxonomy): Eukaryota > Fungi > Basidiomycota > Agaricomycetes > Agaricales > Marasmiaceae > Moniliophthora > Moniliophthora roreri. Next base: position 761,567 of record LATX02000100.1, on the reverse strand, counting down.
CTATCAATGGGATTTTAACTTCTACTTTACTTTTCTATGACATCTGCAAAGTGCAAGCTGGAGTCAAACAGTACAGAGGTACTTAGAGGAGACATCAAAACAGAAAGACAGCTTAGAACAGGAACAATCATAGAACAATCCTCCTCCGAAGTCAATACATGGATCAGAGTCAAAGCAGGTGATCTCTTAATAAAGAATTCACTGGCAGCTAAACAATATGTGATAAGCAAACTAGGTACAAAGACTGCTCAGAAAGACAGAAATCACTTCTGAAAGGACAATTACTACCTATAGACAGATACAATGAGACATATGAAGAATGTCTAATGTGCAAGAAATCCTAAATAAGACTGAGCATGCATTGTCAAAGGAGATAGGGACAATAACAGCGTGTTCCAACCTTGGAAACTTTGGCATCTAGGCTTCTGCCGATGTGCGGATACTAGAAAAGGGGAAATGCTGTCAAAAGACAGGACGGATACAGCCATCCACTCGTAGATACCTGACCTAGAAAAGAGAAAATACAAATTATAGAGTCTAGAATGCCTGGAGGTGTAGATACCTGTGCAGATATGGTCGGATACCCTAGTGGCCAGACTCCGTGACATCTGAATAATCCCTCTTTTAGTATCTCAGTCACTCATTTGTCATTTCCTGAATTATCGGACATTATTTATAATTTTCTGTAGATATATTCCTGGACCATATATAAGGACAGTTAGATATTTGTACATACTCAAGTAACTCTGCCCCCTCTGATTGTGAATACATGACAAGTTTGTTTGGTGTATAAATTTGTGTGCCATTCCAGTTTTGCTTCCTCACTACAGGCCCTGGAGATTGGTCCTGAGTGACTCCAGAGAGATAGACATCTGATAATGAACTTGTGTCATGCTTTTCTAAGAGAAACTTTACACCAAGAAGGAGCCTTGGGCACTTGGAGTGTGGCCTGTGTGTGTATCAGGTTGTGACACACTTAGAGTCTTAGCAAAGGGTGTGCCTGCACTGAACTCTTTGTAGAAATTGGTCTAGGACCTTTTCCAGTACACTGTGTGCTGTAGTTATCTTGAAGAAGTCTTGAACTCTGTAGGGTCAGACTATATCGGCTACCGAGTCTTTGTATGGGACTGTAGCTCTTGTGTTTTGTGCTTTGTGCACCGTGTTCTTGTGTGTGTGTTTGTGTGTTTGGATATAAAACCTTTTAAAACCCATATATACTCCTCTGGGGGTGAACACTTTGAAGTAGAACACTTCCATAAGAGAGAATCAACCTAGCTAAGAGTTTTGTTGGCATTCTAAGTGCAGTAACTCTGATCATGTTGATCCACACTTGCACAACAAACTGAGTTAGACTTNACACACTTAGAGTATTAGCAAGGGGTGTGCCTGCACTGAACTCTTTGTAGAAATTGGTCTAGGACCTTTTCCAGTACACTGTGTGCTGTAGTTATCTTGAAGAAGTCTTGAACTTCATAGGGTCAGACTATATCGGCTATTGAGTCTTTGTACAGGACTGTAGCTCTTGTGTTTTGTGTTTTGTGCACTGTGTTCTTGTGTGTGTGTTTGTGTGTTTGGATATAAACTCTTTTTAAAAACCCATATATACTCCTCTGGAGGTGAACACTTTGAAGTAGATTGCTTCCATAAGAGAGAGAATCAACCTAGCTAAGGGTTTTGTTGGCATTCTAAGTGCAGTAACTCTGATCATGTCAATCCACACTTGCACAACAAACTGAGTTAGACTTTTTGGAGGTTATCTTTTGGGTAGCTTTCCACTAGTCTTATTCTTAGACAAATTATCAAGGCTTTGGATGATGCTGTGAGGTGACTTCAGAAGAAGAATTGTCAACCTTAGGCTAGCAAAGATAAACGTTAGCAAGAAGTAATAATAGAAAAGCAATGATGTTACCTTTTTAGGCACTGGAGCACTAGCACTCTTAGCAGTGGTGGCCAGAGAAGGACTGTGCTGTACCAAAGAAATGAGGAAGTGTCAGAACAAACAGGATGATTGCATACCTTGCAAGAAACCTTAGTTTTGGGAGCTGCTGAGGACTTTTTGGCTACAGTGTACTTGTCCAGGACATTATCAAGGGTTTCAGGAAAAGAGAAGGCCTTGAAAGCCTTAGAACAAAATGAAATTAAATAAGAATGAAGAATTAAAGAACTAAAGAACATACCTTGAGCCTGAGCTCCATCTCCCAGCCATGATGTTTATCAATATCTGGGATATGAGAAAAAATGTTCTTGGGCAGGGACAAGGTCAGGAAGGATTCTTCAAATGAGTCTCAAACAGGAGCAATTGTTAAAAGAAGTTCCACATATGAGGCTGGGAACCAAGTCTCATCTGCATGTTCAGCAAAATTGGCCTATAAAAAGAAGAATGAGCACAACAGTGAAAAGGAGGGGATGTGATGTACTATGTTATCACCCAGAGCCTTGTTCAACTTGCAGAGGAACAGGAGCCTGAGAGAGTGAGAATTAGCATCACCTATCTCCTCCAATGAATCACAAAGGTCTTCAAAAGCAGCCAGAATCTGTTCCCCTATAGAATACAAAGCCTGGATAATAGATAGAGTTACAGAAGAGACTTCCATCTTGTTGTCAGCTTGGGAAGTCCTGGAAAGTTTGGTTCAAGTTGCACTGGCCATAGAGCAAAGATGGGGGAAAAGACAGAAAGAAACTAGGTGACTCTGAGTAGGGTAGCCCTTATATATGAGTGATTGTATTCAGATAAAAGAAAATGAACATACTTTTACCAAAAGAAGAGTAGCTGTGTTAAAGAGGATTCTCCAATCGGCAAAGATCTATGAAAGAAGCATACTGATGCTGTAGATTACTGGAAATAGCATTGGCACTAATCAAACATGTTGTGCACTAACACCTACACATTTTGATGGGACTGTGAAAGAATTGATGAAACGACTAAGTCATTAAGACTGTGATGTAGTAGTACCCAGAGATAACCCAGTTGCACTCAGAATCAAATTTCCTTTTCATGGGTGGTTAGTTTGTACCCAGAAAGTCCTTTCTTAAAGAATCCCATGTTGTGATCTCTTAGCAAGGAGTGGATTGGGGACAATCCTCTTTTAGTTGGGGGGAGATAATATGTCAAGCCTAGAAAAGACCCACTTTTATTCATTTTGATTTGGAACACTTTAGTATGACACAAGATAATAAGTAATAAGGACTAGAGTGAGCCCAGTCTGCTAGTTATTGCCTTAGAGAAGCTATGGTACCTTGGAAAGTACAAAGAGCTATATAATATGGTATACAGAGGTGTCTAAGCTGTACTTTCTGACTTATCTATGTATCAGATCCAAAGCAGATCACTCCTGAAACCTGTAGGGAACCTAAGTATAGCCCAATGAACACATTGGCTAGTTAACCAAGCTCTTGAAGTGCTATCAATGGGATTTTAATTTCTATTTTGCCTTTCTATAACATCTGCAAGGTGCAACATGCAGTCAAACAGTACAGAGGTACTTAGAGGAGACATCAAAACAGAAAGACAATGTAGAACAGGAACAATCACAGAACAATCCTCCTCCAAAGTCAATATACAGATCAAAGTCAAAGCAGGCAATCTCTTAATAAAGAGTTGCCGGCAGCTAAACAATATGAGATAAACTAACTAGATACAAAGTCATCTTGGAAAGAAGGAAATCACTTCCAAAGGACATCCACTACCTACAGACAGATAGAATGAGATGCATAAGAAGTTCTAATTAAGACTGAGCATGTATTTTCTAAGAGACACTTTACACCAAGAAGGAGCCTTGGGCACTTGAAGTGTGGCCTGTGTTGGGTATCAGGTTTTGACACACTTAGAGTCTTAGCAAGAGGTGTGCCTGCACTGAGCTCTTTGTAGAAATTGGTGTAGGACCTTTTCCAGTACACTGTGTGCTGTAGTAGTCTTAAAGAAGTCTTAAACTCCATGGGGTCAGACTATATTGGCTATTGAGTCTTTGTACAGAACTGTAGCTCTTGTGTTTGTGCTTTGTGCACCATGTTCTTTGTGTTTTGTGTGTGTGTTTGTGATATAAACCATTTTAAAACCATATATACTCCTCTGGAGGTGAACACTTTGAAGTTGAACACTTCAATAAGAGAGAATCAACCTAGCTAAGAGTTTTGTTGGCATTCTAAGTGCAGCAACTCTGATCATGTCGATCCACACTTGTACAACAACCTGAGTTAGACTTTTGGAGGTTATCTTTTGGATAGTTCTCCACTAGTCTTATCTTAGACAAATTAACATTGCAAAGAGGGTCATGGCAGTCAAAGGAAAATTCATCCACTGGTTCAATATGGAGGGGGGCCTTACATGGGGTCACTCGCCAACATCAACAAAGACACCATTATCAACTTCATTAAAAAACACTACCTAGGAAGGGTTGCAGAGGACACTGCATCAACTCACATCAGAACTCTAAGAAAATACTTCATTCACAAGAGCTGGAATTGGCTGGGAGGAGAAAGGACAAGGATGGCACTCAAGTCTGTAAAGCACAATGCTCCACCCTCCTCAAAGAGGGGCCAAAGGCCTCCTGTCACCCTTACCATGATGCAGGACCTCACAGACCACCTAGACCTTTCCCCATCAAATTCTTCAGGCAAGGACCAGGCTATTCATCAAGCAGCAACTGCCACATTCTACAGTCAACTCTGCCTGGGAGAGATCCTTCCAGAATCAGAGAATCCAGACAATTTTGACCCAACCAAGCTTCCTACAGTAAACTGCCTTTCCTCTGACTCTTCCAAGACATCCTACCTCCTACACCTCCCATTCACAAAGACAGAAGAGTTCATTGGCAATGACATATTCATTCCATGCCAAGATGGAAACTGTACATGCTCTGTCATTTTGACACACAGACATGTCAAACACAACCACCTCCTTCCAGACTCCCCTCTCTGCTCCTACAGGGACAAACAGGGCACTCTGAAGGTCCTTACCAGGCAACGCTTCATGATTAGATGTAACAAAATCTGGGGTCCCCTTGGCCACCCCAGGTTCACAGGACACTCATTCTGCATAGGAGGCACCACCTTCTACCTTACTTCTGGAGTAAACCCAGAAGCTGTGAAAGCACTTGGCAGGTGGAGATCGAATGCACACAGGAAATACTAGCATAATGTCAACCAGATAGGCCCTTACCACATCACCAACCTCACAGCCAGAGATGGCCACCTCTGCTCACAACTTCCTTAAACCACAATACATTGCCTCTCCCCTCTATGTTCCCATACCAATCCTTTCTCGCATTTCTTTCTCATAACTCGCAACACCTGTATACCAATCTTGGTTATGTATTACCTTTTCTCAGTTTATCCACTCCACATACACAGAGATATTACTAGAGCTCAACTCACAATACACCTGATACAACACTGTACATACTTTAGTAGACATAGATCCAAATAGGACTGCAGCCAAGTGGCCTGAAGCTCCCCACTCCCTGGCTTCCTTGTGATGGGATGCCATCCAGTTGAGACTGATGACGAGCCAGTCCATAGTGTTCTTCTGAGCTGGGTAGTCATCACCTTTGCCCAGATTCCGGCATCCCCATGTCAGCGTTCCAACATTGAGCCCACCTTAGGCTGCAAGTTTAGGATTCCAGTCCATTCCTCTTAGCCCATCTCAGTCTCCAGGTCACTTTCAAGTGAGCGCACCCTTGAAATCTGTATCCTACAGTATGTCTCTGTAATGAGCGAAACCCATGTTCCTTTGACACTGAACAGGTTGCTTTGACTTCAACACACTCTTTCACCTATATCATTTGCAGATACTGCATTCCAACACCCTCTTACTTTACCTCAATGCACCAAGCATGTTACTGTCAATTCCAGTTGCAATGTTGATCCAGACCATGAAAATCAAGATGTTTTTAGGATTATAGACTCTTATAATGCACATGCCTCAACCTCCCTACCCTTTACACCAGTCACACCTTGTTCCCCTTCCCAACCTTCTGCGGCACCTCTAAGTGTAAATACCACATCAGGTATCTCTACTCTTGGCCCAGTTTCTCGTGAAGCCGTTCCCAAACTGGTCTCAATGGACCGCATATCAATCTCTACACGCTGGTCAAGGATCTGGGCAGCGACTTCAATCGAGAAGTCACAGGGTATAAAAGGAAGATGGTCTTGAGCAGTTTCGAGTAGGGTCCTTAACCCTTGAGGTGAACTGTAAGCGATCTGAGGGGGATTACTCTCTTCTACGTTCATGGAACGCGTCAAATCTCATTAGTAATCTATCTATCTATATCGACACATGATCTGCACATGATTTGAAATTTGAAGGTACGGACCCGGTTTTTGAAGCAGACTAGGTTGCCGCGGCAGTTTGTAACTTGACTGCCGACCATCATCATCGTTTCGAGCTCAGTCTGGACGCTTGCGCACCAAGTCGATGCTGCATTTTTCCCCTCGGATTGGAGTTTTTATTTACCTTGAACTTGTTTTGAGGCCAAACGTCGACGTGGATTGATTCGTGCGTACGGGTCTCCTTTATGAAAACGATTTTTTTCTGACCAGCGTGTTTCTTCAAAGTCTAGTTCCTGTCGATGGGATGGACGATTGGAGTCCATTTGGACTGATGGAGTAATGGGTTGCAGCTAACATGGGTACGTTTTGTCGTTTTTGGTCCAACTAATCATGACGTTTTGCTCGAAATAGGTCCGTGTTGGACGTATCTTGCTGTTCAGTAGTCCTTCAAGAAGATCCAGTCAGCCTTTCGAGGAAAAAAATACGCCATGAAAGCATCCATACAGGCCGAAATTTGGGCTACTGCACTATCTCAACGCCCGTCAGTTCAAGAGACAGAAAATAGATTTACCTCCGGGAGCAGTCAAGGGTCGGGTGAAAGAGTATCGCAGTAAGGGAGCAGTGGCAATGAAACTGGGTGTGTATTTCTCTCTGGTGCTGTGAATTGTGCAATACTGACTTCCAGGCCGGTACTGTACGGCGGCGATTTTATCAAGTCTACGTGACCCGGCACTTGCCCACGGCTCATTTACATGTCATCGTGGATACAGATTCATGAGCCGTGTTCCAGGCTGCGGATGGATGACAGTCTTCCGACGTTTTCCAAATCGTTATTCCCGCAATTCCGCAAAAAGGTCTCAGAATATGAGACTACATACTTGCGAGCCTATGCCAGGATTTTCCTGTCATTTCCGTCTGCTGCAACTAGCGGCGGCTCATCTCTGCGTCAACGTCTCCCTGACGGTGCTGTCTGTAAAGTCAAGCACACTGCTCCTCGCAACGCCACACCTGTTTAGTGAAGTTGCCTCGCCAGAAGCCCGAGATGTAGGCAGGGCCCGACTTAGGCCAGGGCTTTTGGGTATCACTTGCGTACCGCCACGGGTTGTACCTTCCATCAGATCTCCTAGGGCTTTCAGAAATGCAAGCCCGAGCCCTGAGCCCTGTCAAAGCCCTACAGTAGGGCTCGGCTCGGCTTTGTGAGTCCTGGCTCGGTCAGGTCTGGCTTCAGAGCTCGAGCTGAGCCCCCGACATCACTACACCTGTTCCTTCCAATGTGTCCCACTCGTTCTTCCGGGTTTGTGGGGGATATTCTGTTTGCCCACCATCACTGGCCCTGGTTGGGACCTGCCATATTATAACAGGTTGACATTGCCGGCCCGCAATGACGATGTCGACAAGGGATTCGAAACCTCCCGCGTTCAGGGATGCATCATTGGCTACACCTAACGGTCAGCACCGAGTTGAATTGCATGAGCGAAAGGCGACGGCTCAACCGCAACATTATCGCAGTTGAAGGACAGCTGGCAGGCAAACCATGTGTGTTTTTATTTCCCGTTTCAACGTGCTTATTCGCCTGACACAACCCTTCAAGCAGTGTTTTTTTTTCTTTCTTTTGGACAAGGCTATCGCTTTAGTCTTCACCGTGTACATCACATCGAGGACCCGATGATGTCAATTTGACTGCTCGGATTCTTGGCACTCGCCATGCCATCTCTTCGTGCGGCATGCTGTACTCCCCTCTTCGACTTGGGTGACTGCATCAACCCGATGTAACAGCTCTTACTACCCGCCGACACCTATTCCCATTCTCGCTGTCTGCTGTTGTCAGTAACGCGTACCTGGCAGTGCTGGACACCGCTGTAGCGGTGTTGCCTGCGAAGTCAGGCACTGTTTCTCACAACTCCATATTCTCACGTACCCGCTCATTCTGGGCCCAATGATGAATACTTCGTTCCATCTGCTGCTAGCCCTGGTTGGCACACCATCGGGACCTGGACCTGTTCAGTGTTTTGTTGGCATCGTCGGGTGGCCTGTGGGCCTCTTGGTGTGGGTGTGTGGAATCATTTTTGGGGGCCTAGACCACAGAGACTCGATGGCGATGCGGGCCAAATGGATTGGTAATTTGGCGTCATGAAGCTCCCGCTTTCAGGGATAACCCAAGCTCCCTTGCGTGGCGGCTAAGACTTGGGCACCATTGAGTCGGATCCTGCATCTATGACCATCTGGTGACCATGTACGTGACGTTTTCATGCTACGTATCGTCGGAGTAGCCTGGGTCAAAGGGCTATGAGTCCGCTTCCTCGTTCATGATCAAGCCGCACTGTGGGAGTTACCTCAACGATCTTTGCTCCCCTCTCTCTCCCCCACCCCTCTTCTAACCACCTCTTTCCATATTGGTTCCCGGTTTCGGCGCAGCACAAGGTGGATTGGCTAATGAGTGTGGTTGGGTATAAGCAGCTGGCTCTTCCTTTCACGTATGAGATGTTACAGAACTCAGTTGGGACATTCATACCAATGATCAGCTGTGGCAGGGGGGCATGACTTGCACACCAGGCTCGCTCCACACCCATTCATTCACCTTGCCTGCCACCCTCACATTTTACCGTTTCAGGCATTTCTGTTATGCTCGCAGTTGGCGGATATGTAACATACATGAAGGCACGAATAAGGCGCTCCCTATCCTTGCTTCTAGGCGAGACTAGGCCCGCCGCATGAGTGCGGACCGCGTATCTCTGTTCCTGAAGTGGCGGAATGTATTCTTTTGACGATTGCGACTACTATCAGCCTTCCCGGATGATATTGAATACCGTATAACATGTTGGGTCAGCTGGATTGCTGGATGTTATATCCATCTTCTGGAGCACTCCACGATCTTGGTCTTGCGCAAGGCAAAGATTTCTCCACAATTCCATTGATTATGATCAGATGTTTCTCGTTATCAATGACATTATTCGATATGACATTGTCAGCAGTCAGCGAGTTGCTTCGCGAAGATGTCTTTCGAGAAACTGAGAAATCATCGTTATCGGCTCTCCTCTCTGCAAAAAAAAAAAAACGGCGCGTTCCTTCACTCGCTAATCGCAACACGTGCCTTGTAATATAGTCTACGTGTCAGGCACTCATCTCATCTCCCATACGCCCCCTTCCTTCATCGGTTACGCACGCCGCTCAGATTACGAGCCCACGCACGAGCTTTTTTACATTGGTGTGTGTGAGAGAGAAGATGGGAAGCACCTGACAAGAAAAAAATTTCGATCTCGGGGGCCTGTGACTATATTGCTTTCCGTCGTCCCTCTATACCCCTCTTCATCTCCCGAGGCTAGAGTATACTGGGCCTAAACCGCCCCCCCCCCATATCTTCGTTCATTCATCCGCCCTGCTGCTGCTGCTTTTTCTATGTAGGCATGTGCTAACCCCATACAGCCTCTCCCTCGTTTCGTGAGAGAAGGACGTACGGATCTGGCTCGATATTGGCTTCACATGTTACGAGGCTGGACCGGTCGATTTTCATCCCTAGGGCCTCTTTACACCTTTTTTCTTTTTTTCCTCGCTCCTGTAGTGTGCGTGTGTAGGCTGGGGAGTACCAATATTGCCCTTACAAACGCCGACGCCCTAAACCGCCGAGTAAGCATCTTACTCAGCGTTTATTACCGAGGGTTGGAGTTGTTCGCTTGCGGCGTGTGCGCGTTCGTCCAATCAGTCCTTCTTGTCAAAGGAAGGGTACATAGTTGGTGACACACACACAAGTCCGCTACGTGGAATACTTGTGTGTGTCCTGACGCACCCTCCACAGCTCATCGTCGATCGGCGGTGATGCTAGTACCAATGACATGGGTCTAGCCCTCTTCTTTTCATTTCGCAAAAAAAAGGACACACACACACACACACACACTCGCTCTCTGTGGCGCCGGGAATGTGTACTTCTTCCATCCGGGAACAGTTTACGCAGTCAAACTTTAAGGCTTGAAATGTATGGTTATAATGGCACAACGCAGCGACCCGAAATTGCTAATCAGCGCTATTCGCCGCAGATCTATTACCGTTCTAGTACCTTTTGGGTGGTCCAATCAGGTCGTTGGGGGTTTAGATCCCAACTCTTTTTTCGTATAACTGGGTCTAGGTCTAGGTATTCAGGTATGACGTGGCGTCTGTTATCATGATGCTCCGAGTCGAGCTCGTTGTAGACCCAAAAAAACACGCTTTCCATTCGGATTCCGGAACGCCAAGGCGGTTTACAACAACGCCTACGGCCTAAACCCATGCTACCCCCATGAGCAAAAGTGGTTCTAGATTCAAAGTCCGAACCAGGACGGTGTCCAATCAGTGCTTGCCTCCGTAAACCCATTCCCGTCGCCACCCACCCACCCTTCTCGTTATTCGTCGATCATTGTCGAGATAGGGGAAGAGATTCGTTATGTTCTTTTTTTTTTGTCTGGGCAGTTCTGGCCTGCTTTCGTTAATCTTTTTAATTCCATCTTCGTCAGAACTTTGATGCATACATAACTCGCGTAAACATTTTCTTTCTTCTTTCTCGCAACGAAGCCATTCGAGTCAATTGGCAGATTTAATTCTTTTTGTTGGACTAGGCCCTTGATTTCTTCTCTTCTATCTATCATGGATTTCATTTCCATTTCCAGACCTGCCCGACTGTTTATGGCAAGGGGAGGGAGAGATAATAAACGAGTTCCGTCCGGTCCCGGGCTCTTACACTATCAGCGCTGAAGCGAAGCAGGTCGTTCGTTGCTCATAGCACTTTAACCCTCGCCAAAGTCGCCTGATGGGGTTGGCATGCCAGCGGGGGACTAGATAGCTATGTGGCCAATGGTACACATGGCCCCCGCATCAGCGCCCTTGTTGTTATTGTGCCTTGTAAACATGCTGATGACCCTTTGTCTACCTTTTTTTTTTTTTTACCAAGCGACTTGCGACTATTTTGGATGTTGAATTACCATTTATAGTTCTAGCATCTACAGCCTAGAATGAACTGGAACAAGACGGACTAAGCTGAAACTCTGGAAAAGGCGTATTATAATCGGAAGCGGCTGGACTAGAAAACTACGGACTAGGGGCTGTCTCGGCGATTCAACAGTTGAAATATAGCTTGTGCCCTTTTTGCCGATCCGCAATCAACCAACCAATGATCAGAGGGATCTCCGGAACGCTCTGGACCTTTGTTGGGATTGGCTGGTCCCATATACGCTTTTGAGATTTGCAGTGTCGAGTTCTGGACCAGCGTTACTACTTGTTTTTTTTTTTTTATTTTTCCTTTTTCCTTTTGATGTTCCTGTTCCCACTCCACAACATGTACAGCAAGCATTCTTCTTTCTCCGATATTGAAACGGATGGAACTTTATTTTTGTCTTGGAAGAAATCCTATAATTCTTGCTTTGATACTAGGTCGACCTGCCAGCCATAGAGCGGAGGATGGGATGTATTATTTCATTTTTATTTCATAGATAAATGCTATTGGTTACTGAACAATTCAACGTTTAAACGTTTTATAGATGGATGGAGAGTCTAGACCAACTGACCAATGGGAACAGATCGTCAAGGTCTCGACCAATTGGCTAGACTTTTGACACTTGTTGGATATATTATCTACCCAAGTTGGTCGTCTAAAATTCCTTTTTTTCCACCCACCCAACCCACACACACACAAGCCACTCCGGCTGTTCCTTTGTTTCCCCTTTTCCTTTTCTTTTTTTCCTCTTTTCCTCTCTACATCATGTTTTATGCACGACGTCCTCAGCCATCGACGACAGCGACAACAACAACAACGCCAACACCAGGCAAGCCAAAGGGGTTATGGCGTCAGCGGCAAAAAGTCCTCGTCACGCGTGACACTTTACCAGGTCCTTCAAAGTCGACGCAACTCGACGACGACTCTACGAGGGAAACCAAGAGAAGAAGACTTTCGCGTTCCCCTTCGCCGAGTATATCTTGTTGGTCTTATTGGTCTTCAGAGGAAGAAGAAGAAGAGGAAGAATTCTCCGACGTGGGAGAGGATATCTATCTCTGGGACTATTCGGCATTTACACCATCACCATCGACGACACCCCCTCTATCGCCATCGCTCGTGCATTCCTCTTCGACTTCGACACGGGAAAAGAGGCAACTCAATACAACTTCTATTGCTAGTCTTAGTTGTTGTAGTGGGACAGGAAAAGGGAAAGGGAAAGGGAAAGGAAAAGGAAAGCGAAGTATGGCTGGGCAGCAGGGACAGGAAGAGATTAATGAAGCGTTTGATAAACAGGATTGGTTGGATTTGAAAGAGCTGTTTGCGAGAGCTGCAGAGGCGTATGATGGTGTGTGTTGTTTTGTTTTTTTTTTCTTCCTGTGTTGGACAATTTTTGTGGTAACACATTTTTTACCCAGCGAAATCAGCGGACGAAGCATTACCTCTCCTGAGAGGTGTTATACACGAATGCCATCGCTGTCTATCACTATACAATGACCCTAGTCTCCTATTCGCGACGCAGAGCACTGGAGTTGGTAATGGAGCAGGGGGGAGTCTAAGTCCCAATTCGAGTAGTGGTGGTAGCGTTCGTAGTGGCGGATCGTCCTCAAAGTTGATGTTGTTACAAATTTCTTTTCTTCTTACGACGCGTACTCACCAATATATACAGCTCGGCTCCAAAAGGACAACCACCTAGCACAGAACTAGACGACGAGGACGAACCCGACCTCCCAACATCGTTCCATTCTCTCTTTGGCACCGCCCTTTTCCTTTTTGGATCCCTCATCTCCTCGCACTCGCACTCGACCTCTTCACAAGGAGACAGCACGCTCCTACTAGCGGGTGAACCACCCGATCCAACGACATACTGGCTCGCCTCAATAGACGCCTTCGAAATGGGCGAGAACCTTCCCTCTCGGACACATGGCCGAAGTCACGGTGACGCTGCAGAAGAAAAGGAGGATTGGAGAATGGCTATCGTTTGGGGACGTACCCTAGTCGCACTCGTTGATGAACGTCTCTCTTCCGCATCTGCATCTAAACACGAGAGCAAGCAACAACACCAACCACAACCACACCTACACCCACACCCACAACAACAAGACGACCCATTCCCATTAATAACGCGTCTCAGACCCCCCATCACTTCACGCACTACACTCTCTACAGCATCTTTGAACGAGTTGATGAAGATGGCCATGGATCAGTTTAGTCGAGGTATCTTTCACATGCCACATTCCTCTCCCACCACTACCACCACCACCACGACAACGACGACGGCATCAACCCCATCATCCTTCAGTAGAGAAAAAGAACTCTTCACAATCGCCACCGAAGTCTTGAACGTCGCCGAAAAGATGGATCTCGCAGAAGAAAGAAGATACTGGGGTTCTTGGGCCGATTCCGTATTTGGTCAAATTCCATTTACTACGTCTGTGTCTGTGAAGCAGATGGAGATGCTACCACCACCACCACCACCACCACCACCGTATTCGCTAGCGCTTTCGCTTTCGAGAGGTAGATGTAATTTGATTATTGGGTCTGCTATTGCCGAAACGCTTGAAGATGGGGATGATCTTTCGCCTCAAGTGTTGGGATCTGAAGAGGCGGAAGAAGCGAGGGATGCGTTGGGTGAGGCTGTTGGGTATTTTGAGAGTCACCTTTCTGCTTCGCGTGATGGCGATAGGGATGAGGAGGAAGCGGAGGACGTGAGACAACTCTTGGCAGAGGCGCTTTTGACGTTGGCGAATTTGACGGTGGATGAGACCAAGCGAGAAGAGATGTATACCAGAGTTGAAGGTTTGGGTGTAGCTGTTGGAGATGGTGAGGGTGTGATGGACGTTGATGAGGTGTAGCAGCCCATTTTTATTATTTCTTTTTTTTCTTTCTCCCCCTTCTTACATGACGACGACAGATTTCTTTATGCGACGTTTTTTTGCTGCTCTTTTGTATCGATATTTCTTGTCTCGCTTTGTGCGTTTTTTTTTTTTGTTTCTCTTCCTCACTTTTTTTTTTTCTCTTCTTTTTTTTTTTTTTAATTGTCGTTCATCCGCATCTGCATCCGCACGCGCACGCACTTGTTGTACAACTGCTACCCCAATGTTTTGTCATCTAGCTAGCTCTTCAATTACCCAAATCACTACGCCACACGCACATACACACACGCACACGCACTTGGTCGTTCATTCGCAGTTCTAAGACATTGTTCTAGTTGTATAGATAAGGTAATGTGCGTCCCTCTTTTCTAACTTGCTTTAGTGGTTTCAGGACTGCAAGAGTTTTTTTCCGTATGTCACCTGCAGCGTCATCCGCTAATTAGGGGCTTCACGCCTCGCTTGTACATGTCTTTCTTGGAAATGAATTAGACACCGGGGGGGGGGAGGGGGAACGCCGCCAGATATCTCCCGATTAACTACATAATTGCCAACACCAGTCAAATTTCCAAGGCTCGAAACGTGACTCTGTGGTATCCCCTCCAAGAACCCCCTGGGCCTCCAGGCCAAGCTAAACCGTATGGTCAATGGCAGGTTATCGTGCTTTGTGCATAGGGTTGTGGAGTGGGAACAAGAAGGATAAAGTGAAAAAGAAGGAAGGAGCAGAGTACAACTCGAGAGAGAGAGAGAGGGTGAATGTTAAAAAGGTTCTAGTCCAGTCGAGAAACTCCGTGAAGAATAGAAAAATAGAAAAAAAAAAGAAAGAATTCGTAATGGTGGATGGGAATATGGCATCATCCCCTGAATACATTCATGGAAAGAGGATATCGCCGATACGATGAGTAACGATTGCGACAAGCTTCAGAAAAGAAAAAGAAAAACGGAGGGGCGAGAGCCGTCTAGACATCAAGGCCGATGAGCACAAATTGGAAAAAAAAAAAAAAAAAAAAGTATAATTGACATCTCCAAAAACTTGATTGGCAAGGGGCATCTCCGAGTGGGAACTGCGATGCGTTGCACCGCCGTTACTCAAAAAGGGAAGGCAGCCTTGTGATTGGGTCTACACACCAAAAACTTGGTTGCGGAACGCTCTAGTTAACTGCATACGCAGACAGTGGACAAAAAGCCTACGGTAGGTGCGGCGTCATCCATTAGCAGCGGACAACACACCCCAAACCTTAATTGGGTAGCGTATAACGTTTTTGTGATAACCTCCTTTGTTCCAGTCTCGGTGTAGCGCTACTGTTGGCTGATTGGCCGATGGCGTACGAAACACAGCACCTGGCTCCGATTTCATCGTTCGGCGAAAATGAATGAAAGCCGAGCCTATATTCCCACATCCATACCTGGACTGAATATACCCGCCAACTTGAATGCGATCCGTGAGGTTCTGCAACTGATGATGATGATGATGATGATGATGATGAAGGGGTCGATGGAGCAGCAGGCTCCCAGGTACGGGGTGGCATGACGGGAAGGCGAAGCGGTAAGCCGTGAACATTTTAAAATAGCAAGAAGTCAGTCAGCAATCGGGCCTGCACATCACCGTGTCCAAACAGGCATGAATAGATGGAGGCCTAGATCTAGATTGACAGCACTGATAGAAGGAACGATTGCGTGCTATCAAAGAGCTGAGACGCCGACTGCAAAGTGCGACAACCACTTAGACAGGGTCGCACTTGGATGTGGCAACGGTTGGGCGATATAGGTAGGGATCGGTGCCTGACTTCAAGTTTTCCGTACCCATCGTTAGGTACCTTGCAATGGGTTTGTTGGGTAAGGCTAAAACGGGTTATTTTCGGTATTGAAAAGAAGCACTCTTTGTTAATCTGCTAACGAGCGCCTAATACTAGGGGAAGACCCGCCTCCAGGAAATTGGGAATGCTATCGTACCGGGCCACCGGCGTGAGCATCTAGCACATCTCCACCTCATCTCGAACTGCCCGGTAGAAATCAAAAGCGTGACGCTAAGTCCCGAAATAACCAAGGAGGCAAGGCGTCATTCCTTCCATTGGGTTGTCGCTCATCGTGCTCCACACCTTTCATTACCAGCAACTCCCATGACCACGGGTTGGCAGCCATACTAGATCTGCTGGCTTTGTTCTGGACGCCGAAGGTTCCAGGTCATTCAACGAACGGAAAACATACAGCAATTACCAATAAAACCGATCAGTGTACGTGGCTCGCCGTCAAGGAACGACTTTTTGCTGCTTCGGGAACGGGAACCGTAGCACGCGGACGGATCCAATGACCACGACAAGCCCAATCCAACTTTCTGGAAGTATTGAATAGGGTAGAAAGCCGCCTGATTCGTGCATCCACCCATATCCGTGTCTCACGAGCGAGAGCGGGATTTATTCACCAAGTGCAGGAATGAAATAATGATAAATGGTCCAGGACAAGGCGAGCCTAGTATAGCTCATGAGCCGAGAAGCTGGTTGATGTTATTGAAACAGCTACTACTGGCGTAATGTTCTAGACGCGAGCTTTCTGTCTCTTACAAGAAGGAAGCCTGCTATCCAACGTAAAGCCAATTGAGAAAAATAGGGCCCGAGTAGTCCGGTCCAGCGATTGGGACCAAGAAGAGGTAGCTGAATGCGAGAACAGCTTCGAACTTCTGCCGTCGTGTCACCGAGAGGGCGTGTGGTCCATATGCTCCGCGACCCAGGCCAGGATATTCCGATCTGTGACATGAAAATGTCATA
The DNA here is from genome assembly GCA_001466705.2 of Moniliophthora roreri. Lineage (NCBI taxonomy): Eukaryota > Fungi > Basidiomycota > Agaricomycetes > Agaricales > Marasmiaceae > Moniliophthora > Moniliophthora roreri. Next base: position 744,705 of record LATX02000100.1, on the reverse strand, counting down.
CGTGCGAATGTGAATGCAGGTCCTGACTCCACAATGTTGTGGACAGAAGTAAAAGAACCCAGTCTAGTCACTCCTAGGCGACCCAACCGCTAGCTCGTTGGCGCCATGAGTTTAAGACTTCGTGATCTAGGCTCGACCACGACGCCAAAACTACAGTGACTTTTCAACAGGAGAAATGCTGGCAGTGACAACGAAGCAAGTCGCGGCAGTACGCCGACCGGGACCGGCAGTAGCAGGTGAGCGGGATTATTCACCATGGCCCAGAACGAAATCGGTGAGGCACATGAGAAAGTACCGATGTGACGCGAGGAATAGTGCCTGGCTTCATAAGCAAGACCGCCAAAGCGGTGTTTGGCGATATTCAACGCCGCGAAATACGCGCTGCTAGCACATAACTGTGGCTTTCACAACGGAAGTGCCGTGAACGAGAGAGGAGCTGCGGTATTATCGGAAGGAGCTCGTCACCTATCCGGCCTTAGCGGGATAGACAAAACTGGAATTATGGCAGGAAGGTCTTTATCAAGGGCTGGTGTATTGAGGCATTCGGGCAGACCCGCCGGTGCGCAGGAGGCTCGCATCCTGGGAAGCATTGCAAGGAACGCTAATCTCTAGTAGCTGGGAGTACCGTTATCAGCCCATACACGGTATCAACCTCGAACAGGCTGCATCCAATAGCGGCTTGCTCGGTGATGCCACTTCAATCCTGGAACTTGGGCCGGGCGCACAAAACCATGCAGATGAGCATGCAGGTAACCGTCTCCAGCGAGTAACAGTCATCCAATGCTGAAATGCAATGCCGTGAGGTTAGAATATCTTAATATCAGGGCAAGATGCGCACCTCAGGCGTCGGCTCTGGAGCTCCTCAACACCTGGGTCTATACAAGTGAACTCATGGTAAGAAGACACATTGTAGTCGACGTGACGACGGGCTGACTGATAACTCCTTCGCTTTAGGCGGGAGAGATCCGAAGACTGGACATTGTAGTGGGGTTTGGACGTGGTGTACACGTATCGTTCACGACCAGAAACGGGAACCGAAGATAGACAAGTAAATATTGACCTGATGGTATCCACAACTTATGTCAGTTCACGTTTTACGGCACAGGAGAAAGCTCACCAGGTTTCGTTATCGTTGCTCCCTTAACTGATTGGATTTTCGTCGGAGTTCACAGAAAGTTGCAATCTTCGACTACACAGCTCGAGCCGAAACGATAGATCAAATTTTCGCCGATGAAGTGACTCGGAATCGGAGGTATTGAACCAACGGAAATCGTCCAAATCTCGACTGGGATGGAACTTCAACCTCTTCGTCCCTGGTAAGTTTATGGAATGATTCAGATTGAGTAGCAAGATACGTCAAACGTGGATATAATCTGGGAGAAATGGCATGATTACGGTGAAAACCCAAGTAGAGTAGACAACGTACCCCATTCACTGCAAACCATCACCCGCTCCTCGTAGACTCAAATCCTCCATCATGCCAAAAATATCGTTTGACAGCTATCAAGGTATGCCTTGGAACTAGAAGAATATTTGAGGAACACGATCAGGAACTTTTTTCTTTTTTTTTTTTAATTTTTCATCTCTAGACACATACACACTTGTACTGACTCAAGTCTGATTGTCCAGGTCCGAAACATCGAACGTGGTCTGATGTTGATACAAGCATCAAAAGACACCAGCTCGAGGGAATGGGGGCGCAGTGGGGTGCAAAAGATGATGGTGGTCAAGAATCAAAGTGCCGCAGTCGCGGCGGCTGCTCCGCTCGCTTCTCAACTGTTCACATCCATCAACACCCTTTTCGTTCTAAAGGTCTTACCGGGTCAGCCAGGATCTAGTGTTAAACCAAAACAATGGACAGATTTGATTGGGTTTTAGAGCATCGGGTATATCTAGAGTACAAGTCGGCTCAGTAAATACAACGAGGTAAGCATGAATCCAAGCTTGCCGTATTGTAGCAACAAATTACTTACTACATCCAGTACTGTTGGCCCAAACCAAGCGGAATCGACTAACCATGCAATTAATCTCGGTCCACCCAACGGGGCCAAGTGCCTCGCTATTATCAATAACCCAGCTCCCAACGACCGAGCTGTAGTAACACTGGACATTCTGCCAAAGCCCAGCACAACTGTCTGTTGGGGTGCGTGACTACGATCAAGTTGAAACAAACCTCTAATAGCCTGGCTGGACCAAACATCGCATCCAGACTTCATGTCAACACATGGCTTTGTAGTCGAATACGCGATTTGGTAGCGTTGTAAAGCACGCTCGTACCATGTGTCGATTATATTAACATCGACGGCGCAGTCACTTTTTTCGTGGACCTTGGATTTGGTGGGAGTAGCGAAGGAGCTGGTTGCGATGATAATGCCGGTGAAGAGAGCAGTGAGTTTGAATTGCATGCTGTTGAGAGATTTGGGACCTGACTCGCGAACAGGAGAACAGTGACGAAGAGGGATGATCCGCCAAAAGCCCTTTTATACCTCGTATTGACTACATACCTTTCAAAGCGAGACGTTCTTGGTGAATGTGTGCTTATGGGTGAGGAAGTCGTACAAGGTTTGAGTGAGAGGAGTATAAGACTCATTAAATCAAAACCTCAAACGAGTTCCCGACGCTGATGTCTGTACTGGCTCTTATCTCACATGGTCCTCATACTTAGCTCACCTTGCCTGTATTTACTTTGCATTACGGAAGTGGAGGATCAATGCATAAGACCGGGGAGGCGCCCGCATAGCAGGACGACTACCACCGCCTAACTGGAGGTGTATCAGAATACGATGATCGCGCGTGCACCAACACCAGTCCCGAACATCTCCATGTCCAAAACACATTAATCCGGTGATTCTACGACTAACCGATCAAATTAAGTACTACTATCATTCCTGTCTGCGTCTCCATTCCCTGCTCCGCCTTCCTACCAAAAGACTCTGGCATGAACTCATACACCTCCCTGTTAGCGGTAGCTCAGCGTCAATAAGTTACAGACAATACGACAAAAGCTACACAAACCTATCAGTCAATGTCCTAAATCACTTGGTCACTAGCATAATCAAGTGGGCAGGGTTAGCTCTGTGCACGTTATCGTCACTGCTACACCAAACTGTTTTCATCAGTACTCATCTCGAAAGGAATAGCAAGTAAGAGAAGAGGAACACGTACTTCTCATGTGCCAGATGGAAATGACATTTTCAGCACGCGATATCGAAGCATTGACATATCCACCTGCACGCTTTGCGAGAAAAGAGAACGACATCGTCAACTGCCAGGCGAGACAGAGACTGATACAAGGCGGCGCGAACGATAAATCTGCATCATCGGAGTTGACTGGTGTCTCCAAGTATAACTCTCGGAGTCAATATCACCGGTAACGATGAGAGGGCAGGACCTGCGCAACTGAGCCCACACGAAAAACGGAAAAACGGCGTCGGCAATGCCAACCGCCAACCGCATCGTCATCGACTACCAGCTGCGGATGTATCGTCTAGAAGCGGGGAGTGTGTAGCTCGGCGGGGACACGGTCTGATGATCATGTCAAGCGAGCTGAAATACGATCAGACAAAGGCAGCCGAAGACCATTACACCCAATCTCTCAATCACGTTTCGCAAATATAAGGGCCTTTGGGTGCTGATAGCAGCAGTGCGAAGGGAATGCCGGTATTTCTCGTTCTAGATCCGTGAGACTGGGTTCCTGCGCTTTCGTCGGTGTCGGTGAAAATGATGGTGGTGAAAAGGGTCCGCCCGCAGCAGACTAATAGACCCTCTGAATAGTTGCGAAGAGGGTTGCATGAAGTAGCTAGCGGGCTTTTTATTCAGAAACTAGCAGCTACCTCGAACGTGCAGTCCAGATACCCCCGTTCCCAAAATGCGCCGAATTAACGATTCCGTGTAACAGGCAACGGACCCTGTAAAGTAAAGAGACTCGTTGCGGGCGTGCAGACGTAGTAGCACCCCCAATCCTGGTATGCATCAAACGGGCGGGCTTGGTATCCCGATCCAAGCCAGTGCAAAATGTGCAAAATGTGCAGGAAACCCATGGGTATTGCGTGGTGTTCTGCGGCGTTGGAAATAGATGGACCGAATCAACGGGTGCTGTTGGATCGGAGAGGTGTCAATCAATACTAGGGTATCATAATCGGAACCGCCCAAATCTCCAGACTCCAGATTCCCAAACAAACAAGGCGCAGAGAGGTAACGAGGCTCAAGAATAGCCAGATAAGATTAAGCTGCTAATACTAGTACGGAGTTGGTGCACATTTCACAACGCAAGAGATAAAGACACACACCTGGATTTCATTGCCACTACTCTTCTTTTCCAGGGAGGCGTTGGGCCAGCAAAGTCGTCCATCCGGCCTGCATGGATAGTTTCACAGCATCCTCTTTTCCGGCAGAATCTGACTAGCTTCCCCTATACGACAGTATATCATGGATGTAATCTAAGTTAAGATGTGTTGAGATGAAGACTCTAAACGGGTAGGCGACGTACCGCAAGATGCATCTCTCTTTGCCTCGTGAATCAGATTGCATTCCTTGTAATGGACTTGCGTACGCGCTATGGCTGCTGAGAATTAGATAGCAGCCACGAAGAAGGTTTCTGCCTCGGAAATGGTTCAGGCAAGACGGCGACTCCGAGTGGCAACCGGAGCTCAGGCACGTGCGGCGGCGAACCAATCAACCAATCAGAAGAGCCTCTGTCAAAAATAGCCGCCCGATTGCTTGACTTTAACGATCATAACGATTCCGACAGTGCGCCTTTGTTCATCTTATATTGACTACATAACGTGCTCAAAAGACGGGTTTTTTTCAGTAAAAAAAATTTCCACTAAAATGCCGCCACCACATCCGCCCGAGGAATCAGAGGTCAGTCTTCAAAAGTGTCAAGTTCTTTAGTTAAATCTTTGTTGGTCAGGATAAAATACCTAGTCCTCACGATCGTCTTGTTCGTCAAGCCACCGAGTTTTTACAGGAAAATTTCAGACAGCGAGATTCGGATGAAATCCTGAAAGTTCTCCGATGCCCGTTGCCTTCCTCTCTGGATGTCTCCCATCCCTCGAAAGATATTCTTCATACGTTTAGCTGTCTCATCTCGGCGCTGGCCCTGACCTGTGGCCCCAGAACGAGGTCCCCCACTTACACCATTTTTCCGACTCTATGGCCGCACATTTGCCGTTGGACAACGTTTTTCATACAAAAGTGTATCATCGAATCCATCCCTCGTACAGTCCAGGGCGTCCAACTTGTCGAACAAGTCATATATCTGGCGCAACTTGTCGCTGAGACTCCGCGAGCGGGTGTTATACCTGGTTTCAACGAGTCGAACCAACTTTCAGCACTCAAGCTGCACACCCCTCTGCTTATTCCATCCATGCTACACGCTGCAATCGTCTTGGCCGAATGTGGAAACCCATGGTTTGAATTGTTCATGTCGAATCTCCAGCCAGTCGACCAGAAAGACAGCGAAAAGTATTGGGTATCGGACATGAAAAAGTTATGTTCTCGATACGATATTCCTGCTTTGGCTCTTAGACTTCTCATCGAGGAGAATGGCAAAAAAGAGGGTGATGCGTATGTGTTATATGCTTCTATGGAGCTGTTTCACCTATCAGTCGTCGTCGTGACTGATGCCAAACCAGAGCCGATCTTTCGATCCCTCCTCGCCAAGAATCCAGTCAAATGGCTTGCACGTACCATGTCCTATATCGCCTCACATCTCCATGACCATCACGGTACAATTCGGGATCCTCAGGCACGACTACGCGCATATGCCACATTAAAATATTGTGCGCGACATATTGGTCTGTGTACCCGATACTTTGGTTATACCTGCGCCGTGGATGCACTAGATTGCCGACTTATCGTGTCTATGGCCAAAACCGCATACCTCCCCTTCCAAACAATGGCAGATCAAGTCCCACAGTCAGACCCGAACATTTTAATCGAACAATACGACACTCTTCTTAAAGCATTCCTTCCGCTACTCTTGTTTCGTTCGGTCGTCTATAGGATCCTAAAGGAGCTGGAGAAATTGAAGAGTCTTGGACTCTTGGACTTTGTCAGTCCGCTCGGCAGAGACGATCCATTTCAGAATTCTCTTAAAGATGTCATTGCATACGCGCGGAGCTACAAAAAAACCATCCATGAGTATGATCAAGGGCGGGCATGCTTGAATTCCCTGGTACGCGTACTAGATCTGTGTTCTCATATCTTGTTGACGAATTCGGTATTTGTCGTCCGGCTTTTTAGTGTCCTCATCCGGCTATGCCAGATCGAAAAGCCAAGCGTTGCTCTCGATGCCGGATAGCAATATATTGTTCTCGCGAGTGCCAGCGAGCAGATTGGAAAGTCAACCACAGGGATAAATGTTCACCTCCCCCTTTTCGAGGTAAGCATGTACGAGTTGCCCAGTCGAGCAGCTTATTCATTCACGGCTTCTTTTCTTCAGGTTTATCCAATCCAGTTTCAGAACTCGATATCGCATTTATCAAGGCCCACGTCAGGCAGACAGCCTTGAGATCACACAGGGAGGCTATCGAACGTATTATAACTCAAATCCGGGGTGAAGAGACGACTCGAGCTCGGACTCGGACTCGAAAGGACAGGGTCGGCATAATTCTCGACGTCAACGGCCATAGGTTTCCTTTTTCGTTCGGTATAGACACACTTGCAAATTGGTTGAAAGATTGCCCGTATCAAGGGGATGAATGGCGGGAACAAAGGGAAGAGGTAATCGCAGCTTTTTCAACGGTCAAACCGGACAGTGAAGTCTTGATCGTTGTCAATCTCCCTGGTTTGACCCGCCTTGGGTTGCTAACTTACAAGGAGGAGTTTTGACTCGAGAGTTGCATTGGTTGCGGGTAACATTATGACTCGCGTTGTCGTTTGGTACTCATTGCGGTGTAGTATGATTTGTACTCTGTCTTGACCATAGCACGATTCAACACGAATACATGGTGCAGTCTCATTCGATGATGTCAGCCTAAGCTAGAGTGAACAGTTCAGCCCAACATACGGACTTGAGATGATTTCGACTACATGATATATTCACGTCCGGCTCAAAAGTTACTGTAGATACGTATATATACGCTACGGTCATTTCAATACCAGATAGCAAAGGGGATTACAACGTCGTTTTACCCACGATACGAGAGTCAAACGCCTCCTTGTATATCAGCATTCCATGATGGGTCAAGTCTGGATAGTTGACAACAATCAATAATTCCTTATCCGGCTTAATAGTTGATAAGGCTGCAATCGCCTCTTGCCTTTTCTCCCGCCATTCATCTCCTGGGTGATCATCCAACCAGAGTGGAAGCGGCTTCAACTCAAAACAAAAAGGGAACTCGACAGCGCCGAATTCAAGAAGTATGCCCGTTCCGATTGCCTTTTCCCTTGTCCGTTTGTCCATCATAGCGTGTAAGATGTCCCCTCTCTGCGATTCCAAGGTTGTTAACCTGACATGGGCCTTTATGAACGCGAGATCGAGTTCAGTAACTGGATTGGGAAAGCCTAAACAACACTTTGTGAATGAGTTGTTCAGCTAGGACCCTTACCGAGTGAAATCGGTTTGCATCTCTTTCGGTGACGGAGCTTCCTGTCCATGCGTTGGCACTCACGGGAACAGTATATCGCGACTTGACACTGAGCGCAACGCTTGGCCTTTCGATCTGGCATAACTTGATGGGGACACTAGAGAAAAAAAAAGTTGATTTCATCGAACCGACGAAATAGCCACGCATACCCACGTACCAGAGCATTCAAGCATGGCCGTTCTTCATCAAACTTGCGAATGCTTGTTCTGTAATTGTGTGCCAATTCATTAATTTGTTTGAGAGCATCTCGGAATGGATCATTTGTGAGCACGTTGGGGATTCTAATGCTCCTGACCCTCTCGAGTTGCTTCAGGATCCGGTAGACGACTGAACGAAACACGAGGAAAGGCAGGAGGGCCGTGAGAAGAGAGCTATATTGGTCGGTTAATATAGTCACTTCTGATCCTGGTATCCTGTCAGATTGGAACGGGAGGTATGCGGTTTTGACCATGGTCACAAGAAGCTGGCAATCAAGCGCATCTGTGACGCAGGCATGACCCAAGTATGTGGTACAGAACCGAACATGATAGGCACACCCTCTCAATGTTTCAAATGCACGTTGCCAGTTATCGGTAGTAAGCATTGTGTGAAGATGTGAGGAGATGTATGACATGGTGCGTACGAGCCATTTGACCAAGTTTTTCAGGAGGAGAGTTCGATAGGTTGGCCCTGGGTTGCGGTCAGTCGCACGAGTGACTGCTAAATGAAATAGCTGCACAGAGGCGTGTAATACGTATATGTCGCATTCCGCTTTACCGTTCTCCTCAATGAGAAGTCTGAGAGCCAATGCAGGGATGTCGTATCGAGAACACAATTCCTTCACGTCTGATATCAGATGCTCCTCATCGTCTTCCTGGCCGATTTGCAAAAGACTCGAAATGAACAACTCGAACCATGGATTTCCGCGCTCGGCCAAGACGATCGCAGCATGTAACATGGTTGGGAAGAACAGAGGGGTATGCGCGCAGAGTGCTGAAAGTTGGTTCGATTCACCGTAAACCGGGGATGATACCTGATCGTGGAATTTGAGAGACCAATTGCACCAGATATATGACATGTTCGACAAATTCGACGCCCTGAATTGTATGCGGCAAAGAATCAATGATACAATTTTGGATAAGAAATGTTGTCCAGCGGCAAATGTGTGGCCACAGATCCCAAAAGATTGTGCGAGTGTGGGACCATCTTGTAAGGCTGGTAGCGGCCGCAAAGTGGAGGCAGTTGAATGTATGGAGAATCTCTTTTGAAGGACGGGAGACATCCAGAGATGAAGGAACAGGGGATGAAAGAGTTTTCAGGATTTCGTCCGAGTCTTGCTGTCGAAAGTTTGTCTGGAGAAATCTGGTGATTTGTTCAACACGACGATCACGGGGACAAAGCTTTCTATCCTGGAGGGGAGATTAATTTAGTGACCTTTCTGGAATATGATTTGATTGGTACACACTTTAGTATCCTCGCCCAGACTTTGGGATCGTTGTGGTGGCATGGTTAAGTTACGAAGGCAAGAAACGACCTGCCTTCTAGCTGCTCCTTCTGATTGGCTGGAGATTATCATCCAACACGTGCCTCGTTCATAAAAAATTCTGATCGGCAATCTTTCCAATTTCATCTTCCAAGCGTGACTGCAATCTTTCACCACTAACGGCACATACGAGGGACCATTATTATAAGGGACCCATGGCTAGATGTAGTCGAGAATCGGGACAGCCTGAAGGTGCAGATGAAGCGCAAATTTACCTAGCGCCGGCGGGTCCATTGTCTGCTTGCCAAGACAGCTCTCACTATGAAGCCCGCGTTGTCTGTTCCAGGTATGAGTCTCGAGAGACTCATACCCGGAAACGTGGAGCATCTGGTTCCATGTGTTGCGGTGAGTTACCTATTCTTTCAATCTTTGTGTCAGACTGTCTTTCAAAGTGATGGTCCAAAAAGTCAATTTGAATAAAGCTTTCCTCACTCTCAGAGCGTTTGTTTTGTTCTCTAACTAGCATGGCTAAAGTTGATTGACCGGTCCTCCAGGATTCTCAACATTTGAACGACAACCCGTGCAAGCATTTTAAGCAAGTGCATAAAAGTGCATAATCCGGACTGAGGAAACGAAGGATTCAAACGACGTCGGCGTCACCATCTTCCTAATGAATCATCTTATTAAAGACCAAAAGGTAAGCATGAAATCTAGACTCACCGTACTTATTTAAACTCGACACCCAAGATTATTAGCCCAAACCTCACGGAATTGACCCGTCATACAATTAATCTGGGCCCACCCAGCAGGACCGAGTGCTTCGCTATCTTCAATAACCCAACTCCCGACAAGCGAATTGTAGTAACACTGGAAATTTTGCTGGAGTCCGGCACATTTGTCTATCGAGGTTGGTCAACAAAAGATTAAAAAAACAGAGAAGGATACTTGCCTTTAATGCTCTGATCTAACCAAGCACTACAACCGGACGCCATGTCAACATCTGGCTTGGTAGTCGAATAGGCGATATGGTAGCGTCTAAGGAAATTTTCGTTGTATTGGGTGATTATACTGGCGTTGACAACGCAGTCATCACGTTTCTCGACGGCTTCGGGCTCGCCGGTGGGAGCAGCCAAGGAGCTGGCTGCGAGGATGATGGCGGTAAAGAGAGTAGTGAGTTTGAGTTGCATGTTGAGTGAAGAAAGGGATTCAAATCGAGTCCTCTTTATACTTGAGCCCTGTGTATACTTTTTAAGATGAAACGATCATATCGACAGGCGGCGTGTTTGTTTAATGGACGAGAAACTAGTACAATATTTGAGCCAGAGGCGCAACATTACCAACTAGCAAAACTTTACCGCCAACAGGCTCCGATGGACATTCATTTTCCTCCGCGCCCATAACTCAATTTAAATGTATTCAAATTTGATAATAGTGGTAAGTAGAGGTTAAGTGCTTGCAACACATCGGCGACGCGAGTTTGCCATGGGCGTAACGCCAATTCCTTTTGCTCACAAATACTTCCATTACCAGTACTATGTAGATGGTTTCAACGTAGATATCCCTACATGTACTCGAAAAAAAGGCGGATCACATCATCTCACCCAACTTGCGAGATTGATTGGATTCAGACACCGACGGCCTGAAGACTCGACGCCTGCATAATAGGATCGCCACCGCCCAGCTGGAGGGCGTCAATGAAGAGGAATTAAAGGAGGTGCCTCCCATGGGCTCGGGGGCGGCCTTCCTTCACTATATGCCCGTTTCGCCTTCTCTTGAGCATTGACGTCCTTTGTAACAAGATGACATTTCGACAGCTGCTGCGAATAGAATGGTCAGAATGGTTCTGTTCGGCGTTTCGGAGACAGATGAAATGAGCGAGCGCCTATTTTTGACAAGCGCGGCAGCGACTGATTTGCTCAGCTTGCTGTGCTCTTTGTTGCCTGCCACGACGACGACAGGAACCAGTCCGCCGCTATCATGCCCCCCCACACGGGCTATACCTCACTCTCTACAGAAGATAGCGACGACATCGACGCCGCTTCAACCCTCGCTCCTTCCATCAAATCCACAAAATCCAGTATCTCTCCCAAACCAACTTTACCTATATACTACGGCGAAGGTCCTTTTGATCCCCCTTCTTCAGATAGCGGTAGTGAAGAAGAAGAGGAAGAATTACTCACTAAAGCACCTGGTAGTCCTTCATACGCCGAACTAGGACATCCAAATGGCAAACCAAACCAACGCCAACGACCCAACGGTATCCGATACCTTCTCACCAGTATCATCTCCCTCATCCTTCTCTCATGTCTAATCGGTATCATTGCTGCACATACATACAGTGGATCCAATACCTACCTCCGAAATAGCAACAAGGGTTTCAAGAAGATTACCATGGATGCTCTATGGAACGGAACATTCTACGCTCCCCGTGTTTCCGTCGAATGGGTCGCGGAAGCAGGTGATGGTGTATTCAGCGTCGAGAAAGGATCTAAAATCCTCTTGATCGATTTGAAGAGTAATACCACCAAAGATTTGGTTGATAGGAAGGATATAAAGGACGAACAAGGGAATATGGTCTTGTTCAATAACGGAGATTGGTCGTTGAGTCCAGACGGGGAGTGGTTGCTCGTAAAGGCTGATTATCAAAAGGCAAGTCGTACGTTCCCTTCTCTCTACGATATGTGGACTAACACGCCTCCCGACAGCAATGGCGACACTCCTCCTTTGGCAACTACTACATCCACTCCCTCACAACACACACCACACACCCCATCACTCCACCCACACACCCACCTACCACATCCTACGCATCTTGGTCTCCCTCTTCCCAAGCAGCATCCCTCGTCTTTATTCAATCCAACGACCTATACTACCTCCCATCCGCATTACCCAACACCTCTCCTATACGTATTACCCAAACAGGAAACGCAACCCGGTTCAACGGTGTACCAGATTGGGTTTATGAAGAAGAGGTGTTCAGCTCTGATTTCGCGGTTTGGTGGGCTCCTGGAGGTGATAAAGTGGTTTATCTCGAGTTTGATGAGACGGACGTTAGTCGTTTCTCCCTCGCCTTTTTTGTTTTCTTTTGACACGGTTGCTAACGATGCCGACGCCCACAGGTACCCGAATTCACATTCCCAATATACAACCCCACCAACGACGCACACACCGTCAACCCCTACACTTCATCCGTTACCATGCGGTACCCCAAACCCGGATACCCAAATCCAATCGTCAATGTCCATCTTGTCGGTTTACCGACCTCACCTACATCAACAGAGTTTACAGATGTAGAGTTGGGTTGGCAAGATCGTAAACCGAGGAACGATAGTGTGATTATGGAAGTGGCGTGGGTGAATGAGAATGAGTTGATTGTTAAGGAGGTTAATAGGAACGCGGATGATGGGAGAGTGGTGTATTTCGATTTTTCGTCTAGAAATGGGGTGCAGGAGGTGCAAGGAAAGGTAACGAGGAAATTGGGTAAAGATGGGGAAGAAGGGGATGAAGGGTGGATTGAGAGTGTACGTACACCGTCCTCGCTCGCCTCACACTTTTCATTTTGTTTGCGTGCTCACCCGCGAGTAGAATCAAAATATCCACCCTATACCGAGTCTAAACGCCTACCTCGACGTTTTACCCACCAAACAAGGTTTCAACCATATCGCGCTCTTTTCTCCACCGGATAGTGGGGAACCCAAATGGATTACCCAAGGAGAGTGGGAGGTTGTTGGAGGTGTCAAGGGGGTTGACGAGGAGAAGGGTTTGGTGTACGTTCCTTGTCTTTTCTTTGTTTCTCTTTTTTTTGGGGGGGCTAACGGTCGGCGCGTTGGGTTAGGTACTTTGAATCCACAAAGCAAAGTTCCGTCGAAAGACATTTATACTCTGCTTCGTTGTCCACGTCACCACAAGAACCAACCTGGATAACAAAATCCTACGTCTCCGGTACAGGCACAGAAAGCATCCTCCAAGACGGCGAAGTAATCGAACAAGGCTATTTCTCGACGGATTTTAGTCCTCAAGCCGGATTCCACGTTCTGAGTTATCTAGGTCCGGGGGTGCCTTGGCAAAAGGTTCTGTCGACAAATGATAGTGGTAGGTTTTTCCCTCCCTTCATTGTTGTTACGCAATGACTAACGATGATGTTAGATTGGGAATACATCCTAAATATGAACGAAGCATTGGCCAACGTCACACGAGAATACGAATCTCCTACTGTTGTTCATGGAAGTATCACCATCGACGGATACGATCTCAACACGATCGAATTTCGCCCCCCATCACCCAAATTTGATGATTCGGGTCGAACCAAATACGCTGTCCTTTTCCATGTGTATGGAGGTCCGGCAAGTCAGACTGTGGATACGATATGGAGAAGAGGTTGGGATGATTATTTGGTTTGTGAGTTGGGGTATGTGGTGGTTGTTGTTGATGGGAGGTGCGTTTGTGTGTTTTTTGGGACGTTTTGGGCGCTGATGTCGGCGCTTTACAGGGGAACAGGATATAAAGGGCGTAAATTGAGGAATCCGGTTAAAGGAAATCTTGGGTTTTGGGAGGGAAGGGATCAGGTTGAGGCTGCTAGGTGAGTGGGTGGGTTTCTTGATCTTTTTTGTTTTGTTTTCTTTTTGCTGCGTGTTGCTTCGGAGAGAGGGAGACCAAAGGCGACATGGATATGGATAGCTGGTGGATTGCATAAGATGCACACACGCAACCGATGGTGTTGTGCCCTCGATATCTGGTGTTTTGGTTCGGAGTTTGGGTAAGTGATGGCGAGTTCACTTTCTTTACGCTTGAGTAATTCTTTCTTACCTCCGGTTTACAGCTTCTACCCTCTATCCCAGCGTCGTCGTCGTTCAATGCCTCGGGTGCCGTGAAAAGACAGAAGACAGGTCGTGCAGGCTTGGGAATGTTTTTGAAGTACGTGGAATCTTTTTACGCCCGAGCTTTTTTTTTTTACTTCCGGTTCATAGCCTCCATCCTCTACCCTCTACCCTCTACCCTCTACCCTCTACCCTCTACCCTCTACCCTCTACCCTCTACCCTCTACCCTCTGTCCTCGAACCCAGTATCGTCCGTGTCACCGTGACCAAGACGAAGACGAATGTTTGGTTGCAAGCTACGAGCACCCCGAATCTGCGCATCCCGTATGTTGCGATATACGGAGCTCCAGATCTGATCTGCGAGGAGAATACATCCATCAGAGGCGGGCAGATACCTCTCTCTCCCTGGTTCCGGGTACGGCGTTACTACCATCGCTCTCAAACACAAACGCGGTTCCTTCCCTTGAAGTTTGGGAGACGAAGATGTACCTAACCCATACCCGATACTCGATACCAATACACCACCCACGTCGCTCTCAAACACGGCGCCTTGGGTCAGGTCTTAGGGTAGACAGTACCACTACCCTTGGAGTTTGCACCTACCCGATACCAACACCTCTCCCGTCGGCGTGGGTTCAGCATCAGATACATCCGGCACGTACTGGGCAACATCCGGCGTTGCGATATGGATACCTGGCTTTCAAGTAGTTCACGTTGGTTTACACGAGCGAATTTGTTACGCAGGCAGGCAGATTACCTCTCGGTATCGGGTACGGCGTTTGGTACCTACATCATTCTCAAATACAAACGTGGCGCCTTGGCTTTGGAGCCTGGAGACGAATATACATTGCCTCCTCGATAACATCTCTTCCGTCGGGGGTGAGATTTGTGTAATACGCCCGACGTTTGGTCTCCGAGACGGGATACGTAGGATCCGTTCTACCGAGCGCTCAAGTTTGGGTGGTGGGTACGTAGCGAGAGAAAGGCATGGGCTAGCACATCCCTCACTCGCTCGTTCCAGAGGTGGTGGTGCCCCTCGCTGCATCCAGTATACCTGTCCAATTCACAGCGGCCAGCGATCTACCGTCGGATGCTTTTCCCTTCTCCTGCTACCAATGGTTTTGGGAAGAGAGGTTGTCGGCGCCTTGAGCGCTTTGGGTCATTATAGGGAGATGGTGTTTGACCGAGCGCCGTCTCTGATGGTGTTGCGATACCGAGGCTGGCTTGCCTACGCCCAGCCCACCAAGGCAGGGTAAGCTTCGAGATTGGCGGGTGGGCAAATATACTGGGTTTGGGGTTCCGAGACGAAGGGATAGAGGACATGGGCAAAAGACACATCTTGCGATACGCGATACGCCAACGTCTGGCATGGCTCAACTTCAGATACGCCCCGAGAGACGTGTCCAGCATTCGCGCCCAGGAATGTCGCCTGTGTTTGTCCCAGGGTATGTGGTGACAAGGTATCCCAACGCCAGCCAGCACCTTTCTCATTCCCCGAGTACTCCTACGAGGTGATCCAATTCACAACAGCAGCAGCCTCTACCCCCGTGATGAATACCTCTCCCCAACGCCAAGAAGAGAGGTGCCGGTACCGCTACGTACACGTTCGGGGGTCGACATCTGGAGATTGATACCAATCATCAAGAACCACGACCCATAGTTCTGGGTACCATGACTGGGTTTGGAGACGCGGATCTACTAAAGCATCTCAAGTCCACATCCCCATAGCGGGATTCTCCTTGTTACGCGAATTTGGACAACGCAGATCTGCCAAAGCTCCACTTTGCCACAACCCCCGGTAGCGGTGTTTACGAGTTTTTTGTTTTGTTCCTGTCGCTTGTTACGCGCAGGGTTTGGGAAACACAGATCTGCCCAAAACTCCATCTCGCATCTGGCACCCTTTTCACAGGGTCCGTTACACCAGTAACGCGGAACCCCCAACTTGGCGCGTTTTGGGGAGAGGGGTTGGCTACTCATTCAAGGAGCTGGGTTTGGGAAACGCAGATCCCATACAGTTGGTACATCTCGATAACCCCACCCTCTTCACAGGGCTCCAACTTTTGGCGCGAGTTATCCGGACTGCATGTTCAGGATACCAAGTCCATTTGGCACGCCAGGATCCTCTTCACGATTGTTCACGGGGTCTGTTGCCCGATATGCAGAGCCCTCAACTTGATACGTTCCGGGTGTATGGACTGCACTTTTGAGGTGCTGTTAATCTTCGGATACCAAGCCCATTTGTCACATCTTGTCGTGCCAGCTACCGCCTGCACCCTCCCCACGAGTATTCACAGGATCTGTCGCTTGTTATGCAGAAGCCTCGACTTGATGCATTCCAGGTGTCTGGACTGCACTTTTGAGGTGCTGTTACCTTTCGGATACCAAGCCCATTTGGCACATTTTTTTTGTTGTGCCAGCTACTGCCTGCACCTTCTTCATGACAGCTCACAAGGTCTTACCTGTTGCGGATGAAGTCCCGAAACCACCGTCATTTCCACCAATGCAGGAGAAAAGACCAGGCCGCTTGCCCAGCACCATTTAGGGCAGAGGGGTACCGGTACCGTAGAGTCCGAGTCTGAACCCGCCATGCTGCCTGTTCACGGGGTCTATCGCTTGCCGTGGATCAACACCGAAAATTACCATCATTCTCAGCAACACCGACGAGAGCGCAGGCACCGAGCATCACACATCTAATCAAGTTTCGGTTGCGAATGTGTGCTCATTCGCCTGCAACACTCAATTGCCTCCTAGATTCACAGTGATGGTACAAACGGGGTACAAACTGGGTACACCGGCTTGCTACTTCATTGTTTAGTTTGCGAATGAGGATATCGGGTGTACTGCTCTGCTGCCCGATCAGAGTTCAGCTCGCCTGTTTCTTGTAATATGATCACCAGGTCAAAGGGTTCTTGCTGTCCAAGTTACAGGTTCATGGCAGGCAGCCAACGACGATGTGGTTGGCATTACCGACGCAGCTTTCATTCTTTGCATTATTACCGGCTATATCAGGTCCGAAAGTCGTAATCGGAGACACCAATCAACTCCGATGATATAGGACACCGCCTTGGTCTCTCCTGGCAGTTGATAATTTCAGAGCAGGTGTCGATCCTGCTTCTTCCTTTTTCACTTCACCTTTCTCGGACATAGCATTTTCCTGTTCACCCATTCGCCTTGCTCTTCTCGCTCACCTGTAACGTAACTAACCCACCCTTTTTCTCCACAGACAATGGGCCTCCAAATCATACGTCGACCCCAAACGAATCGGTATCTGGGGGTGGTCATATGGTGGCTTTATGGCTTCCAAAGTCCTCGAAATGAATGAGGGTATACATTCGTTGGGTATCAGTGTTGCGCCTGTGACTAGTTGGTTGATGTACGGTGCGTTTCCTACATCTTCCTTTCTGTTATCGCTCGACCTGAATTGGCGGTATACAGACTCGATATACACCGAACGGTACATGAACCTCCCTGAGCTTAACCCAGGTGGATATGTCAATGCTTCGATATCACACGTTGAAGGGTTCAAGAATGCCAATTTCCTCCTTGCACATGGAAGGTACGTCCTTATCTTTCTTCGTAGAACTTTTTAATCCATACTAACGAAAACGATTGACGTAGTGGCGATGATAACGTGCACTACGCTAACTCTGCCCACCTGATTGATATGCTGACAAGTGAGCAAGTGAGAGGGTGGAGGTTTAGGATGTTTACTGATAGGTTTGTGTCATTTTCGTGTCTTCTGTAACACGTCCTAACGTTGAACTACGATTACAGTGACCATTCGATAACTAAACGAGGCGGTAACAGGGAAGTGTACGAGTTTATGACAGAGTTTTTGGTAGAGAAGTGGGGCAAGGGAGGTAGACGGAGGGGATGGTAGTAGTCCTTGATACTGACCCGACTGGATACTTGATAGAATTATTGAACTAGTCGCTTATTTATGCTGTTTTTGGACATGGGATCGGTTTATTCAGTTTGTTGACCTTCATGCCCGAGAGGATTACAGTATTGTACTTTAATATGCCGCCAGTTGGGCGGTGGTGCTACGCAAGTGTCTCTGACAGGTACGTGTGCTCTTTAGAACATCTACTGCACACTTATACAGGGATCAGGCGTCACGCCCATGGCGCCGACTTTGTGTGGCGCTCAGTTATGTGTTTTTGTGCCGCGCTGTGTCCCAAGCACTATCCTCCAATTCCATAATCAAAATTGAATACAAGCAAATGGGTTATAAGGAATTTCTATAGACGAACCAGCGCGGGCATCAGCGCGGAGGAGGAAAAGTCCATCGGAGCCCGTCAGTTGTTTCAAGTTTTAATGCTTCAATACTTCGGAGTTAACAACGAGCCCTAATACTACGCCTCTTGCCCGAACCTTGTACAAGTTTCTCGTCTATTCGGCTGGGCGAATATATGTCAAGGCTCAATACCATTTCAATCTCATCTTGAAAGGTATGTAGTAGACAATGGGAAGTATAAAAGGGCTCTCAGTGGGTCCCTGTTCTTCACTGTTCTCCTCTCCTCGAGTCAGCTCTTCTAACTCTCAACTCTTTCAACAACATGCAACTCAAACTCACTGTTCTCTTTACCGCTATTGCTCTCGCGACTAGCTCCTTGGCCGCCCCCACAGAGTCCGAGGCCGTCGAGAAACGTGACTGCGTCGTCAACGCCAGTATAATCGACCAATGGAACGAAGGTGTTTGGCGACGCTACCGCGTCGCATACTCCACTACCAAGCCAGGCGTTGACATGGCATCTGGCTGCGGTGCTTGGTTCGATCAAGGCATTAGAAGCAAGTTTCTTTATAACTCCTTTATTGATTATTTATTGACCGACCGGGGTCTGAATAGACAATTGTGCTGGACTATGGCACAACGTCCAGTGTTACTACAACTCGGTCGTTGGAAGCTGGGTTATCGATGACGACGAGGCAGTTGGACCCGTTGGGTGGGACCAGATCAATTGTATCACAGGCCAATTCCGCGGGGTTTGGGCCAACAGCCTTGGGTGCAGAGCCTGAGTCTGAGTGATCCAACATATGGTGAGCCTATGTTGCTTGTTTTGCAGTCAATCTTTACTCAGACGACTTTCTAGACACTCGAATTACCTGACTGATTTGGCAATACTGCTAGATTTTGTTTGTGAACCTTTGTGTTGTTTACTTGCTTGAAATAGTATGTTTGAAATGTTTGCCTAAGCCATAAAGGAGCTACGTTGAAATTGGAACTTGAATAACACTGTAGCAGCGTCACCAGTACCTACTCTGATACTAGGAAATATTCCTGAACTGCTGTCTCGAGCAGAAAATTGTCATCTTTTCTTTCCGTTCACATCTCGGACTCACTAATTAAACCTAAATGCCCTACTGTCCTTTTCCAAAAACTGCCAAACAACCCTCTGCTTCCATCCCTTCTCTTTCTACCCATCCAATGTCAACGGAAACATATCAACGACACCCAACACCGTCACGTCATGCGCTATCATCAAGAACACATCTGGGTCTGCCTCCAGCACTCCTAACGCTCGCTGCGACTCAATCGGGCTCTTTATGTACACATACGTGAAATCCGAATACAAGAGTACAGCATCAGCTACGGTTTGGTACGATATCACTACCTGATCCAATGATCAATGTTTTAGAAGGCGGAAACTTGGACATATCGCCTATAATATCATCGTGAGCGCTACCACCCAAACGCATATAGAAAAAAGAATAACTACCTATACGATCCATATATGGGTATGACTAGGAAAACCTCGGTAAGTATTCATAACTCCACCGCCAAAGTTACCTCACATACATCCAAATAACCGTATCGATATCATCAGACCTAACACCTTCAGCGCTCAGCTGCAAGTTCACAACATCTTTCTCAACCTTCATATTGAATCCCGGTAGCATTGAGCCAAACTGAGAGCTAAAAGTGCGGGAGATAGCTTGTCCATGTCTTCCCGAGGTCCAAGAGCAAACATGATACGCTTCTTCTCTAT
Organism: Moniliophthora roreri; assembly: GCA_001466705.2. Lineage (NCBI taxonomy): Eukaryota > Fungi > Basidiomycota > Agaricomycetes > Agaricales > Marasmiaceae > Moniliophthora > Moniliophthora roreri. The sequence goes on along the minus strand of LATX02000100.1, from coordinate 724,844 downwards.
CGGGGAGTACGGGTTCTAGAAAAATAACTGCCGGAACCACGGAGTCGTCGGTGGTGACATTGATGCAGCGGATGGATACGGTAGATGACGAGGGTGGGATAGTGTCGTGAATGGAAGGCATGATGCAGAAGAATGGTAAGAGTTCTCAATGTCAATGTCGAGAATACTCACAGCGAACAATCTCTATGGGTGTTGCCTTCGGTCGACCGAGCCCAAGACTGAGCACATTTTAGTCATCTTTGGGGTTCATACGTACTTGTCTTCAGTTGGAATCCGTTCAACCACCTCGTAAACATCTATCAGGCGCTATGTAAGTCGAGAAGAATAGCTGCGGACTGTTACCAACTCTATAATCCAGAGTAGAGCGAGGATGCGAGTGCGATACGACGGAAATTGAATGAAAAAACGCAAGTATATATCATTTTCGACAGCTGCGACTCAAGGTCTGGCATTGCGCAGAATTAGAAGGGTACGCGGAGGTTGAGGTAATTGACCTGAAGTCTTCCTTGACTATGGGGATTCTCGGAGAAGGTGAGTCAAAGGTCCATAATCCTCCCTTAGCGAGCAATGTGGTGGATGCGATTCGGTGTGAAAGGGTCGTATTCTGTTTAGTGACCGCGATTAGAATCAATGAACTTGCTGGCGTTAGACGCGGATTGTACCATCACGGACACTCTTCTACGCACATATCAAGTGAGAGAACGAGTGTTCGCTGAGACTTGTAGAATGAATAGTCAGTTCCATGGAGGAGAAATTGCCGATTCGTATGCTTATGCACTTTGCTGAGACCAGGTTTAGATGTTTGCGGTAGACGAGATGTCGTGGCACTGGGCAAGGGCAATTCGAACAGGGTGGCCCAATCAGGCAAGTGCTGACAAAGAGACGCGTGCATCACGAACTGCGGCGACACCAGTCCACCATCGATCTTTCTTCACGTCTCATTGGACCGAGAAACGCTCTTCGCATCGTAAACTTATTGAATGTAGGTCATTTATTTGATGAACGGTATACAAGCCATGCCCACATATTGATCTTATTTAATCTTCAGATACTTGAAAACCAGGATGAAGGGATTTATCGATTCCATTATCGCCAGTGCAAGGCGCATAGGACTCCAAATTCCTGTCAAAGCGTTGGCCGTTTCTTGCTGCTCAACCTTGATCCATATCGGTTCTCACCTCTCTGCCTATCCTCATACTTCCAATACCCGTATTTCCACCGTTCGTGAGGCCAGGAAATGAAACTTCTATTTACGTGGCTGTCATAGCGGGGTTTACTTGCCACTTACTGACTCGAAATTTGCAGCCATCGTCTGGTGATGCTCTTCCTGAGGCAGTGCATTTTACTCTCAAAGTGTTGAATAGCTCTTCGCAAGAAACACGTTGTTGATTGGGGATACATCATGGTACTCGATAATTCCATTGTGTGAGTTTCTTCGTATCTACTGAATCAAAGAAGCCAACCTCCAGACTGGTATTGTAGCCTTATTTTTCATGAGGTGTCCGGATTTCGCTCAGAGTTATCACCTACAGCTCTCAGGCGGAGGATATGCGGGAAGTATATAGCTGTACACCAAAACTTGTGTCTGGCATCGGAATGTCATCAGGCCCTCTGACCTGACTTTCTAGTATATTTGCCTTCTTAGCGCTGATTGTCAAAAAGACTTCCATTTGATGGCAAACCCTAGATTTTTAGCATGAGCTATCATATTCATGTGACAAGGGTGAGCGCTTAATCACCAATCGGAGTTCTTCTGTTGACGTCCAACCAATGAGGAGCTCAACCCTCTTATGTCAGGCATGACTTTGCGCAGCCTCTCAGGCGCTGAGGAAGATATCCGCGTTCTCCGCTATTTCCATCATCGCCAGGAGTTCAAACGTAAGGTATCACTTGAGCGTTTATGGGCGTTTACAATTGTGGTGAATCATTACGATTCTCCAATTCTACTTGCAAACCTTGATTATAACAATCAACTTCTAGCGCTTCGTCTTACCTCTTCGCTGCCCCGCTCAACATAACCCATCTGTCAAAAAAATTAAGGTCTCGGCGCTTGTCTGTCCACTGGTGTTATAGCTGTTTAATCTGACTCACAAAGCTGTATCTTCGAAAGCTCCACTTCGACTGACGGACGGAGATTTGTCGTAGTCCGATTTATCCTTCTTCGACACACCCCATATAAGGCCCGCGCTTAGCGCTATATTCCTGCCTTCTCCCTCCCCCAGTATCTGGTATACATCATGGAGGCTTTCAAGAGCATCCTCTCACCCTTGGTAACAAATACCAGTCCTATACAAGACACTCTAGTAGGCTTTTGGCGTGAACTAATACCATTTTATTCGCTCATTGTTCCGCGTCACCCCGTAGAAATTGGTCGTCATCGGAGGAACTGTAGAAACTGCTCGTAGAGTGTCGATATCAGCATGGAACGGATTCATTGATTGTGAGTCGTCGTACGTTGCATAACACGCGTAACTCATCAGTGGCACATAGCTTTCTTTCTCACCGCTCACTTTAACCAAGAAGACTATCCCTATGACTGGTACGCTCTTTTTCCAGAATTGAAGCTTCTTTCTCATCCCGTGTTCACACCTTCTGTACGCATAGGTTGATGCACTGGCTGTCAAAGGTATTGGTTCCTAGACCCCTTTTGTCCCGTCTCCATGATTGATGTGCCAAACTTAGCAACCCGCTTGGGGACGTAGTCAGGAGTTCGAGACCAATACGCGCTCCGCAGGACGGTCTGGCATTACACAGTCAACTGCGGGCGATTTGGAAGATGAGGAGCAAAATGACGAGACACTTGTCCACGGTCGTCGGACGCGTAAGGTGGCGTTTATGCCGTTTCATTCCAATTCCCATGCCCTCGAGACTCACTCTCTTCTTCCCAGGTCCCATTTACTACCGCGGTCATTGGCTCAGGGTAAGTCGAGATACTCTTCTTAATAATAATCATTAGCAATGTTGTGCGTAGATAACCAGGACCCCTGATAATGGACGCGGCGCGTCGATAGACGTCAGGTATGATTTCACATTTCCGTGTGCTCCGCCGATACTCAAGGCTAACTGCTATCCCCTTCCCTTCATATTACTAGCGTGGTAGCCCGCAACAACGACATTATCAAGAAACTTGTACTCGATGCGAAACGGGAATACGAGAAGGATGCGGCTAAGCATCACGTCCAGGCTGATACGTAAGTCCAAGTTTCCCGCTTGGTATGTACCTCGTGACTCAATCTCAATCCATTCAAATTTTTAAGCCGGTCATCTCATCCTTATCGTCCCACCATGGCACATCAAGGAGACCCCAATAGCAAAGGAACTGGATCCTCAGATAACTTTACGACCCGCAACGAGGGAAATTACAACATCACGATGAATGGTGGCTTGCGTATGTGGTTTTTCGTATCTTTGTTCATCTCGAAGCCTGATCAACTTCTTTTGCCCTAGATTTTCATTATCCCGACACTTCTGAAGTTATCAACCGGCTACCGGACAATATAACATCCCGGACCATTAACAACCTCAGCACCCTTGCCGACCTCGCTGACCTTTCCGACCTTTCCGACCTATCCGACCTATCCGACCTATCCGACCTCTCCGACCTTTCTGACCTTTCTGAACTCTCCAATTTCACTGGAACTTCCGACCTCTCCAAACTTTTCAGCTTAATTTCCAAACTCGCTAGGCTATCGAGATTGTCGAGGTTATCGAAACTTGCCAATCTCGGTAACTTGATCCTCTCAAAACTATCCACACTCCCCGGGCTCGTTGCAGATGCGTCCGGTCTCCCCAACTTATTTGCTGGCCTATCCTGTCTCTCCAGTTTATCCAGCCTCTCCGCCCTCTCTGGTCTATCCGGTCTTTCCGCTGTATCCAGCATCGGCCTCTCCGCTCTGTCCAGCTTAGCCAGTCTTTCTGGCTTATCAGGTCTATCTGGCCTTTCTGGTCTTTCGTGTTTGTCTTCTCTTGTTAGCTAAGCGTATTTATCTTTGAGATACAGTAAGCACGACATGGAACCTTTCGGCATGGTTTATGGATTAACGGTTACACTTGCATATACCCTTTTTTTTAATGACATACAGAAAACAAGCCTCTCCTCTATCTCTTTCCCTGTTCATATTCTCCTCTATCAGAGCTCTGCGTCCTAGTTATTTTATAATTCTAGAGTCTTACATCCTGTTGTCAGTATACACTATCATTATCGGCACCGTGTCAACTATCGTCAATATAATGACCTTCTGAATAGTTTATGCACCAGGATTCAGACAAAAATGTTATCGTACGAGCAACCCAGTTGGATGAATGGTGTGTATGTGGTGATCCAGTGGGAACGGAAGACCCGCCGCGGCTCTTTCATCATTACCACCATCACATACTCAGGCTCTTCAAGTCATGCAAATGGGCTGCACGGTCATCAGAGAGCACAAAATGAACCCAAAAAGAGCTGGAAGGGTTACAGCTACGCAGTAGTCGACCGACGGATTTTCTTTTTTAATATGGTGCGTACCCTATACCTTCACTAAACGCCTACCTCGGACGTTTTACTCATCAAGCAAGGTTTCAACCATATCGCGCTTTTTTCTCCACCGGATAGTGGGGAATGCAAATGGATTACCCAAGGAGAGTGGGAGGTTGTTGGGGGTGTCAAGGGGGTTGATGAGGAGAGGGGTGCCGTGTACGTTGTGATTTCTTTCGTTTCCTTTTTGCTAATGCTAACGGTGCGTTGAGTCAGGTATTTTGAATTCCACAAAACAAAATTCCATCAAGAGGTACTTGTATTCAGCCTCGTTGTCTACGCCACCACAAGGACCAACCTGGTTAACAAAATCCTACGTCTCCGGCACAGAAAGCATCCTCCAAGACGGCGGAATAATTGAACAAGAATATTTCTTGACAGATTTTAGTCCTCAAGCCGGATTCCACGTGTTGAGTTATCTAGGTCCGGGGGTACCTTGGCAAAAAGGTTCTGTCGACGAAGGATAGTGGTACGCGTGTTTTCCTCTTTCACTTTTTGCTGGCTAATGACGATGTAGATTGGGAATACGTCCTAAATATGAACGAAGCATTGGCCAGGATCACACGAGAATACGAATCCCCGACTATTGCTCACGGAAGTATCACCATCGACGGATACAATCTCAACACAATGGAACTCTGACCCCCCCAGCACCCAAATTCGACGATTCAGGTCGAACCAAATACGCTGTCCTTTTCCACGTGTCCGGAGGTGCATCAAGTCAGACTGTAGATACGATATGCAGAAGGGGGTAGGATGATTATTTGATGGGAGGTGCGTGCTTTTTTTTTTTGTCCTCGCTCGTTCTCGTTCTGGGTTTTTGGGTGTTGATGCGTTTTTGTAGGGGAACAGGATTTAAAGGACGTAAATTGAGGGATCAGATTGAGGCCGCTAGGCGAGTAGGTTACTTTCTTTGCTTTCTCGATCTTTTTTTTTTTTGTGGGGGGGGGGGATGTTCTTCTGGGCGTGTCGCTTCGGAGAGAGACCAAAGGCGAATGCGCTGTTGCGATATGGATATAGATGGCTGGCGGGTTGGATGAAGTGCACACACCCGATGGTGTGGCCCTCGATATCTGGTGTTTTGAAGTTTGGAGTTTTGGGTAAGTGATGACAAGTCATTTTGTCTTACGCTCGAGCGATCTTATTTCTCTTTCACAGCTTCTACCCTCTATCCCAGTGTCGTCGTTGTCCAATGCCTCGGATGCCGTGAAAAGACAAAAAACACATCGTGCGGGGCTCGGGAATGTTTTTGGGGTACGTGTAGTTTTTTTTTACGCCTGGGCATATTTTTTCAATTCCGGTTCAGTCTCCGTCCTCTACCCTCTATCCTCTATTCCAGTGTCGTCCGTGTCACCGTTACCAAGATGAAGACGAATGTTTGGTTGCAAGCTACGAGTCCCCAGAATCTGCGCACCTCGCGTGTTACGATAGGGAGCCCCAGTTCTGATCTGCAAGGAGAATACACCCGTCGGAGGTGGGCAGATACCTCTCTGGCTCCGGGTACGGCGTTACGCGAAATCACCACCACCATCATTCTCAAACACAAACGCGGCGCCTTGACTTCCTTCCTTTGGAGTTTGGGAGACGAAGATGTACCTAACCCATACCCGATACTCGATGCCAACATACCACCTATGTCGCTCTCAAACACGGCGCCTTGGGTCAGATTTTAGCAGATAGTACCGTTACACTTGGAGTTTGCACCTACCCGATACCAATACCTCTCCCGTCGGCGTGGGCTCAGGCTCAGATACGCCCAGCACGTATTGACAACATCTGTGCCTCTCCTGCTGCTCATGGGCATCTTTGCATTGTGATACGGATAGCTGGTTCACGCTGGTCTACGACGAGAACACGCGATTGACGAATTCAAACCTACGAGTGGGTTTATACGCAAGGCAGGGAGATACCTCTCGGGGTGAGGTTTGTGTAGTACGCCCGACGTTTGGTCTCCGAGGCGAGATACGTAGCATCCGTTCTACCGAGCGCTAGAGTTTGGGTGGTGGGTACGTGGCAAGACAGGCATGGGCTAGTACCTCTGTCGCTCATTCCAGAGGTGGTGGTGTCTGCACTCGCTACCTCCATACCTCTTCCAATTTGCAGCGGCCAGCAGTCTACCGTCGGTTTTTGGGTGCCTCTCTTCCTGCTACCAACGGTTTTGGGCAGAGAGGTGGTGGTACCTTGAGCATTTTGGGTTATAATAGGGAGGTTGTGCTGCCTGACCGAGCGCATCTCTTATGGTATTGCAATACCGAAGCTGGCTCGCCTACACCGGTTTTTCGACCCACAAAAAGCGGAGTAAGCTTCGAGATTGGCGAGCGGGTAGATATACCGGGTTTGGGGCTTCAGGACACACCTCGCGATACGTGATACGTCAACAGCTCTCCCTTTTGGCATGGGTTCAGGTTCAGATGCGCCTCGAGGGACGTGCCCAGGAATGTGCTGACAAGGCATCCCAGCGCCAGCACCTCTCTCGTTCCCGAGTACACGTACGAGGTTTTCCAACTCACAACAGCAGCGGCCTCTACTCTCGTGATCAATGTCTCTCCTTCCAACACCAAGAAGAGAGGTGCCGGTTCCGTTACGTACACGTTCGAGGGTCTACATCTGGAGATTGGATATCAATCAGATCTACCGAAACATCTCACGTCTGCACCCCATGGTGGGAGTTTTCTGTCTCCTTGTTACGCGAGTTTGGATAACGCAGATCTGCCAAAGCTCCAAGTTGCCGCACCCCCGTAGCGGCGTTTACGAGTTTTTTGTTTTGTTTCCATCGCTTGTTACGCGCTGGGTTTGGGAAACGCAGATCTACACAAAGCTCCATCTCGCATCTGGCACCCTCTTCACAGGGTCTGTTACACCGGTACAGCGGAACCCTCAGTTTGGCGCGTTTTGGGGAGAGGGGTTGACTACACATTCAAGAAGTTGGGTCTGGGAAACGCAGATCCCATACAGTTGGTACATCTCGATAACCCCACCCTCTTCACAGGGCTCCAACTTTTGGCGCGAGTTATCCGGACTGCATGTTCAGGATACCAAGTCCATTTGGCATGCCAGGATCCTCTTCACGACTGTTCACAGGGTCTGTTGCCCGATATGCAGAGCCCTCAACTTGATACATTCTGGGTGTCTGGACTGCACTTTTGAGGTGCTGTCAATCTTCGGATACGAAGCCCATTTGGCACATCTTGTTGTGCCACCTACCGCCTGCACCCTTCCCACGAGTGTTCACAGGGTCTGTTGCTTGTTGTGTAGAAGCCTCAACTTGATGCATTCCAGATGTCTGGACTGTACTTTTGAGGTGCTGTTACCTTTCGGATACCAAGCCCATTTGGCACATCTTGTTATTGTGCCAGCTACTGCCTCCACCCTGTTCATGACAGTTCACGAGGTCTTACCTGTTGCGGATGAAGACCCGAAACCACCGTCATTTCCACCAATACGGAAGAGAGATCAGGCTGCTTGCCCAGCACCGTTTAGGACAGGGGGGTACCGGTACCGCAGAGTCCGAGTCTGAACCCGCCATGCTACCTATTCACGGGGTCTGTTGCCTGTTGTGGATCAACGCCGAAAATTACCATCATTCTCAGCAACACCGACGAGAGCGCAGGCACAGAGCATCACACATCTAATCAAAGTTTCGGCCGCGAGCGTGTGTTCATTCGCCTGCAGCACTCAATTGCCTCCTAGATTCACAGTAATGGTACAAACGGGGTACAAACTGGGTACACCGGCTCGCTACTTCACTGGTTTGCCTGTGAATGAGGATATCGGGCGTACTGCTCTGCTGCCCGATCAAATTTCAGCTCGCCTGTTTTCTGTAATATGATCACCAGGTCAAAGGGTTCTCGCTGTCCAATCAGGTTACCGTCAACTTACAGGTTCACGGCAGGCAGTCAACGATGATGCAGTTGGCGTTACCGACGCAGCTTCCATTCTTTGCATTATTACCGGCTACATCAGGTCCGAAAGTCGTAATCGGAGACACCAATCAACTCCGATGATATAGGACGCCGCCTTGGTTTCTCCTGGCAGTTGATGATTTTGCTCCGTTTCCTCGCAGAGCAGGTGTCGATCCTGCTTCTTCCTTTTTCACTTCACCTTTCTCGGACATAGCATTTTCCTGTTCACCCATTCGCCTTGCTCTTCTCGCTCACCTGTAACGTAACTAACCCACCCTTTTTCTCCACAGACAATGGGCCTCCAAATCATACGTCGACCCCAAACGAATCGGTATCTGGGGGTGGTCATATGGTGGCTTTATGGCTTCCAAAGTGCTCGAAGTGAATGAGGGTATACGTTCGTTGGGTATCAGTGTTGCGCCTGTGACTAGTTGGTTGATGTACGGTGCGTTTCCTACATCTTCCTTTCTGTTATCGCTCGACCTGAATTGGCGGTATACAGACTCGATATACACCGAACGGTACATGAACCTCCCTGAGCTTAACCCAGGTGGNGTGTCATTTTCGTGTCTTCTGTAACACGTCCTAATGTTGAACTACGATTACAGTGACCATTCGATAACTAAACGAGGCGGTAACAGGGAAGTGTACGAGTTTATGACAGAGTTTTTGGTAGAGAAGTGGGGCAAGGGAGGTAGACGGAGGGGATGGTAGTAGTCCTTGATACTGACCCGACTGGATACTTGATAGAATTATTGAACTAGTCGCTTATTTATGCTGTTTTTGGACATGGGATCGGTTTATTTAGTTTGTTGACCTTCATGCCCGAGAGGATTACAGTATTGTACTTTAATATGCCGCCAGTTGGGCGGTGGTGCTACGCAAGTGTCTCTGACAGGTACGTGTGCTCTTTAGAACATCTACTGCACACTTACAGGGATCAGGCGTCACGCCCATGGCGCCGACTTTGTGTGGCGCTCAGTTATGTGTTTTTGTGCCGCGCTGTGTCCCAAGCACTATCCTCCAATTCCATAATCAAAATTGAATACAAGGAAATGGGTTATAAGGAATTTGTATAGACAAGCCAGCGCGGGCATCAGCGCGGAGGAGGAAAAGTCCATCGGAGCCCGTCAGTTGTTTCAAGTTTTAATGCTTCAATACTTCGGAGTTAACAGTGAGCCCTAGTACTACGCCTCTTGCCCGAACCTTGTACGAGTTTCTCGTCTATTCGGCTGGGCGAATATGTGTCAAGGCTAAATGCCATTTCAATCTCATCTTAAAAGGTATGTAGTAGACAATGGGAAGTATAAAAGGGCTCTCAGTGGGTCCCTGTTCTTCACTGTTCTCCTCTCCTCGAGTCAGCTCTCCTAACTCTCAACTCTTTCAACAACATGCAACTCAAACTCACTATTCTCTTTACCGCCATTGCCCTCGCGACCAGCTCCTTGGCTGCCCCCACAGAGTCCGAGGCCGTCGAGGCCGTCGAAAAACGTGACTGTGTCGTCAATGCCAGTATAATCGACCAATGGAACGAAGGTGTTTGGCGACGCTACCGCGTCGCATACTCCACTACCAAGCCAGGCGTTGACATGGCATCTGGCTGCGGTGCTTGGTTCGATCAAGGCATTAGAAGCAAGTTTCTTTACAACTCCTTTATTGATTATTTATTGACCGACCGGGGTCTGAATAGACAATTGTGCTGGACTATGGCACAACGTCCAGTGTTACTACAACTCGGTTGTCGGAAGCTGGGTTATCGATGACGACGAGGCAGTTGGACCCGTTGGGTGGGACCAGATCAATTGTATCACAGGCCAATTCCGCGGGGTTTGGGCCAACAGCCTTGGGTGCAGAGCCTGAGTCTGAGTGATTCAACATATGGTGGGCCTATGTTGCTTGCTTCGCAGTCAATCTTTACTCAGACGACTTTCTAGACACTCGAATTACCTGACTGATTTGGCAATACTGCTAGATTTTGTTTGTGAACCTTTGTGTTGTTTACTTGAAATAGTATGTTTGAAACGTTTGCCCAAATCATAAAGGAGCTACGTTGAAATTGGAACTTGAATAACACTGTAGCAGCGTCACCAGTACCTACTCTGATACTAGGAAATATTCCTGGAACTGCTGTCTCGAGCAGAAAATTGTCATCTTTTCTTTCCGTTCACATCTCGGACTCACTAATTAAACCTAAATGCCCTACTGTCCTTTTCCAAAAACTGCCAAATAACCCTCTCCTTCCATCCCTTCTCTTTCCACCCATCCAATGTCAACGGAAACATATCAACGACACCCAGCACCGTCACGTCATGCGCTATCATCAAGAACACATCCGGGTCTGCCTCCAATACTCCTAACGCTCGTTGCGACTCAATCGCGCTCTCTCTGTCTGAGTAAGCCGATATTCCTGGAGGAACGGTGAGCATCGGCTCGGCTTGGCTCTTCAAATCGAAATGTTCTGCCCCAGGAGAAAAGTACTCTGTAGAAACAGATTCCCTAGTTGATGCGAGGATGTGCGCGGGGCATGGGCAGGTTACGTGAATGTGAGCGTTGGGACGAATTTGGCCTGGGTGATGGCATGTATCACCTCCGAGGAGGATGAACGTCGTGGGAGTTACTCGTGCGAGAGCAACTAGGTTTCCAGGACAATGCTGCAGAAGGTGTAAGCTAGCTACCGGGTAATCGGGTCGGAATGCACTTACGCCAGGCATATCAATCAGGTAGAGACTTCCATCACCGAGCAAGTCGATCATAGGACGACCTGCTATCTTGAGGGAGGCATCTGCGAACGACACTTCGCGGACTTCGCGATTTCTGTTGAAAAAGAGCCTTAGTGGGTGGCAGACAGAAATATATGTACACATACGCGAAATCCGAATCCAAGAGTACAGCATCAGCTACGGTTGGGTATGATGCGCGATCACTACCTGGTCCAATGATCAATGTTGTAGAAGGCGGAAACTTGGACATATCGCCTATAATATTATCGTGAGCGTCACCATCCAAACGCATATAGAAAAAAGAATGACTACCTATATGATCCATATGGGTATGACTAGGAAAATCCCGATAAGTAATCAGTACTCCACTGCCAAAGATACCTCACATACCTCCAAATAACCGTATCGATATCATCGGGCCTAACATCCTTAGCGCTCAGCTGCTCCACAACATCTTTCTCAACCTTCATATTGAATCCCGGTGGCATGGAGCCAAAACGAGCTAACAGCGCGGGAGATAGTTTGTCCATGTCTTTACGAGGTCCAAGATCAAACATGATACGCTTCTTCTTCTCCGGGTGCTCAATCAGAAACGCGTAAGCTGGTGCAAGTAACGCTTCTCTACCGGGAAGTACGGGTTCTAGAAAAACAGCTGCCGGAACCACGGAGTCGTCGGTGGTGACATTGATGCAGCGGACGGATACGGTAGATGACGAAGGTGGGATAGTGTCGTGAATGGAAGGCATTATTGTATGTCAATGTCGAGAATACTTACAGCGAACCATCTTTATGGGTGTTGCCTTCGGTCGACCGAGCCCAAGACCGAGCACAAGTTAGTCATCTTCGGAGTTCATACGTACTTGTCTTCAGTCATCCGTTCAACCGCCTTGTAAGCATCCATCAGGACGCTATGTAAGTCAAGAAGAATAACCGCAGATTGTTATCAACTCTGTGATCCAGCGTAGAGCGAGGATGCGAGTGCGATACGACGACGATTGAATAAGACAACGCAATTATATATCTCTTTCGACAGCCGCGATTCGAGATTCAGCACTGCGCAGAATTAGAAGGGTACGCAGAGGTTAAGGTAATTGACCTGAACGTCAGAGTCTTCCTTGACGTGGGCATTCTCGGAGGTGAGCGGAAGGGCCACGATTCTCCTTTAACGAGCAAATTTTGCCGATGTAATTCGTGTGAAAGGGTCGTCTTCTATTTAGTGACCGCGATTAGATTTGATGAACTTGCTGGCGTAGACGCGGATCGTACCGTCACGGTCACCCTTGTACACACAGCAAGCGAGAGAGCGAGTTTTCGCTGAGATTTGTGGCGTAAATAGTCAGTTCCATGGAGGAGAAATTGCCGATCCGTATGCTTGTGCACTTTGCTGAGACCAAATTTAGATGTTTGCGGTAGACGAGATGTCGTGGCACTGGGCAAAGGCTATTCGAACAGGGTGGCCCAATCAGGCAAGTGCTGACAAAGAGACGCGTGCATCACGAACTGCGGCGACACCAGTCCTCTTGTTTGCATCATCCATCTTTCTTCACGTCTGACTTGGACCAAGAAACGCCCTTCGTATCGTGAACTTATTGAATGTAAGTGCTTGATTCTGTGAGCAGTATGCGAACCATGTCCATGTATTGATTATATCTAACCTTCAGATGGATACCAAGATGAAAGGAGTTATCGATTGCAAATTGCCAGTGCAAGGCACACTGTAGGATTCCAAATTCCTGTCAAAGCCTTGGGGTCGTTGCAAGGTCGTTTCTTGTTGCTCAATCTTAATCCGTCTCGATCCTCGCCCTCGCCTCTCCACCTTTCCCCATATTTCCACCGTTCCAGGAAATGAAACTTCTATTTACGTCTAGCGGGCTTTCTTTTCGCGGAAGATCGTGTTAGTTTGATGGTGGTATTCTCGCTGGGGACATATCAAGTACGTGTCTTTTTCCTATGAGCCCTTGTTTTTAACTTGATAGGTTTACGTTCATCATCGTATGCGACAGGAAGCTTCGAAGGATCCAGAAGACTAACCTACAGAACACGTCGAGCTAGTCGACGCCAAGTGAGCATGCTAGAGCTATAACATTTTCATCTCTCTCTAATCTCCATTTCATTCGGAGCTTCAAGGACACGGGGGTATTTCATCCTACTCCCGTCTATGAACATCCAGCCCACCTATGAACATCCAGCGTCTCGTTTTCCCTTTTCATGAGTATTTGGTCGTGTCAGTATTTTCACCAAATATGGATATGAATATGTACGTGTTTCTGTCGAATGCTTTGACTCCGAAGTCTCATCAGAAATTAGGTTTATCGTCACATGCAACAATCGGTGCCGTTCATCCCTTTACGTGACTGCCTCATTGCCAAATACTCGCGAGCCACACCCCTATCATGCTATGTTTTTTTCTTCAATCCCACGGTTACTGTAGAGGGCAGAGGATCAATGCTACCAATGATCAGAGTCCGAGTTCCACCAGTGTTTCACCACCATTTACGTCTGAACGCTACACACTCGGACTCATCTCGGAGGCAAGAGCAACAGCCGTGTAACCCGGAGCTATAAATTTTTAGCCCGAGCCCGAGGTCGAGAACCAATACTAGTGCGAGTGTCGGTGTATAATCCATCTTTGGCTCACCAATGGATACGAGTGTTCACCTGTTTGATGGCCCCAATACTGTCTTCGCACGATACGACATAAATGGATAATCCGCTGCCCAGGTGAGTATTGTCCAGTACCCTGTGTAGCGCACGGCGTCTTGACACTCTTTGAGTCCTGCAATTTTAGAGCCGAGTGAAACTCAACCGAGTCCTCTGGAAAATAATTTCTAGAGTTGTCTTTTACGCCCCAGAGACGATCATCAGCGCCAGCCTCAAAAGCATGAGTATGGACTTCCATTTCTTCTTTTTCGATTGATGTTACCATTCAAGGATCCACATTACGAGCGCGGGTGAGATGGAGCCTATCATTCCGCTATTTGACTTGCAAGTTGCCACTTACTGACTCGAAAGTTGCAGTCATCGTCTGGTGATGCTCTTCCTGAGGCAGTGTATTATACTATTAAAGTCTTTGCGAGAAACACGTTGTTGATTGGAGGTACATAATGGTACTCGATAATTCCGTTGCGTGAGTTTCTTCGTGTCTGCTGAATCAAAGAAACTGCTATTTCTAGCCTTACTTTTTCATGAGGTGGCCGGATTCCGCTTAGAGTTATCGCCTACCGCCTATAACTCAGACGGAGGATATGCGGGGTGTATGGTATATATATCTCTCTGCTGACTGCCTATATTCAGGTTGACGGATGGGGAAAGCAGCAGTATCGAAAAGCTCGAGACCGTCGGGATGATTCCAGAATGGAAACGAATGTCGAGACATCGCTCAATTCGATTCAGCGTAATTCACTGTTTTTTTTTTTTACGGCTATATTACAGGTACCAATGTGGTCAATATACACCTGTGGCATGGGGTTGAGCCTTGCTGAATGGCTCGGAATTAGCAATGACTCGGAACTAGCGCTTTCTCACCGCTCGGAACTAACTTTCCAAGTGACAGCGTGGTGAGCCCTAACACACTGACCCTTGTCAAATACGCGCTGTGAGTTTGTTTTGTTTTTCAATCGATCAGCAAGCGCCGAATCAAGGTTGACTTTTTTGCGATTCCTTTTGAGTATTTCTCAGGCTGGAGTGATAACCAATCAAAGGGTCTGCGTTTTGTGGATCCTACATGTGATTCTTATCTGGTACTGGATTGGTCTGTTATAATTAATTTTGCCGAGGATTCGAGGAGGTCCAACAACCAGGCAGGCAAGCAGTCTATTTCGCCTTCTATCGGCGAAACCTCGTCGCAGAGTTATCTTTAGGAGTTGACGCGGTGATTAAACCTGGCTGCGATCACTATCATTATCAGGGACGAGAAAAGACACAAATCTCCATGCTCCTTGCGTACGTTCGGTTCGCATTCGGAGTCTAAATCTGTTTTTCTGGTATCAGGGGAACCGGGAGATCCTATTATGATTGACACCTCTGTGAACCCCCGAACGTTCCTTTGTAGGGAGAATGTCACAGGCCCTCCGATTCTAGTATGTTTTTGTTATTCTCTTGAACGCTGATTGTCAAACAAACTTCCATTCCCTGGGCAAACCCTAGATTTTTAACATGAGCCATCATATTCATGTGACGAGGGTGTGCGTTTAGTCACCAATCGAAGTTCTTCTATTGACGTCCAACCGACGAGGGGCTCAAACCCTCTTATGCCAGGAATAGTGGGTTATCCTCGAACGGGCGTATATGGACTCCGCGTATCTCGCTACATGAGCTTACGCAGCTCGGGCGCTGGGGAACATATCCGGGTTCACCGGTATGATCCATCGTCGCCAGGAGTTGAAACATTACGCATCACTTGGGCGCTTATGGGCGTTTACAATTACGATTCTTCAATTCTCCTTTTCATGCGGACCTTGATCATAAATAGGCGCTCCTTCCGATTTTTTAGCGCTTCGTCTCACCCCTTCGTTGCCCCGCTCGACGTTACCCATCCATCAAAGAACCAGGTCTGGGCGCTTATCTGTCCACTGGTGCTATAGCTGTTCAACCTGACTCACAGGGCAATTTCTTCGAAAGCTCCACGATTTTGACTGCGGGCGGAGATTTGTCGTAATCTAGCAAACTTCGGTCTTATCCTATTGTTATCCTACTCAGAAGAATTCAAGTGATACATCATCATCGCTTCATTTAGTTTGGCCTGGCCCAGGCTCGCCATTCCAGTCAGAAAATCATAAGAAGCATGCGTTTTTATCTTGCGTAACCTTTTTGGTGACATATCCATGATGTACTGGGGACTCGTTGATCCATGATGTGCCCTTGTTCCCTGTAACTTCCGTCGCTAAACACCATGCATTGAACCTCAACGTCACTCTCGGCCTCAAGGCCCATGTGATTACTCCGTACCCATAGCAAATTGAGACTCTTTCTTGTCTTCTGAGAAGGTGAGCCATCAAATATAGCATCAAATTAGCTGTTCAATCTTCGTTAGCGCGCAGATACTGGGGAAATCTGACTGCGAAGTCCCTTAGATCAAGTTCTACTTTTTAGTGATCTGCCCATTTCCGCTTTCAAAACACGCCAAGACCCGAAAGACTGGATCCATAATTTCATAGACTCGGGTTTGCGGCTGAGCTGAGTGGGTATGCGTAGTGCCACGTCCATTGACCTGCCTGCCAATTCACCGCCACGTGCAATTCGGTACGGATTCGGGTGTAGTTCTGGGAATCAGAAGGACCAGATTAAGGGCCTTTGTATGCTTCTGGCTGTTGTTCCACCTTGTTAAGGGTTACAAAAAATTGCGGCATTGAGAGTTGATGGGGCGAAACGTGGGCGATTCGCAAGCCGGCGGCGCGGCATTTGGACGGCGCGATGACCGGTGAAATGAACGAGGAGGCTGTTTTGTACGTAGAATTAGACCAAATTTTTTTACTCTGAGAGGCCACGTAAACTGTAACGAGGCTTAATAGACGAGCAAATATTTGAGATAATGGTAAACGGCGGGCGAGTTCCCATCGGGACAGGACCGAACAGCTTTTATTTGCCGCGGAGCCTTACCCTTCCTTCTTTGACACGAGGCACAATAATCACACACCCATATAAGACCCGCGCTTAGCTTTCTGCCTTCTCCCTCTTCCATTACATCCCCAGGTATCTGGTATACATCATGGAGGCTTTCAAGAGCATGCTCTCACCCTTGGTAACAAATACCGGTCCTATACAAGACACTCTAGTAGGCTTTTAGCGTGAACCAATACCACTTTATTCGCTCATTATTCCGCGTCGCTCTATAGAAACTGGTCGTCATCGGAGGAACTGTAGAAACTGCTCGTAGAGTGTCGGTATCAGCATGGAACGGATTTATTGATTGTGAGTCGTCGTTGGACGTTGTGTAATACGCGTAACTCATCAGTGGCACATAGCTTTCTTTCTCACCGCTCACTTTAACCAAGAAGACTATCCCTATGACTGGTACGCAAAATGAAGATTCTCATTCGTCCCATGTTCACACCTTCTGTACGCACAGGTTGATGCACTGGCTGTCAAAGGTATTGGATCCTAGACCCCTTTTGTCCCCGTCTCCTTGATTGATGGGCCAAACTTAGCAACCCGCTTGGGGACGTAGTCGGGAGTTTGAGATTACTACGCGCTCCGTAGGACGGTCTGGCATTACACAGTCAACTGCGGGCGATTTGGAAGAAGAGGAGGAAGATGACGGGACACTTGTCCACGGTCGTCGGAAGCGTAAGGTGGCGTTTATGCCTAGCGTCGGTAAGCATCATTCTGATTCATTTCAATTCCCATGCCCTCCAAGGCTCATTCTCTTCTTTCCAGATACGACTCATACCATTTACTACCGCGGACATTGGCTCAGGGTAAGTCAAGATACTCTTCTTAATAATATAATCCATTTAATAATCTTCGACAATGTTCTGCGTAGATAACCAGGACCAAGCGTTACCCCGATTACGGACACGGCGCGTCGATAAAAGTCAGGTATGGTTTCACATTTCCGTGTTACTCGCTTGGTCGCTCCGCCGATACTCAAGACTAACTGTTATCCCCTTTCCTTCATACCACTAGCGTGGTAGCCCGCAACAACGATATCCTCAAGAAACTCGTACTTGATGCGAAACGGGAATACGAGAAGGATGCTGAGCATCGTGTCCATATATTCTTGGCTGATACGTAAGTCCTTTTCCCCGCTTGCATCATTGAGGATATTTAATAATCCCGATCTTTTGTTACCGCCTGTTCCTTTTCTCCTTTCTATCATGACCCGTCCTTGTCGCTCAGGACTTATGGATGCTGGCGATGGAATGGTGCGCGTCAAAAACGACCAATGAGCTCAATTGTCTTGCAGCCCGGTGTGAAGGATATGCTTCTTGCTGACTGCAAGGACTTTTTGGCATCTGAAGAATGGTATGTTGCCGTATTGCTGTGCTATGTGGTGGATAACTGACATCGCTGACTGTGCGCAGGTACGCTGAGAGGGGTATGTCGTTATCTCCGGAGGCCTCAACGTATAAGCGGCTATAACTATCCTTTTTTAGGAATTCCGTTCCGTAGAGGGTACTTGTTGCACGGAGTGCCGGGAAGGTAATCATTTGTCTTTTTTTGGACCGGAAATGAAAGTCGGACTGAGAGATATTGCTTTTCATAGCGGTAAGACCTCACTCATCCACTCGCTTGCTGGAGAGCTTGGTCTTGACATTTATGTCGTTTCGCTTTCGTCCAAGGGGTAAGTAACATGAATACTTGCCGCTATCTCCACATAACCGCTAACATGAATGTGGAATGCCAACAGGATGAGTGACAACACTCTGACGACCCTGATGGGCCACGTTCCTTCCAGGCAAGTGGTCGCTTTGATGTCTATATGAGTCTTCATATGTCATAACACGATATGATCCTTCCAGATGTATATTGCTTCTGGAAGATTTGGACGCGGCTTTCACACGCTCAGTGAGTCGTGATGCCAACTCTACTGGCGCTCCCAAAGAGTCGACGGCTTCAACCGCAAAAGATTCTGAGAACAACAACGATGGATCCACGCTGTCCTTGTCAGGTTTATTGAATAGTTTAGATGGGGTTGCAGCTGCTGAGGGAAGGTGAGTCAAGGGTTTCCATTTCATCGCCTGATTCATTGCGGTAATCTCGCTGTTGGTTTCCTGACGATCAACAACTCTTTGAATGTTTCCGAACCGCCTCCCGCCTTCCATCTTGCATGTTGTTGCTCCCGCTTTCATTACATCCCGAATGGTTCTAACTCTTTTTGATACCTCCTTTCAGACTTTTATTCGCTACCACCAACCATATTGAGCGTCTAGACCCCGCATTGAGCCGTCCCGGCCGTATGGACGTTTGGGTCAACTTCACCCACGCTACTAAATGGCAGGCTGAAGGGATTTTCAAGTGCTTCTTCCCTTATCAACCGTCGAACGCTACTTCCTCCTCCTCTTCAGCAGCAGCAGCAGCATCAACATCCTCACAAGCAGAACCTGATGCTTCACAAAGGAATCTTCCTGGCTCCAAGCGCAAGAAGGCGACACATACTATCCCTCTGTTTAGTGAAGAAGAGATCACCGAACTCGCTAAAAGGTTCGCCGAGGCGATTCCAGAGGATGAGCTTAGCGTAGCCGCACTACAAGGATATCTCTTGAAGAACAAGACCCGACCACGCGAGTCCGTTGATGAAGTTGGCGCCTGGGTCATTTCTGAAAGAGAAATGAGAGAGAAACTCAAAAAGGAGAAAGCAGAGGTTCTTTGATTTTCCTCTTAATTGGAACATGGCGACGCGGTTACTGATGATTGTATTTCTTTACAGCGTGAGGCAAAGGAGAAAAAGGAGGCTGAAGAGAAGGAAAAGAAGGAGGTATGTGTCGTAATACATTCACTCTGGTCAATGTCCGTTGACAGCTCTCATTGTAGCGCGACGAAAAAGAGACTAAGGAGGTAATTGCAATCGTTAATCTTGCTACGGGATTGATGCTGATTGCATCATTATTCATTTCTTGCAGAAGGAACAACAGGAGGTTAAAGAGGTAAGGTGTTCATTTCCTCTTCATTTCTAGTTGGTAATTAATGAATCTTTTAACAGAAACTTGAGCGCAAGGAACGTGCAGCAAAGACCAAGAAAGTCATTCGTGCCGATAGCACGACGAAGAGTGAATCGTCCACCACCACTCCTGCCAGTACAGAGTCTGTGTCAACGTCATCATCCCCTGCAACCCAGTCCGATGAGTCATTGAAAGACTCCAGTGACTCATCAGCATCCTCCTCCAATTCCGAATCCGAAAACACCACGGGTGTTGATGCGGACACTGAAGAGAGTGTGACCTCCGAGGAGGATGAGTCAGACAAGGACGCTTCAGCAGCCGCCAAGAAGGAAAAGTGGGTTGCAGTCAAGGGCCAACAAACCTCCAACTCTGAATCGAGTGCGAGTGATTGAGCCCCATGTGTGCCCTCTGCGTGTGTGTGTGATGCGTTTTACTTTGCTTACAATTTTTCGCAGTTGAACCGTCTCCCCCCCTTGCTCGTCTCTACCCTGTTTCTCAGGCAGAGAGGAGGTGGCCCTTCCGGCCTCCTTCGCTTCCGCGTGTCCACCCTAGTTCGCGATACATGTCTCCTTTCCCGGTGGCTTCATGTCTTGCCTGTATCCTGGTTGCCTGCCCTGCTCCCCTGTTCACCTAACTCCACCTTTGGTACTGGCTTCTTGTATATATTTGGTCATGGTGCTGCTCGTGTTCGTCTCCTATATAGACAGAAGGATTGTTAATGGACACTTAAAATTAAAAAAAAAACCTCCGATGCCATGAATGCGCGTGAATCGTGTGTCTATTACATGAAGAGACATATAAGTTCTATATCATGCATGAATCGATAGCAATGCCATTAAAAGTCAACAAACAAAGAATGAACCAGTATGGAGGAAGAGAATGTACTTTTAGGGTAAGTCGTATACGTATAAGCCATGAAACAGAGACGCATCTACATCTATACCACTCCCGACTTGACATTGACATCGGACAATGTCTTGAAAGCCTCCTTGTACGCATCCAAGAGAGCCTTGACCCTCGCCCGCTCAGCTACCAGTGCCTCATCCTCATTCAACATGTCCGCGAACAACTCGGGCTTGTACAAAGCCGCAACGAGCCGATTCTGTACTTGCTGCGAGGTATGGTTGACGAGGAAGTGCATGATGGCTTTGGGCACTAGATCCTGGATTGTTTGTCTGACGATGCCAAAGTATGAAGTGATGAGCGACCGAATGAGGTTGGTCTCCATTTCTTCACGGAGCGTGAGTCTTGACGAGCCGTCTGTTGGGATCTAGAAAGCAAAGTAAGTATCAAAGTTGTTAAAGTACACAATGACGAACTCACCGCCTCAATATGCTTCCCCAAGCTTTTCATATCATACGCTGGATTCGTCTTATCCAGATTCCTCTTGCCCGACATTAATCCAGATGACATTGCAGCATCTGCACCTGTCAAGTCTCTTCCAGTAGGCACAATCCCAATAGCATGGCTGCTACTCGACGAGTGGTGGTGTTGCTGATGTTGCTTGTCCAGCGCAGCTCCGGAAATAGGCCCAGGACCATTCTGCCCAAAGAAGTAGTTGAGGAATGTTTCCCGTGCTGAAGGCGGAGAAGACCCGGGGGCACCCATAGCCGAGTGAGGTCTTTGGGGTTGGGAGGTGTGGCGTGAAGAGGAGCTTTTAGACGATCCACTGATACCCACAGGTGGTGTCAAGGTGCTCCCTGTTGAGGCTCTATTTGGTCGAGAGGTGCGGTCATGGAGAGTGTTAGAGACGGAACGGCCATCGCGAGGAGGGAAGATGCTGTTTGTATCGCTTGCTTCTCCGTCTGATACATCATCGGGTCCTACGTCATCGGGCGATGAAATGATTCCATTGGCGGTAGGTTCCGCTGAGACAGGCTGAATTGATCTTTTGTTAGAACAATGAATCAGTGAAAGGACCACTTCACGTACTCGTGGTGGCGGATGAGGCTTCGGTGGCGAATTTGCATGACTGGCAGCAAGAGCGGATCCAGAAACGAATGCAGGGTGATTGGTGTTGATGTACGCAGCTTGGATATCGATCAAGCTCTGCGTGTACTCTGAGGTAGGACCAAGTCGTTCTCGAAGAAGTTCTGAAACTACTTCAATCAGCTGGGAGTGTAACCGAGGGAAGCGTTGAAGCTCCTATCAAGAAAGGTTAGAAAAGGTACGAAGGAACCTCAAACTAGGCTTACCGTGCTAGTACAGTTGTGGCATATCTTGACCAGCTCCTCGTACACCAACTCGACGCATCTCAGACTAGGTGCCTCTAACAGCTTGATCTGTGGCTTGACTAGAAGATCGAAAGCTATCTCTGGTACGAACAGACTCGGTCTTGGCCCTGTGGAATTCCGAATCGCTGTGCGGATATCTTGGTTATCGAGGTTTGCTGTAGCGTCAATGGAGCATAACGCATTGCCAAAAACGTCGTTGAAAATGTAGTATATCCGGGCGCCACCTGAAAGCTCCTTGGTGGAGATATCGACGTTCGTGCCCTCGATGGAAGAGACAAAGTCTCTCGCAAACTGAGTCATGAGGCGGAGAATCAGGCCGCCTTGCTGATTCTTATCGCCAAATACGGCGGCATCTCCAAAGGAGTTCAGCTCTTGCTCCGCTTGTCCCATGAGCGTGTTGAGTCGTGCCTTCATATCCGGTAGCTTATCCCGGATATGGTTCATCAATACCTGTGAACCGAATATGAATTGCTGTTCGTAGGGAGGACGTCGACGACACGCACCTGGTTCAACGTTTTGGCCAAATACTTGGTTCCATTCTTATGTGCGATATTCCGATACGCGGGGTGGCTTTTGAAGAACTCCGTCTCCGATTGTAGGGCATCCTCCATGCTCTTTTCGGAGTTGATATCCTGCTGGCTTCGATTCACAACGCCTATGAATCCGAGTTTGAGCGGGTAAACACGGCCGGTCAACACGTCCAGCGCGTTGGTACCAGCATCCATAAGATCCAACTTGGTAAGAACTCCTATCGTTCTCCGGCCCTGAGGGTCGACTGAGCGAGCGAGCTTGAGCGATTCAGAGTTGGCGAGGTCCACATTGGCCGGCGAAACAGCGAGAATAACGCTGAAAATGACATGTCAGCGAATTTTCATGACAGCGTATACGGAATGTGAACCTGTTAGGCTTGGAGATATACTCGAGGACAAGGTTGCGGATTTGCTTCTCGATATCGCTAGGTTGGTCACCAACTGGTATCTGGAGAAATAGCTGTAAGAACTCGGGCACCACCGGAGTGACACGATGACGCACCTTTGTCAAGCCAGGCAAATCCACCAATGTCAGATCCAACACATTCGGGCTGTATATCCTCAACGATATTGGCAGCTTGCTGATACCCTTATTCTGACCAGCGACTCGAAAAGTCTCCTGCTCGATCTCCTTCCTGATTTCCCCAAAGTCTGTGAATCGCTTGTCAAGATGTAGAAACTGACCCCATTCTGTGACCGGAGGTGCGTTGGGCGAAGGTTCATCGGGTATAGGAGTGTGAATGAGCTGAAGAATAAGCGGTCTTCGTGTCACGATTCCTGAGCCTCGAGGTAAAAAGTCCTTTCCGACAATTCTAAGAAACTTTCAGCTATGCTTCCTCCGCACAAGGACAAAGACACTTACGTCTCCAGGACACTAGACTTCCCTGCAGACTGGCTGCCCACCTTTCCACCGAAGTTAATATAGCTCCTAGTATAACCAGCCAACCACATACCACCACCAGCTGCGGCATGTCCAGCTCACCACCTGGTTCCGGAGAAAGAGAATCAGCAATGACCTTGATTTTAATGGCGAAAATACTGACCGAGATTGTGGAAAGTGTCCTGGAGCTTGTTCACGAGTTTGATTAGGTCGGAATCCATGTCTACAGGGGTGAAGAAGAAGAACAAGCACGCGTTTATAGGACTGGCGCAGCCCACAGCGCGTCGTCACGGCAAGAAATTGGAATTTGGTCAAGTTTGTCGGAGTCGCCGGCAGAAAACGTCATTACTCGACGGCGGTCCCAAGGTCCCACGGACCGGCCTTATGTTCCTCCCTTCATCTCCACCTCAGGTCAGTTTGGCTTTTTTGAGCATAGAGAAGCTGAACACCGAGATCTGTGTCAAGGTTTGGCCTATGAGCAAGAAGGTAAGCGGCAATTGGCTCTCTCAAAGGGTTGGAAGCGCCGCTCATCATTCCTTTCCTCAANCCTATGCCGAATAACATAGATTTTACATCTCCCCATGGGTAGAGTTCCTCATCGAGAAGTTTGTGTTGACAGACGAGGAACCTTCAACGGTCGAAGGACTCGACTTTGTTAACAATACATTGAACATTCACTTCTCTGATCCTTCTGTATCCTGTATCCTGTATCCTGTATCCTGCACCGACAAACTATCCGAGAGTCGTCGTCTCCGCCACTTGTCACCAAAACTGAGGCCCCACCTTGTGCCGGAGGCTTGGCTAAAGGCGTTGGAAGTACAGCACGAAACGTGGTCCAAGTAGATCAGTAGTCGTATCTGGACCTCTCACTCTTCTCGACGCCGCAGACCAAGTTATATTCGTGCGTAAACTCGTAGTCAATCTAGCTGCAAAGCATGGGTTGCATGTGACTTTTGCTCCTAGACCGTTCATGGGGACGGCTGGATCTGCGGCTCACATCCACATCTCGGTTCATCAAGAAGGTACTGAGAGACCAGCGAAAGGATTGTCAGTGCAGGAATCGAGTTTCTTGGCAGGAGTACTCGAACATCTCCCTGCGATCCCTGCTATCACTCCCCCCACTCCAGCTTCGTACAAGCGTGTAGCTGACGGTGTCTGGAGTGGAGGAAAGTACGTTCATTACGGTGCAGAGAACCGTGAAGCGCCTATTCGGTTGATGAATGCGACTTCGCCTCAATCGAGGAACTTTGAGATGCGGGACATTGAAGGAACTGCGAATCCGCATTTGGCGTTGTCAACGATTATTGGAGCTGGTTTGACGGGGCTTAAGAATAAGAAGAAATTGGAGGTGAAAGACCAAAATATGCATGGCAGGTGGATGATACTGAAAGAAAGGCTTTTGGTATCACCAAGAGGATGGCTTTGAACATTGAGCAGGGGGAATTTGGAGCAGGATGAGGTTTAGAAGAAAATTATGGAGGATGTGTTGGTTGAAAAGTATTTGGCTGTGAATAGGGTGAGGATCCTGTTGAGTTGAGTCTTTCCTTGAAGCTAACTCTATTCGAACAGACATTGGGTAATGCCTTGACCGGCCAAGGAGAGACCGAAGAGCAAGAGCTCAGTCGTTTGGTTGAATTTTTATTGATGCTGTTTGATCGTGGACTCCCTGGCATCGTGCCACAAATACCAACTTATTTAGATATTTGAAATGTGCTATAGTAACATAACCTCCCGCAACCCGTTGGAATGCGTAGCTTTAGAATGCTATTGACTTGGACAAGATTTCCGGCTATCGCCTGAGTTCCGAATGAGCAAATATGATATTCGCCAATAACTGTAAAAAAGACATCATTGGGATAGTTGAGTGAATAAATAGATACCAGATTACCAACATACTTGACCAAGAGTTTATGGATATCGACGATTTTCTGTCGCCGTCACAGCTTTTCGCAGTATCCAAACTGACAAGTTGTGGAGTCAGCTATATTAAATTCTGCCACACTTCATAGCTGGCATACCTTGGCCAAAATTCTGCGTGGCCCCCAACGCGGTCATCATTGTTGGTTGTTCTGGATTGAGGTGTGGGAAACACTGCCTGCCAAATCGGGCAGCCATCAACGGTAGCCACGGTCACGCAAGCGCCATTTTGCATTGTTCTTCTCTTTCCGCCAAGTGGTGGCCAATTCCACAGCACAGTACTTAACTCTCTGGCAATGAACACCATGGATTCTTCATCAAACGAAGACGCACTCACTCAGCATGTCGTCTACTCCTCCTCCTCCTCAACTGCCTCAGAATCAGAGTCAGGCCATATTTGATTCCTCGAGTTCTCCGCTGAAGTTGAACACTGGCAGATCGGCTTTTGCATCCGAAGACCCCATAAGGGATACTCGCCTTGTTCAAGTTGAACTCGACACTCATAACAAGTGGTTTGGCCCAGTGTCACCCGCCAAATTTCTCGACAAGTTTCTGCCTAAGCCTTCCGGACTCCCTCGTCGTCCGAATTTCCGGTCCCAGGAATGGGGCAATGTTATCTCAGGTGTCAAGAAAGAAAGCGATATGTACGACAAATTTGTGAGTACCGTGTTCTTGCGATAGCTATCTCAGTACTGACTTATTGATTATCTCATAGACCGAGTTACTGAAGGACTATTGCACTAACCTCGAACTGAAGGTCACTGGCGAAGCCTCCGACGACATCAATTGGACCCATCAGACTGGTCTGATAAAGGTCGATGTCAGTGTCTTTCCCAAGGATGTCCAACTCGAGCGTACGTTTGAAGTCGCGAAGCTTGAGACTTTCTTCGAGTTCAAGCTGGCAAACACCTCCTCCGGATTCAATGACAAAGTTTCCGTAGCACATCCTTTTGAGAAACAGGCCAGAAACTCGCAGAATACACGTGCTCAGCTTGCCACCTACGCTGGCGCCATGCTTGCAACCCAATTCAGGACACATGCTTTCTGCGTCGAGGTTGCCGGTGACTATGCCAGGCTGATTCGATTCGATCGTGAAGGTGCCGTGGTTACCAGCGCTTTTCGTTATGCGAAGGAGAAGCACCTCGTCGACTTCTTGTGGCGTTTCAACCACTCTTCCCCCGAAATCCGAGGCCATGATCGGACAGTGACTGTTCCGTCTGCTGCCGAGTCTCGGTTCGTCAAGCAGGCTACTGAGCTCCTTCCTCTCAAAAAATGGGAGAAGGTATGGAAATTCTCGGTATACGACGAAAGCAGTAAGGAGACGGTGGTGTTCTATGGCGGCGCTAATCGTTTCTCTGTATCGGTCTCTCCTTTTGGTCGCTCGACCCGTGGGTTCTTGGTCATCGATATACACGGTAACATTGTATATTTGAAGGACACATGGAGAATCGACATGGAGGAAATGCAGAAGGAGGGTAACGTTTACGCGCAACTGCACGAGAAAGGAGTTCCTCACATTCCGCACGTCGTTGCGCACGGTGATGTTGATCAGCAGAAAACCGTCGCCAGAACAAGTTTTCCGGATCTCTTTGAGCCAGGAGAGCCATCCCGCCCCTTCCAACATTATTACATCGTCTTTCGAGAAGTAGGCCGTCGTCTCACCGACTAAGCGTGATGCGTACTCAACCAATTGCGCTAGTTCCTACGGTACTTTCCATACATTCCATGTGCAGTTTTCTTACATGTTCCGAAGACTAATAATTATGATATGAAGCTCATCAGGTTGCATATGACGAAGCCAAGGTTTTGCACCGCGACATTAGTTCTGGCAACATTCTCATCAGCGAAGATGGCAAATCTGGTTTCCTGATTGACTGGGACTTTAGCAAGCCGGTGGTTGATCGCGAGACACCACGACAACACGAAAGAACGGTGAGTAGAATATGTTTTTGGCTTTCATAAAGTTTTAATGACTCATCCCTACCTTTGCAGGGAACATGGCAATTTATGTCCGCCAAACTTCTATTGGGAAAAGCAACCTGTCACAAACGGGCTGATGATCTGGAGTCTTTCTTCCATGTCCTATGCTGGGTACTTTTAAAACATGGACCGCATAGTTTGACAGCGACGAAGGTAGTCGAACGCCTTAACCAGAATTACGATTATGTAATGATTAGCGAGGGTCGTAGCATAGGCGGTACCCACAAGGAGACATCTTTGCGTTCACGCGCTATGCGCGACCCCGAAATGGTTTCAGATGTCTTTCTGAAGAATCTCCTCGTCGACTTTGAGGACTTGGTAGCGGTGCGCTACGACCACGCTCCGTCAAACGAGGACAGGGAGAAGTACAATAAGATCGCCGCTCGCATGCAGTATGATGACGCTGTACTCGACGGGCAACCAGTCTGGAAATACGACAAATTCCTCGAACGCTTGGAAGATTGGGATTGGATTTACGAACGCTTCTGCGAGGCCACACGGGATTCTTCCCAACTCAGCGATGCACGGATTGACCGTAAACAGCAACTTGAAGCTGCTTTTGTCAAGTACATGATCACTGGAAGGACAGAGGGTGCTAGGAACACGCGCACTGGAAGCAAGAAGCGTGGTGCTGACGATCCTGATTCGAAGCCTGCTTCGAGTAAGAAGCATAGACGTTGAGAGGACAACTCAGTCAGTTTACGACTTTTACGAACTTTTCTTCATGCCTTCATCATGAACAGAGTTGGATTAGACTTTTATTTATGTATCGAATCTCTTTGTGTATAGTAGTTCATATTAGGCATATACAAGTAACAAGTCTTGAACTTCTCTTCAGGAATCATGATATGAGTGTATTAACAGCTTCAGGTCATTATCAGTCTGAGGCCTCTGCCCCTCCACGTTTCAACACTTACACAGGAGGATGCCAACGCGACCACCGGAAACCTCGAGGTCTCGCCTGTTCCGAACGTGGGTAACATTATACCCAAGAGCGATGACCAGCTACCCAACGGGACCTGCAGCTCTGGAACGAATGTTCTGTGTCTAGTGACAGCGTCCCTTCGCATTTATCTCTTCAAACTGTCCTCTTCATACGACACCTTTGGCGAGGTGAATGCTTTCGACGTCCTAGCTGCGATCAACATGGCTGATGGTCTCTGAAAATGAACAGTACTTGATTTAGCACCGGTAGTCGTCGGAAAAACGGTCAGCTTTGCTTTTTGAAAGCAGAGAATAGCTTAGTAGCGAGGCAAAGGAGCGAAGTTATACTCATGCTTTGTTGAGACAGAACGGAGACGTAAAGCACAGTGGAGTGTGCTCAACTCACATTTGTACAAGAGCTTGCTAGAACCTAGAGGGTTGTAGAGGTGCAATGTGCAGAGTAGTCAATGTAAATTGAACTGAAGAATGTAGCTACATACATGCTTGCTTTTATACTACTCTAAAGGATAAGTTCCGTGGATAAACGGTGAAACCTAGTAAGCTTTGGATGTAAGCTACTGAATACTTGTGAGACAAAGTATCCAAGAATAATGTGTCTTGGAGAGACACAATACAATCGTCTGACAGTGGGAGGAACTATACATGAATTCTACATGTGTTCTACTGTATTGTGCATGAGGCTACAATACTCCTACTGGACGAGGGAGCACTCCTATGACTGTAGTGCAAGCTCCGGAGAAGCTCAGGAACATACTTTGTAAGTTCCGTAGTTGATCACATATGCAAGTAATACAATAACTAGTGTTCCTAATGTACCTAGTTTAGTATAGTACAGGTACTGTGGTTCAACACTCCCCCTCACTAAGTTTGTGATAAACTTTGTAGTGATTGAGCTATATGGAGGAATCGGTCTTAAAGAATGTAAGGCCGAGAAATTCTCTGTGGCGTTGAAACTTGTCCCAAGGTAGATTCTTCATCATAAGATCCGCAGGTTGTTGATTTGTAGAGATGAAGAATACTTCTACTTTTTTCTTGGCAACGCATTCTTGAATATGGTGATATTTAATATCAATGTGCTTTGTTCATTTTTCAGTAACTTGATTTTTACTGATGAAGATAGCACCTTGATTGTCACTAAGCAATGGTAGTTTTGCTATAGGATATTCGATTTCAGAGAATAAATTAATTATCCATTTGATCTGTCTAGCACAGTCAGATAAAGCCATATATTCGGCTTCAGTACTGGATAATGCTATGGATTTCTGTTTTTGTGAAACCCAGAAGACTGGAGCACAAGCGAAGTTAATAAGATAACCTGTTTGTGAGACTCTAGTGTCTTCATCTGTAGCCCAGTCAGAATCGGCATATGCTATGAAACCTTGTTCTCCTAGCTTATCTTTGTAAGTAAGAGAATATTTGCGGGTTCCAATTAGGTATCGAATGATGTATTTCGCCTTGTTGAGATGCTCCTGAGTAGGATTTGTCCCATATTGCGAAAGTTTGATGACCGGAAAAGTTATATCTGGTCGGGTACCTAAGCATAGATATAGGAGTGATCTGATCACTGATTGGAATTGGGATCTAATTGTAGAGTTCACTTCTCCTTTATTAGCCGTAGGTTTATAGCCAGCGGGTAATGGAGTGCGAGTGGGGTTGGCGTTTTCCATACCGAAGCGTTTAATGATTTTCTCGAGATAATCACTTTGATCAAGTGATAGAGTACATCGCTTCCAATCTCGAGTAATTCGCATTCGTAGGAATTCTCTAGGTTTGCCTAAATCTCTACATTCCCATATTTTCATGAATTCTTTCTTCTTTGTGTGAAGAAGGCTAGAATTTGAACCCATGAAAATCGCATCATCTACATATACAATGGCAATAATTATATCATTTCCACATATAAAGTAGTATACACCAGCGTCTGATATACAGTGCTTAAATCCTAGCTTTGCCATGGATTTAGTGCATTGGTACCACCATGATAAAGAGGCTTGTTTTAAACCATATAGTGCACAGCGTAATAACCAAACTTTGTTTGAACCTTTGACGAATCCTTGTGGTTGTTCCATGTAAATCTCCTTGTCAAGTTCACCATAGAGAAAGGCTGTTTTGACATCTAGCGCTTGGATATCCCAATCCTCAAGAGTGGCTAGTGCAAGTAATACACGAACAGTTTCAAAGTGTACTACAGGAGAGAACAATTTGTCATAATCTATTCCTTTGACTTGTGAGAAACCTTTTGCTACAAGTTGTGCCTTATGACGGCCATCTGTTTTGACATCAAAAACCCATCTGGATTTTATCGCTTTTCGACCTTGAGGTAAATCTACAAGTTTATAAACGTTACATTCTTGTAGTGATTTGAGTTCATCATGACATGCAGCCATCCATTTCTTCTGTTCATCTTTTGACAGAGTAAGGATATCTTTGTATTGCCATTGACGTACATTGTCAATTGACAATGCTGATGCCATAATGTAATCAAGGTAATGAACTCCCCCTTTCTGAGAAAGAATTTGTACATAATTGACCATTTCATCATCAGTCTGAGGTGGACTTCAATCAATCTCTATTTGATCATGATCTTGTTCCATTTCATCCTCATTTGACTGTTGAATTTGATGTTCAGCAGGTGGAATTTCCTGCTCATGGTCACGACTGCTACCTTGTATGAATTCTTGATCAGGATTATCACCTTGATCATCAGAACCAGGTAAGTTGTTATATGTATGTAGACGTAGTCTTTCTCGGATAGGCATACGACCCATAGTGTCTCCATACCGCTGTGGTACACGAGTCTGTCTTTTAGGACGACTTTGTTGATGTTGACTTGGGTCAAACATCTGTACCCTTCGTCGCATTCTCCTGTTAATATTATTAATTTCAGGATCTATTGGGTTTTGCGGTGGTGCAGTATTTTTAGGTCGTGATTGATCCTCACCATCATTCTGGTTCTGATGATGATCCACAGAATTATTACCTCCGTTGGGATGATTAGGTTGAGGGAAATCAGGATGATCATCATCATCATCATTTCCTCCCCCTTGATCGTGATTTTGATGACTGTCATCATCATTATCCGATTGTGGTCGATTAATACCAGTAAAAGGAATAGATAAGATTCCATTGGTTGATTGTAAGGTTCAATCAACTGAATTAGACGAGTACAGAAAATCTTCTTCATCGAAGTCTGCTTGAGAAGCCGTAAATATCGTCTTATCCTGTCGCATAAACCGATATCCTTTAGTATTGGGAGCGTAATCCAGAAATGTCATATGTTCCATTTTCTTTGAAAGTTTGTTCTTACGTTGTTCTTTATGAATAAAGACATACACTGAACATCCTGGTGTTCGAAAGTAAGACACATCAGGTACTTTCTTACTATAGATTTTGGTTGGAGTTTTCCAATCTAAGCATTTATTAGGAGTGTGATTATATACATGTACAGCATTATTCATCATGAATTCCCACCAAGACTGTAGTAGGGAGGCATGATTGCAGAATTTTTCTGCTTTTTCCGCAAGAGTACGAATTGAACATTCGACTCTTCCTTGCTGTTGATGTATATGTGGAGCTGAGTTTCGCATTTGAATTCCATTATCTTTAAGATATGTTTGGAACTCATTTCCGAAAAATTCTCCACCATGATCAGTTTGAACACATTTAATGATTTTACCAGTTTGCTTTTCGGCTAAAGCACGAAAGCGTTTAAAGCTGGTAAGTGTTTCAAATTGATTTTTAGTTCGTTGGTGATAAATCCATCCTACTGAAGAATGGTCATCAATTAGAACTAATGTATAACAGTTTTGGTGGTAGAAATTAATAGGAAACTCCTTAATATCCATATGAATAAGTTCTAGGATATTCTCTTTATGCTTTTGAGAACTATGGTAAGGTTTGGATGCTGTTCCTCCTTCAGCACATCCCTTACACAAGGACTTTTTAGATTCTTGTTTCTCAATGGAAAATCCTTTGCAGTGTTTCATACAGTTTGTCAATATGCGATAGGGTATATGACCAAATCTGTTATGAGCAATTACAGGATCAGTTGATTTAATCTTGAAAGCAAGAATGGTAACTGCTTCGTTCTGCTTAACAGAGGAAGCATGTAGGTACGTGTACCCATCTCTTTCTGGTTTCGCAAATAGCGACATAAAGAGTTTACCATTTGCTTTTGTAATTATAGAGGTTTCTGGGAACGAATATTTGATATTGTCACCATTTACGATATATTTATTCCCAGCTAGAAGTCTATGATTTGCTTTAGGCCAATAGAACACCGGATATAGTTTGACCGTATGGGTTTCTCCAAGTGAATTGGTATGACGAATGATTACAGTTCCTTGGTGAGTTATGACATCTGATCCAGTAACTCCAATAATTTGCTTGAGTCCTGTAGGAATTTCATTTACCTCAAGGAAATCGGACTTAAAAGGTGTTATGTGATTGGTTGCAGCAGTATCAAGAGCCCATTCAATTGTTTGTGGTTCTATCGATACAACATTTTTATCACTAATTTTAGTCATCATACATTGTACAATGTTACTATTTACAGAGTTAGAAAGAAATTGACCATCGAGCGCTGATAATTGCTTGGAATCAATGTTTGTTTCTAGCAATTTATTAGTGATGCTGCTCTTAAGATCAATTAGATCATACCAATCATAATAGTCTGCTTCGTTTACGATGTAATCATTGTAATTTTTGTCCCAATCTTCTCTGTCAAAGTCCCCTTTATTCAGGTTCTTCCCTCCATTTTTCCCTTGAGAATTTCCTTCATCAAGAGGAACAACATCCGCAATGTTAATCTGACTCAGAGATATAACACGAGCTTGGATGTTTGAAGATCCTTGAATAAATTCGGGTACTTCCGGTTTAGGATTATTGACCGTTATGGAAGAAATATTAATTCCCAGATCCGGCATTATGGGTTTAGGAGGCGGTGATGGTGCCTCTATATCTATATTCAGAACCTCAAGAGTATCTCCTTTTGGATGGTAAGGAGTTTGAGGTTGAATTGGTTTGGGTTGGAAGAGTTTTCTGTCCCCAAAGTGTTCTAAAACCATATTGCAGGCTTCCTGTTTGGTGATTTCCTAAAAGTATTTTCCCCAACATTGAACTCGTAAGGAGGTGGCATCAGTTCTTTGCCAAATTGGAACATTTTGTCACCAATTTTTACTTGTGGCAAAAGATTAGACTGAATTGTGGGGAAACATTTGGAAATATTACCAAAGAAGTCTTTAGTAGTTTGCTGGTTCTTTTCTAATTCTTTTTGTATTGCCACTGATTCTTCCTTCGTTTTAATCCAAATATCATCAGCCATTGTTGTTGATTGATATGGTCTTTTCCCCATCTGTTTGTCAATGACATCAGGGTGTTTAGCTTGGCATGCCGGTGAGTCACATCTGTGTTCGGCAGCTAATCCCTTGTCTTGGAACATTTGGGCAATCTTCTTTTGCTGTTCCTGAAGTTCCTTCTCGGACTTCTTGACAATTGGGCATTCTTGGGGTTTCAGAGGAAGTCTTGCATTCCAAGGATTGTGGGGATTAAGGGAGTCCCAAGCTTTATTATTTCTTTCCTTGTTCAACCATGTTTCGGCATAATCTTTCTCCTTCTTCCAAGGGTCTTTTAGGAGAATTGGATCTTCTGCCGAAGAAAGGGCTTCCGTAAATGGCTTATTAATGGATTTTTTGTTGAAGCCATGTGGGTTTCATTTTGGTGGAAAGCCTTCTTGAACAGAGTTGAACATGATGGGGATGCAAGTTGCAGCAACTGGCTAATTATCAAGATGATGTGGATAATTGCATGTAACACAGAAGATTGTTTTAAAGTCTTGGTTTAGTTTAGGGGTTGGTGCTCTGGATGGGTTTGGTGTATTCCAGTCGATATAGTCAACAGGGTGATCACCAAATTTGAATCGTTCACCTTCTTCGATCCCAGGGTTAGCTGTGGACTCCGAAGTTTTGGTAGGAATAACATCTTGTACCTGGTTAGGGTACTTGTGCATCATAAGATTTTTTCTGGATGGAAGATTACCGAAAATATGCTCGAATGATTCTGATGGAAAAATATCTCCAATATTAATCTCCTCCTTGGTAATTGGAGGAGTTTTAGAAGGAATTTTATCCACCTCAAGAACGGTGAAAGTTCTGCTAAATTGAAAATCTCCTCAGAGAAAAGTGTATGCTCTCTCATTGATAGGAAGGCGTACTAATACTGCTTTCTGGAGGATTTTTTGCTTGGCAAAGGAATGGGAATGCATATTGTAGCATTGTTTGCAAACATACCATGTTTTGCGATTTCATCCAGTTGTGAAAATACCATAAACGGTTTTATCTGGACTAGTGCAGAAATAGTTGATGCATTTAGTCGGAACTTTGCCATCATCGGAAGGTTTTTCCTCTTTAGGGGTTTGAGGTTCTTCCTTTTGAGGCAAATCTGTGATCTCAGCCATCATGACTGAGATTGCTCCATTAGGCTTTTTCCCTTTTCCTTTCTTGTTCGACTTCTTCTTGTTGTTCTTCTTCCCATCAGGTTTTTGTTGATTATTTTGGGGTTGCACAGGCTGTTTCCCTTTATTGCCTTGATTCCCAGGGTTCTGGTTTTGATTTTTACCAGAATTTGGATTAGGGTTGCAAGGACAGAATTTCTTCTGTCCATTCCAATTCGGGCTCTGTCTGGTGTATTGTTGAACACCAGAGATCCAAGTGGCATAAGCGGCAACCCCATCCATGTGTCGTCTATTATATTCTTGCTTGATGAAAGGAAGGATATTGTCGAATGTAAGATTCTTTCCTTTGTTGGAGACAAACATCTGGGTTTTAACTCCTTCATATGACTTTGGAAGAGAGTTAAGGAGGAACATTGCCTGGAAATTGGATGGAACAGGGAAATCGTTCTCAGACAATTTCGCAACACATTGTCTGATGAGATTGGCGCTATGATCGGGATTTTGGCCTTCGGCAGTGTGTGCCATGACGAGACCTTGGAAAAAAGTGAATATTTCTGGAAGGGTTGGTATGTCATATTCAGCTTTCAAAGCGTCCCATGTTTCTTTAGCAGTATCTTTAATAATCCACTGCAAAGTAGGGCTCAGTTTGAGCTGGAAAAGGCCAAGTGCTTGTGCATTGGAGTTTTTCCATTCTTTGACAACTTCCATGTCAGGAGCGACAGCAGTATCTCCTGTGCCGACAGTCACAGGCATTGCATTGGTAAGGGCATAAGCCGCTTTAGCCAAATTAAGATATGCCAAGACTTTGCACTTCCATTCTCTGAAGTCATCACCATTAAAGATTGGAATAATAGACAATCCTGATGTATTGCCAACAGAAGTATCGTAAACAGAAATTGGTTCAAGTAGTTCCAAAGGATGGTAACTATAAACTGGAATGCCAACACCATTATCCGAGTTTCGAATTCGGACAGTGTTGTCAGCAAGAGAGACTTGGGGGATAGGACGTTGTTGGGTGGAGTTGGAGTTAGACATTGTTATCAATAAAAGGCTATAGGAAAGGAGGGTGTAAGTGCTGGTTTGACTTTTAGGTATATGGAGCCTTTATCAACANATGTTTGGTCAACNCTTCTTCGATCCCAGGGTTAGCTGTGGACTCCGAAGTTTTGGTAGGAATAACATCTTGTACCTGGTTAGGGTACTTGTGCATCATAAGATTTTTTCTGGATGGAAGATTACCGAAAATATGCTCGAATGATTCTGATGGAAAAATATCTCCAATATTAATCTCCTCCTTGGTAATTGGAGGAGTTTTAGAAGGAATTTTATCCACCTCAAGAACGGTGAAAGTTCTGCTAAATTGAAAATCTCCTCAGAGAAAAGTGTATGCTCTCTCATTGATAGGAAGGCGTACTAATACTGCTTTCTGGAGGATTTTTTGCTTGGCAAAGGAATGGGAATGCATATTGTAGCATTGTTTGCAAACATACCATGTTTTGCGATTTCATCCAGTTGTGAAAATACCATAAACGGTTTTATCTGGACTAGTGCAGAAATAGTTGATGCATTTAGTCGGAACTTTGCCATCATCGGAAGGTTTTTCCTCTTTAGGGGTTTGAGGTTCTTCCTTTTGAGGCAAATCTGTGATCTCAGCCATCATGACTGAGATTGCTCCATTAGGCTTTTTCCCTTTTCCTTTCTTGTTCGACTTCTTCTTGTTGTTCTTCTTCCCATCAGGTTTTTGTTGATTATTTTGGGGTTGCACAGGCTGTTTCCCTTTATTGCCTTGATTCCCAGGGTTCTGGTTTTGATTTTTACCAGAATTTGGATTAGGGTTGCAAGGACAGAATTTCTTCTGTCCATTCCAATTCGGGCTCTGTCTGGTGTATTGTTGAACACCAGAGATCCAAGTGGCATAAGCGGCAACCCCATCCATGTGTCGTCTATTATATTCTTGCTTGATGAAAGGAAGGATATTGTCGAATGTAAGATTCTTTCCTTTGTTGGAGACAAACATCTGGGTTTTAACTCCTTCATATGACTTTGGAAGAGAGTTAAGGAGGAACATTGCCTGGAAATTGGATGGAACAGGGAAATCGTTCTCAGACAATTTCGCAACACATTGTCTGATGAGATTGGCGCTATGATCGGGATTTTGGCCTTCGGCAGTGTGTGCCATGACGAGACCTTGGAAAAAAGTGAATATTTCTGGAAGGGTTGGTATGTCATATTCAGCTTTCAAAGCGTCCCATGTTTCTTTAGCAGTATCTTTAATAATCCACTGCAAAGTAGGGCTCAGTTTGAGCTGGAAAAGGCCAAGTGCTTGTGCATTGGAGTTTTTCCATTCTTTGACAACTTCCATGTCAGGAGCGACAGCAGTATCTCCTGTGCCGACAGTCACAGGCATTGCATTGGTAAGGGCATAAGCCGCTTTAGCCAAATTAAGATATGCCAAGACTTTGCACTTCCATTCTCTGAAGTCATCACCATTAAAGATTGGAATAATAGACAATCCTGATGTATTGCCAACAGAAGTATCGTAAACAGAAATTGGTTCAAGTAGTTCCAAAGGATGGTAACTATAAACTGGAATGCCAACACCATTATCCGAGTTTCGAATTCGGACAGTGTTGTCAGCAAGAGAGACTTGGGGGATAGGACGTTGTTGGGTGGAGTTGGAGTTAGACATTGTTATTGATAAAAGGCTATAGGAAAGGAGGGTGTAAGTGCTGGTTTGACTTTTAGGTATATGGAGCCTTTATCAACAAGAATGCTAATGAATCCTTATACCTTTGGTCAACGGTGTTTCCTTCATGTCATCCGGTCTCATCACCCGGACTGACGTAGCTGTAAGCGGTATTTACAAAATCTGATTGCAATTGAAAGTCTAAATAAGGTTTGATTTTAAGAATCCTAATCCGCCAGATCCATCAAATCCTTAAGAAGATGTTTAAGGGACTTATAGGCAATCAGAGGGTTCTATATACGAAAGTGATACGTAATTATATAAACGACCCCTTCCATAGATGAAGGCTTTAGCACAAGGCCGTTTTATCTAGGTGCCAGAACCCAGTTGTGTGACCCTCCAACTCACGGGATGACTACCGGTTTATTGCTGAATGAGCTAACCCATGTTCCAGTTAAGGAAATAAGGCCAACAGTTGGTTCTGCCTGTAATCCAGGTAATTCCAAATACAGGGGAATGAATTTTGTATATACGTTAGAAGCCGCTTTACTGGGCTTAAAGTCTACTAAGAAGGAAAAAGAAACTTGACCATCCCTCCAAGCAAATCAAAGACCATCTAGAACCTGTGATTATGGTCTAATGCCAGTTAAGGCGTCGACTACACAGGTACCTCTTGCAAGATCTCGGGTTACAAGCGCTTGACAAGAGTAATGGTCCCATTCAACATTGACCAATGAGAATGAGTGTCCATTAACACAGTTGTCGATGTGGGGCCCATAACCTGTTGAGACAGAACGGAGACGTAAAGCACAGTGGAGTGTGCTCAACTCACATTTGTACNGTTCCTAGCGTACAAGCTGAGATGGTTAGAGAGTGTGCTGGGTTTTAACTTTCTGCTGCACATGACCAATGATTGGTAACTCTGCATATATGAGCCATGTTGTTGACTGCTTCTACTCATGCATATTTCACTTAGACAGGTCTTTCATCAGTTATCGCCTGAGTTTAGAACAAATAAATGGAATGTTGTGCCGATAACTGGGAAGGAGACATCATTAGGATAGGTGAATGAGCGGATAGATGCCAGATTACCGACATACCTGACCAAGAGGCCAAGAGTCCATGGATGTGTGAGTTTGGCTGTTTAACATCTAGGAAGGCCAGATGATTTTGTGAGGTTGTAACATCTTTTCGCAGTATCTGAACTGAAAGACTGTAGATTCTGCAGTGTAGCACATTCTGTGCACTTCATAGCTCTACCTTGACCGAAATCTTGCATAATTGCCCAAGGCGCACTTCAATCAACGCACCATGTAGCAGTATTGGAATGATTCAGGCAAAATGCACATGGCATCATTTCAATGACTGGGTGTGCTATCCACCTAGTGCATACCATTCCAATACTGGCAAATCCACAGTGAACGCTCCTATGTAAAATCATTTCAATGTTACCTATTGTTACATGCCACTAGAATGATTCGACACAATAAGCTGGAGATTTGACCTATCTGATGTGCCGAATTCAGTGGTATCCTTTGCTAAGGGGTTTGAAGTCATGAAGAGCAACACTGACAAAAATATGTTTCCGATTTCTATTCCAATGAGCCGGACTTCCAGCGCTTAAACTGGCGTTAGCAGTGGGAATCAGCTTATCCCTTGTCCCTCATGTACAAGTCGAGATACCTCCACTCTAATGATGCTTGCTGCAGACTTGGAGTAGTATGAAGAACCATACAACCATGTCTCAATACAACCCAATCAAGCTGAGGGATGTTATTACCATCGTCATGGTTTGCCTCTAGTCTGCCCCACATCAGGAAAATGTCTGATTCCGCTTTGGGCCGCTTTCACTTAGGTCCATGATCTTAAGCTTATTTCCGGGTGCTTTTACCTATTTCCTAGCGCTTTGGCTTGAGGTCCATGCCTTTTTTCTTATGATTTCTTTCAGAACCATGACATCCTTTCCAGAACTTGACTGTTTTGAATTGTGCATCTCAGTTGATAACTAAAGGTTACAAGTTGTGAGGGTGGTCAGGACCAAAATAGTAAAACAACCTTGTCAATAGTTGAGTAGTATCAAGCTGGTGGCAAGAATCCAGATGGCTCTATTATGAGAAGAATAAGCAACCAAAGGCAGGGGATGTACAAGATGAAGTGAAGAATGGAGAGTGGAGAGTGGAGAGCGGAGGGCAGAGGTTGAATCCACACGATCAAGTTATATATAGCGGGAATGTGTGCCATTCCCATGGGTAAACTCTTTCCTTTGCAACCATCACTGCCTCACAGTCCAAGCCTGCCTTGACTCTAACCTGCCCTTCAATTTGTCTCCTGCTCTTCTCGTCCCATGGTACAATTACAGAAATATCCAAAGGTAATGAACAATAGCAACTGAATATTCTATTTTCTAGCTGCTGTTTATTTACCTGCTCAGGCTAGATCTCACTCAATCTGGCTATGGCACAAACTAAATGAATGGCTCAATACAGGGTTAAGGGTATGCCTTGTTACATGTGTGCTCGCTAGCAGCTGACAGTGATATT
This sequence comes from Moniliophthora roreri, assembly GCA_001466705.2. Lineage (NCBI taxonomy): Eukaryota > Fungi > Basidiomycota > Agaricomycetes > Agaricales > Marasmiaceae > Moniliophthora > Moniliophthora roreri. Next base: position 684,943 of record LATX02000100.1, on the reverse strand, counting down.
TTTAGGATTTGATACTTATGAATGTAGACTGCAAGGGACAGTACATGAGTAACAGCTATGTTGAGCATGCGATACTGATTCCTTCTCTTCAGTCTCCGCTGTAGATCCCTCTGGCGTAGGATAGAAAACATTGGCCAAAAGGAAGGTTATTCTATGGTGCATCAGGCTCATTCTAATTTTTGTAGTAAGATGCTAAATAGTGTTATGATTAGGCAGAAGTAATGAGCTGCACGAGAGGGACACTACACAAAGTACAGGTCAATAACACCCACTAGCTCTTACAGCGTACTCTTTCCTCCAACAACTCACTTTCTAGTAGCAGGACCATCGAAATGACAGTGAGGGAGACATGATTTGAGTGGCAGTAGGCGGCGTTGGAGGGGTATACAATGATGACAATTGGAGGAGGAGGGGGAGCCAGAGCCGGGAAAGTAGTTGTACATACCTAATTTAAAGTACCCCAATGTAAGCTAAAGCTACTTGACTCTAAGAATAATGAGAAGCAACGAGAAAGCACCTGTTACTTTCCAAGGAGATATCAGCTTAGACACCTTTCTAAGCCGTTTTTTCCTTCGAAAGCCACCAAAGCAAAATCGACTGTTTTGCTGATGCAGTGTCTCCGCTGATTATGTTATTCAAGACCTAAATAAAGTATGATATATAAAGCTTGAACAGAGAACAAAAAGTACTCTTTGCAAGCCTGGAAGAGCGCAGTCCATATGTTTTCCGCATGATTCTTCGGTAAAGTTTCAGAAAATTCCGAACCAACTCTGAAGACAGATTTTCTGATGCCCAGACTCTTTTCTCCCACCCATCATTTGAATGCTCAGTAGGTAGCCTTAAAATTCATTCCAATGGTGTACTAATGACTCTTTCCATTCTAATGTCATGCTTTGGGTGAGTAGCACACCCAGTCATTGAAATGACGCTGTGTGCATTTTGCCTGAATCATTCCAATACCGCTACATGGACTCCTCCTTCAATGTCGGTTGTTCTCAGTTGAGGTGTGGGAACACCTATGGTTCCCAGGTAAACCAGCATAGTAGAAGGCACGGTCCAGGTAGTTTCTGCCCTCTGACGAGAGCGCTTTCTGCATCAAAAGCCTGTACGTGAATATCTTTATTCTATCTTTCTCGAATATGCCAATATCTCCCCTTTGCTCCCTCAACAAGTTGTGGCAGATTTCCTTATGCATCTCACCTTCCTTTTTCAGAATATTCAAAAGTCACACTATAATTCATTCCCATCATCAACTCTCACCTGACTCCCCAGCGATAACAACCTCAGCTTGATCACGACCCAGATAATGACAACGACTATCCAGATGGAACTCTCTTTTCAGCTTGGGTCAAGCTGGTGTAAGGAGGCAGGCTTCAGTAATGTGGGTTCCAGCATTGGTGATGGCTTTCCAATGAGGGAAGTGATGTATGGAGGGTTTCAGCAACCGTGAGATGGCTGGCTGGTACGTCTGCTATGACCCATAGTGAATGAAACACATAGGCTGATTTTCGCTGTCTTTTCCTGTTGTAGTTATGATATTTGGGACTGTGAACCTCACCTCCACACTTGTCGCCTCTGCCCCTTCTGTTACTTTTCCATCATCTCACTCTGTATGAATAATGAATTGGATGTTTTTATCAATACCACAAGGGAATTTTGAGTGGCATTACCCTCTCTAATGGCACACAAATTCAGCTTTGCTTGTCGGTTCAGTCCCTTGCAACTGCAGTCTGCCTCTGGTTCAACCTTGAAAGAAGCGTAGCCCAGGTTGGTTTGGTGGCTCTTTGGAATGACAATTGCACCCTTTCCTGTGCATACTCGATACCCTGAGAATACACAGATTCCAAAGGACCCTTGTCATACTCACCGGGTTTTCGTTCTGTCAAAACACCAAAGGCTCATTTATATCTTATGAAGGCTTCTGTTGTGCTCTGGTCTTCAGTACTGTCAGGCTTTCTGTTAATGACACAGCTGGTATCAGATCCATTGCTGAGAGCAGGACGACAGCCCAGCCATACCTCTCTCTTTGTATCTTGGTAACGGCGTTCCCTGATACAGTGCTATACATTCTGAACCTTGTGTTATATTTCAACCGCCTTCAATTCTGGCCTAGGAAGATTATTCGCTAGTCTCAAAAACAAAACCCATAGCATTTCTATTTTAGCATGCCCAAGACAGACGTTCTGAATCCTTTATTCTCTATATGACATACACTTCCTACTCATTCCGAGTTGTTCGATACAACCTCAGAGTCTCAATTTGGCAGTTGATCTGAATTTAAGGTTTCAGTAAGGGATTCCAGCCTCTCACTATGATCTCTGGCCAATTAGTTCGGGATAGGTAGAGAAGCTGGTTCTTGAATGTTGGGCCGCAATGATTTGTGATAGCAGCGGTCAGATATGGCAATCCAACACCCAAAGTGATTCAGAGCTGCTGAAACACCGATCTTCTATGTAGTTGGTGTCTCGTTCATGTATTGAGTTGTCTACTCTATTAGTAGTGGCCTCGCGCACAAGCCTATTTTGGAAAAGCACTGGAGTGTTGCAGCAAAGTTAACCTCCATATCTCCATCCTACTAGGTAATTAATAAATATTGGCAAATTGCATTCTGTTTTCTCCTAGAGGGCTTGTGAGAGGGACACTGAGCATGTTGACTCAAATTAACATCTGTAAGAACATATGAAAGCCAGAGGGTAGAATAATTGCAAGAGGATATGCTTTGAAAGACCGTATTGATGGCACTTTTGATTTACATTTGATCGTGCACAACCTATTCGACTGAACGTCCTAGTACATCTATGGCCTGTGCTGCCCCAGTTTCATCAAAACCAGTAGAAATTAACTCTAAAAATTATATCCAAATGATCCTGACAAAATGTCTAAGTGGGTGAGCTCAGGAAACGTTGGACTCAATTCATGTAGAGAGTTTCTAATAATGTCTCTGCCTAGCTTATAGTATCCGTTGTACAAGAAATTCTTGTTGGTCCAGTCTTAGGGCAGGTATTCAAGATGTTTTTACAAGTGCTGCGGGATCGAAGAAAGGCATACCAACAATAGACGCAGTGAAATCTTTAAACCATGGAGAGTTTCTAAATGTGCAGAGACATCCCGATTCACTTGATAAACCTCTTACCAGAAACCTTCCTGTGAACAGTGACTTGTGCCAAATGAAACCAAGGTGAATGCTGTTTTCTCCCTTGAACTTGGTGTGCCATTGGTGATGTATGTATTCGGGGTGGTTGCCCTGGCAAGGAACACAATATTATGGCAATGGCTCTTCAATGCCAACTATCAGTATTATTTCAGTAACAGGTGCATCCAGGTGGATAAAGCATATATTGATTCATTCTACAGACACATGAATTGTCACTAATAGCTAAATACATAGTGTTTGGCTCAAACTTACACCAAATCTCAGCTCACCAAATACCCCGCACCAGCCATTTAGCAGCGAGTCTCTGACAGACTTCGCGCCGTGCCCAATGCATCTTCCCATCCCCATGACTACAGCAAGGGTTATGGTTATGACCATGTCCCCTATAACAAATCCCTAGCCAGATTCTGAAATATCGCCGAGAAGGAACAGTGATGTTGACTGGTCAGAGTATGAACGCTCAATAACAGTGAAGAGACAGGATATAGCGCACCTCAGGACCTCCTTGTTTATCATTACGCCAGTCTCCTTGTCAGTCACTAGCTCATCCCCATGGCATAAATCCTGTTTGATGCAGACAGCTGAGACCTAGAAAAGACTAACTAAGAGGTAGTGTACTGGTGCTGCAGGCGGACCAATCAAATGTTGGTGCTTCCTTGTATCCTCATGACTTTTGGTGAAGTTAAGAACTGGGCCACAGGAAATATTGATGATGCAAACGTACCAGCATTGTACCAACTAAAATCCACCGGTTCCATCATCCCAAAAAGTCACGCTAATAACATCCTGAGTTTGGATTTAATAGCCCGAGCGGCCAAATTATCTGGGTGATGAACAGATTGAAGGTTGGTGCTGCAGGTGGTGTTGTTGCAGGAGACGAAGAAGTGATGGCGCAATTTTTATTTTATTTTATTTTTTCTCGAAAGGGAAAGTGAAACATGGACAGTCCAAAAAGGAAAGGATGGCTGACATGACTTGAAAGTTTCTAAGACGAAGTTATTGGCGTATTTGAGAAAAAAAGATATAGATATTTGCGTACAGGTTTTTGATGCGGAAAGTGTTCTCATNGTTTTTACAAGTGCTGCGGGATCGAAGAAAGGCATACCAACAATAGACGCAGTGAAATCTTTAAACCATGGAGAGTTTCTAAATGTGCAGAGACATCCCGATTCACTTGATAAACCTCTTACCAGAAACCTTCCTGTGAACAGTGACTTGTGCCAAATGAAACCAAGGTGAATGCTGTTTTCTCCCTTGAACTTGGTGTGCCATTGGTGATGTATGTATTCGGGGTGGTTGCCCTGGCAAGGAACACAATATTATGGCAATGGCTCTTCAATGCCAACTATCAGTATTATTTCAGTAACAGGTGCATCCAGGTGGATAAAGCATATATTGATTCATTCTACAGACACATGAATTGTCACTAATAGCTAAATACATAGTGTTTGGCTCAAACTTACACCAAATCTCAGCTCACCAAATACCCCGCACCAGCCATTTAGCAGCGAGTCTCTGACAGACTTCGCGCCGTGCCCAATGCATCTTCCCATCCCCATGACTACAGCAAGGGTTATGGTTATGACCATGTCCCCTATAACAAATCCCTAGCCAGATTCTGAAATATCGCCGAGAAGGAACAGTGATGTTGACTGGTCAGAGTATGAACGCTCAATAACAGTGAAGAGACAGGATATAGCGCACCTCAGGACCTCCTTGTTTATCATTACGCCAGTCTCCTTGTCAGTCACTAGCTCATCCCCATGGCATAAATCCTGTTTGATGCAGACAGCTGAGACCTAGAAAAGACTAACTAAGAGGTAGTGTACTGGTGCTGCAGGCGGACCAATCAAATGTTGGTGCTTCCTTGTATCCTCATGACTTTTGGTGAAGTTAAGAACTGGGCCACAGGAAATATTGATGATGCAAACGTACCAGCATTGTACCAACTAAAATCCACCGGTTCCATCATCCCAAAAAGTCACGCTAATAACATCCTGAGTTTGGATTTAATAGCCCGAGCGGCCAAATTATCTGGGTGATGAACAGATTGAAGGTTGGTGCTGCAGGTGGTGTTGTTGCAGGAGACGAAGAAGTGATGGCGCAATTTTTATTTTATTTTATTTTTTCTCGAAAGGGAAAGTGAAACATGGACAGTCCAAAAAGGAAAGGATGGCTGACATGACTTGAAAGTTTCTAAGACGAAGTTATTGGCGTATTTGAGAAAAAAAGATATAGATATTTGCGTACAGGTTTTTGATGCGGAAAGTGTTCTCATCAGAGGGCGGAAACCACCCGGACCGTGCCTTCTATTGTGACGTTTTACCTGGGCACCATAGGTGTGTGGGAAGCACTGCCTCCCAAATCGAGTTAGCCAACAATGGCAGTAGGGCTCGTTACCGTACCCGTACATTGCCGTCTATACGGGGTCGTATATACGGTTACGGACCCGTACCGTAGCCCAGTGGAGGTAAGGAAGGTACGGTACGGTTTACGGGTCAGTCGTAAACCGTACAGACCGTACCGTCAGACGGGTTTACCGCCGTAATACGGTCTGGGTGGGCGCTTAATGCGACGATGGCTTCCAAATCGGGAAAAATGCCGTCGCACGACTTTTTTTAGCACTACTTTGGTTCCTTTCACGTCGTCGAAACCTGGTTACCACTTTCTTCAACGCCATCGGCAGCGGTCAAGAGAAGTCAGGCTCACCTTCTTGGGCCTTCATTGAACTTAGATTGGGCTGATGGCAATTTTGAGCAATGGAGGAATGGATTAAACCTCACTACTTCCACTCGGCGGCGAAAAAAGTGTATACATGGGTAACTAATAATCCTCAGTAGTCTTTAATGTCAGCCATGGTCAGTGGGGGGGCTCTCCAGATGCAATTAAACTGTGTCCCATCGCTTAAAGTCAAAATAAAGTTCATTTCCTTGGCAATATTCGATGACCGACCCTTTAGAGGCTCACAAACACTCGATACAGACTCGGCAGAGCTGCGTATGGCCATAATTGGTCAAATCTCCCATCACCTTGAGGCTTCTTAAGATAACACCATATATACGGTTGACGGTACGGTTACGACCCCGTACCCGTACCGTAGAGGAGGTCAAGACGGGCTTGTACGGTACGGTTACGGGCTTGCCCGTACACCTTACGACCCGTAGCTTTTACGACCCGTATACGGGTACGGTAACGAGCCCTAAATGGCAGCCACGGTCACGCGAGCGCCATTTTGCATTGTTCTTCTCTTTCTGCCAAGTCGTGGCCGATTCCACAGCCCCGTATCGAACACCATGGATCCATGAATTCTCCATCAAACGAAGGCGCACTCACTCAGCATGTCGTCTACTCCTCCTCAACTGCCGAGGGATCAGAGTCAGGCTATATTTGATTCCTCGAGTTCTCCGCTCGAGTTGAACACTGGCAGATCGACATTTACATCCGAAGACCCCACCAGGGATACCCGCCTTGCTCAAGTTGAACTCGACACTCATAACGAGTGGTTTGGTCCAGTGTCACCCATCGAATTTCTCGCCAAGTTTCTGCCTGCGCCTCCAGGACTCCCTCGTCGGCCGAACTTCCAGCGACAGAGATGGGGCAACATTCGCTCAGATGCCAAGAAAAAATTCGATATGTGCTACAGATTTGTAAGTACCATATGTTCTTTTTGCGATAGCTATCTGGGTGCTGACTTGTTGACTATATCATAGACCAAGTTATTGGACCGCTATTGCACTAATCTCGAACTGAAGGTCACTGGCGACGCCTCTGACGACATCAATTGGACCCATCAGACTGGTCTGATAAACGTCGATGTCAGTGTCTTTCACAAGAATGTCCAACTCGAGCGTACGTTTGAAGTCGCGAAGCTTGAGACTTTCTTCGAGTTCAAGCTGGCAAACAGTTCCTCTGGATTCAATGATAACGTTTCCGAGGCATATCCTTTTGAGAAACAGGCCAAAAACTCGCAGGAGACACGTGCTCAGCTTGCCACCTACGCTGGCGCCATGCTTGCAACCCAATTCAGGACACATGCTTTCTGCGTCGAGGTTGCCGGTGACTATGCCAGGCTGATTCGATTCGATCGTGAAGGTGCCGTGGTTACCAGCGCTTTTCGTTATGCGAAGGAGAAGCACCTCGTCGACTTCTTGTGGCGTTTCAACCACTCTTCCCCCGAAATCCGAGGCCATGATCGGACAGTGACTGTTCCGTCTTCTGCCGAGTCTCGATTCGTCGAGCAAGCCACTGAGCTCCTTCCTCTCAAATCATGGGAGAAGGTATGGAAATNTAGTTTTCCGCCCAAGAGCCCAACATGTGTGAAGATTTTTTTTGCCTGCTAAGCCCTTCGCAAGCGGAGGTCCTTACCCTCAGCGGGGGCAGCGCTTCGCGCTGAAGACCGCCGCGCGAGTATTATGAGAATGCTGGACTGATGAGTCGACTCTCTTTTTTTTACGTAGACATCCGCTGAGGAATATGATAGGACTCGGGATATTCAGGGGTTTGAATTCAGCAGTGTGTAGCGTCAGTCCAAGCTTTGTCGCACCTTTGTAGATATCAACCATGACGAAGAGCCAAGGGGCTGCCAAAAATTTAAAATCATACCGGGGGTACATTTTTGTTTTTCGGCCTTGAGGAGGGAACCTACCTACCTCCACGTGATTAAATTACTATATATGGGCCGTATGACATCATCATTCTCACTCACTGTCATTTGACTTATGTGACGAGTATTTCGGACAGTCACGGGTCACGGAGGGACCTTCCGAATAGGTTTGATGGAAAACTTTCAAATTTGGCAGTTCTAGGTGTCTGGACCTTTGGATGAGTGAGTGAAAGGGGTCAACGTACCACGTGTAACGGTAACAAGGAAAGTGTCCTGGAGCTTGTTCACGAGTTTGATTAGGTCGGAATCCATGTCTACCGGGGTGAAGAAGAAGAACAAGCACGCGTTTATAGGACTGGCGCAGCCCACAGCGCGTCGTCACGGCAAGAAATTGGAATTTGGTCAAGTTTGTCGGAGTCGCCGGCAGAAAACGTCATTACCAGTTGATTACCAGGACTAAGGTCCCACGGACCGGCCTTATGTTCCTCCTTCATCTCCACCTTGAGTTTGTCTGATTTGAACGGTGCGCTCAACGATATCCTACCACAGACCAACGCAAACTAGTCCATCGAAGTAAGCCTCAACTGGTATTCCATATCGTTTTTGCTACACTCGAGCCTTATCAGTAAACTACGCTATTCAGTCAAGTTCATTTATCATGCCCACTACGAGGTCAAGAGGTCCAATCAAAAAAACAGAGGTATACCCGCTGTACTGCGTGCCAAACCGCTGTATACTGCTTTCGTACCTGCGCAAAGCGGCATAGAAACTGAACACCGAGATCTGTGTCAAGGTTTGGCCTATGAGCGAGAAGGTAAGCGGTAATTGGCTCTCTCAAAGAGTTGGAAGCGCCGCTCATCATTCCTTTCCTCAACGATTGGAAGGCGTACCTATGCCGAATAACATGGACTTTGGTTCCGTCACGCTCATCACTCAATATTACGTTGATCAGTACGAAGATAAGATCCTATTCGCTCGCGAAATACAGCCGTCCAATGACAATGTCATTACCGAAGGCATAGGCTCAGACGTCGTTGACATAAAGAACCTTCCTACCGAGGTAGACCTTATCGATCATGATATTATCATCGTCGACACGGACAGTCTTTGCGACTCTTGGGATCATATGTCGCCAGATATAGTCTTCGTCATCGGCTTGACCGGGTTGTATCGAACCAGGTTGTGATCCCTCGACTCTGCAGCGTCCTTCGGGAGGCCCGCCAAGAATATTTTGTGGTAGTTGGCTTTTATCCTGTGACTGTGGCAAGGCACCAGAAAACGTGGCTGATAGTCGAAATCAAAGAGTACAACAAAGACACGAAGACAAGATTATGGAATCTGGACAGCAGAAGTCGAAATTCGGCCAAATATTACGGAGAGTATGGTCTTGACTGTCTCGTCTTGAAGGTTGGCAATTTTCTGAATAGAAATAAGTCAGGACTCTGGCTCTGAGAGTCTGAATTACCCACGGAGTCTGATTTCGGCAGTGAATAGCGTTCCGTCACTATAGTCGGTAAATATAAACATACTGTAAGTGCAGGGCTGAATAGGTCGGAATATATATGTAGAGGCTTGTAGAGAGGGCAAGAATACGTTTACGAGATGCATTGACTCATGGCGGGTAATTCGAAGATTTGAACGAGTCTCGGATAAAGACAAACGTGGTGGTCATGGACCGGCTTCATTGTTCCTTTTTTTTATCCCACGATAATCGGGACACATCTTGCTTTCACCTTGCATGAATCATAAGACGTAGAGGTAAGAATGGTTCAAAAAAACTAGCCATCTGACTGAATCGGGAATACATAGGAACTTGAAGATTTGCGGTCGATTGGTCGATTTCCCAGTATCCGCAGTAATCGTGATTAATCTTCTGCAAGCAGTAAGTGACAACTTATCTCTCTCCTGCGGAAGGCGGTACATGATTATCATAGGCTTGATGAGTCGGAACCACAACTCTGAACCTTTGCCTGCTCAGGTTCAACAAATGCACGCCTTTCTAAACGAAGCTGGGACAAGATTTACTTCCCCCAGTATAGCGGGCCTAAGACTGCGTCAGCTGGGAAGCCCGCCGTCCGTCATAGATATATCCAATCCTGCTACCCAGGTGCAGACTGTCTTGAAGGTGCTTGGATATCTGGCATATCAGATGCAAGAAAGTAATGCACAAGCTCTCAAGTGTATCAAACACCATTGGTCTTCACACATCTACCCATGGGTAGAGTTCCTCATCGAGAAGTTTGTGTTGACGAACGAGGAACCTTCAACGGTCGAAGGACTCGACTTTGTTAACAATACCTTGAACATTACTTCTCTGATCCTTCTGTATCCTGTATTCTGTGCCGACAAACTATCCGAGAGTCGTCGTCTCCGCCACGTGTCACCAAAACTTAGGTCCCGCCTGGTGCCGGAGGCTTGGTTAAAGGCGTTGGAAGTACAGCACATAACGTGGCCCAAGTGGATCGGTATCATGGCATTAGTGTTTTCAGGAGAAGGGGTTGAACTCTCAGAGGAATTCCCGGAGATCATCGGGGCTCTGGGCCCAGTTATGATGGAGAGGATTGGAACAGTGGCCGCTCAACATATTAGGTATCTATCTCGAGAATTTCGCGATATACCTGATATTATCCTTGAAGAAGTTCGGACTTCCCTAGATCTGCTCGCACCTCTGATCAAAAGATCCGACGTACTCCTTCCATTTATCCTCCATGGTGGTGCTTCCGCATTGGTGCACCTCCTTTCTGCCCTCGTTGCTCAAGTCAAGGTCGTCGAACTATTTTCGGACAATATGACAAGGACCAAGCATGCCCTCAACACAGCCAACATTACCCTTGGCATTATGATAGCAACTTTCGTAGGACCAGAAACGATTTCACCAGCACTAGAGGCTGGCCTGCTTCAGACTATATTCAAAGCAGGGCTCATACTTGGTCGCAGTAATTTGAAGGATTTTTGGGAAAAGATTGAAAAAATCATCACGCAAATGTCTTCGTTCATGTTTTATCCGGCTGTCCTCTGTCGCGTCGTTGTCTCGACCCGAAAGGTTTTTGAGTCGGGGTTGGAGCGACAGCTGCGCAAGTCGGACCCAGGATGGTCTGTATGGCAAACATGGAAGCTGCTGAAAGAAAAAGAAGATTGCCTTGCGTCTCTCCTTGATTATGACAAGAGGGACAAACCCTGGCTGTTCTGCGGATTTGAACAGGTGTGTGGTGTATATATATATTCTTCGAAACCAGAGTACTTGAATGCCCATTTCCAGTGCTTACCACGAGATGAGCAGACCTCTCGATATCAGAAGCAGCGTTATCTTCGCTGCTCTGCATGCCAAACCTTGGTCTACTGCTCCCGGACGTGTGCGAAGCAACATTGGGAAGCCCAACATCGAGCACATTGTGTAAAGCTGCTCAAGGAGCGAGTAGGTCAGTAGTTCACCATACTAATGTACATGGCTCAACATATTTTATTCGCGACCAGCGGGTGTACCTATGCCTAGCAACATGGATTTCGGCTTTTTTACATTATTCACCCAGCATTACGTCGACTCGTATGAAGAGCAGATTTTTGGGATCTTAGAGATAGACAGCCCGCCATTTACCGGTATAGAGTCTGCCACAAATGTTGCAGACTGGACTACGATGGTGGCAAACCTCCCTGCCGATGCGAAACTCATCACCCACGAAATCGTTGTTATTGACATGGACACCTACGCCAAGCTTTTCGAACCTGATGCTCCTGAGATATTCTCGATCTCAGACTTGGGAGATCTCATTTGCGATCCCCGAGTTCGCTCGAACCAAGTAATGATTCCTCGTCTGTGTAGCGTTCTTCAGCAAGCGCGAAAGGAAGACATCGTGGTAGTGGGCATTTTTCCCGCAACCCGGGGAATGCTGCAGAAGGCTTGGTTTGTAGTCGAAATCAAGGAGTACCAAGAAGACACGAAAACAAGAAAATGGAACATGGATAGTCGAAGCTGGAATGCACCCGAGTATTATGAGAATGCTGGACTGGTGAGTCGACTTTCTTTCTTTTATGTAGACATCCGCTGAGGAATAATATGATAGGACTCGGGATATTCATGGGTCTGAATTTAGCAGTGTGTAGCGTCAGTCCAAGCTTTGTCGTACTTTTGTAGATATCAACCATGATGAAGAGCCTTCAGAGATGAATTTTTTAAAGTGCCGATCCATTGTCACTTTTTACTCTTAACCTGCATAGTGATTGAAGCTGAGGTGGGCGCCACTGGCTCACAGCCAATATTCTGAACAGAGAAAAGTTCGTCGATTTAGAGACTCTGCAGTGTTCAACTGGGAGGAAGAACACGTTCGATTCGATCGGTCTTCTTGCCATTCGCTGCCAGTAGTATAGGGGAATTGCGTCAGATCGGGAGACCGTCAACTTCCGTGAGTTTAGGCTATACTTCTCGTAAGAAGGCGTGAAACTGAGTTGAATTGCTGTTTGTTGCTGTGAATAGAATTTCTGATGTTAGTTCCAACACTTTTTACTTCACTGATGTTTGTCGCTAATTCTACCGAATTAACGAAACGGACGGACGTCGAGGCGCCCGGCGCTTTCCAGGCCTAGAACTCTGATGTCTGGGAGACGAGATGGGTCGCGACATAATCCATAGAAAGTCGACGTGAGACTCACTTTTTCAATACTAGTCTGTACAGAATTGCCGTGCTTTAGCTGAAGAGTATTTACCCGCTTGCTGGTTGCGTAGTTAGCTGCTCGGTTAATAACCTTCGAATTGGTCTCGCGACCGAGACTCGTTGCCAATCTAATTTTGACCTACCTACGAGCAGGAAACCTTATCGCCGCATTTGTACCACACAACAACGAGGGAACTTGTTAAGCGCCTAGTTACCCCGCACAACGTCTAGATCAAAATCTTGAATAGATCCATCTCAGGCGCCCGACGCCCGTTGTCAAAGATACGCCTCACTGTCAATGCGAGTCAGGGCCCAGTACATATGAATTGCACTATAACTTGAACTGACCAAGGGTAATCTGTGAGGCAGGGTGAGGCTCAGTAGGATGACTGAGAGGAGAGAAGTATTGGCATTAAACTTACCTCGGAAGAATTAGAAAGAACCTTTTATTCTTGGATGATACAGCACCGGATGTGTGAGCAACCGATGGCCTCCGCATGTATACCCAATGATGTCCATCTGGTTTATCAAGGTCAGGCGTTGGTAAACATCTCGTCTATACATTCACAGGTTGTTCACGGTCGACAAACGCCGTGAAATATTCGGTTTATTTCCCGTGCTTGCACGCCCGCTGGAAACATATTGGAGCTCGGAAGTTAAAACACGTTCCGTACTCCACTTTATGCAGAAGTTTGGGCGAAGCGCGGCGCCGAGACTGCCGCTGTGCAGCTGTCGCATTTCTAGTGGCGGATGACTCGGTTAATGAATAAGTCCGTCATAAAATAACAGGCCGGGCGTATTCGTATACTTGGGGCCAGCCAAGCGAAAGCTGGAAGAGTTGAAATTGTTTCTGAATATAAAAGCAGAAATGAAGGACTTTCCGGGACTGGCTAGCTAGCAACGACTGGGTGGAGGTTGGTATAGCAAGGAGGCTGTTGCTGTGAAACATCAGGTTCCTGGTCGATTGACAGAGTCAAGAGCGCTGATGAGCTTTCGGGTATCAGAACCTATTTATTTGTCAAGGGGAGCCAATCAGAGTAAGCGATACCGTGGGAAACTTGGACAAGATTCAAATGTCGCCCCTGTAGTCTGACTTTTTCCTCTTACATTCTCCTCGAGGGAACCATCCTAAACTACACCGCTCTTTAGCCCGTCGCTCTTTTGCCCATCAACACCGCCTTTGGTTGATTTTCTACCTTATAATGTGAGTACGCATCATGATGATCTTCAAAAGTTTCGTTTCTCACCCCGCATACCCTTTTTTTCTCCGTCTTTTTTTTCCGTTTTTTTTTTCTGGTTTTTAATTCCAGAGTTTCTCAATGGTTGCCTCAGCGTCTTTCGCCCTTTTGCTCGCTTCTTTTGGCGCCGCAGGTGTTCGCGCAATCGTCACCCCAAACGAGCCAGGTCCGGGATCTGTGTACAACGAGGGATCAAAATGTCATATCCAATGGGTCGGTGACAAGGACGGAAAGTGGGATAATATGGCTATTCAGCTCATGACAGGGGACAACTTCCAAATGGTTCATCTTACTAGTGCGTATACTGTCCTGATGTTGGGTACTTGAACTGATAGGATCATTGGTTACATACAGCTGTCGCTACTGGTTTGGACGGTAACAAGGATGGAAAATTCGACTATGACTGCCCCGATGTGTGTTCTTTTCTGCTCGTATGACTCTTCGGTTTCTAAATATATTTTAGGTGACCCCCAACTCGGCGATTTACTTTTACCAATTCTCTTCTCCCGAATCTTCCGAGTTGACTTGGGCTACTCGCTTCACTATTGCCGATGCCCAGGGTAAGAGCGTTCCGCCAGAGAACCAAGAGCAACCGGGAACTGGAGCCAAAATTCCCTGGGGAACTGGCGCACTCGCCGACCCCTCATCTGCTGTTCCTCCTCCTTCTTTCTTGGGAGGTGGTGGCAGCACGACCAACAGTACTACTTCCGCTGGTGGTAGCACGTCCGGTGAGAGCACGACCGGAAGTTCCGCCGCCCCTTCATCAGCTGGCCCCGGTCCTAGTACTCCTACTATGACCACTTCTGTGAGGCCGACCGCTACCTCCAGTAGCGGCCCCCAGTCTACCAGTGGTTCCTCTCCTCAGCGCAACAACTCCAACTCCAACTCCAACAACACGTCCGGAAACAACGGAAACAGTGCTGTCGCTTTGGGCATGTCCAATACTTGGCAAGCCGCCCTTATTCTTGCCATCTCTGCTTCTGCATTCGCGCTCTTCCTGTAAACCACCCCTTTTCTCATACCGTTTGTGCCACCACTTAACCCCTCCACACCTTAAATTATTGCGATGATGGCCATGAAGCGATTCTGTGTTTTTTACTTGCCCCATTCCTACCCGCGTAAACCACGAGTCCAAGTTTCATCCATTTAATGTCCATTCGTTGTATAGGTACACATTCGTTTGAAAAAGATGCCTGCATACCTACATTTGTCACTAGTAGTGCGCAACCATTGCCAATTATTATTAGTTTATCTATTAAGTCCTAGCGTTTTGTATATGGTCCCGCGTTTGTTTGTTTTGTGGTTTTTTTTTTTTTTTTTCCTTTTGTCATGGAGTACTAGTTGATAACATACCAGATTTTGCCGGAAGTTGCTTTGCGTCGTTGGAACTCTTGCATGCGGGTCTAGACCATCGCGTGACTGATGACTAACCTACTCACCACCCGTGCTTCAGAAGAGCTTGTGCTCATACCTTCTCTTCTTCTCTCTATGATGCGTGCTTCATGGACCAGGAAATAACTCTCAAAAGTTTTTTTGATCGGACTTTCCACGCTGCTTCCCTTCAATTTCCGGTGGCTACAAGGCGCCCATTATGATCTCCGTTACGCTCGCAGTTTGTCCTTCTTCCTCTTTTTTACTTTCCGGCCGCTTTGTGCAGAATCGGGAAAGATCGTGGATAAAGGCTCAAGTATGGTCCATTTTTCACTTGCCCAAGAGGCTAGAGCTCGCCTGGTACCAGTTTTGCTTGCTGAAAATAAACTTCTATTCCAGGTTAAATTTTAGGCTTCACAAGGGGAATCAAAAGTCGTTCTGCAATCTCGCCAATAGCAATGTTCTCTTTTCCGAAACATTCGGTGATTGAGCGCTGTCTTCTTCGGTTCTGTGGTGGACGAAGCAAAGATATCGGAGATACTAAAGAAAGCAACACCTCCTATCCGTATCAGTATAAAGTGCGTAGCAGTTAGTCGTTTCACCCCATCAACTCAAAAAACCTCGCAGCAGGCATCACTCCTGTACCTTTCAGCTTCGGTACCTAAATCAAATCATTTCGAAGCACCGTACAACCGTTTCCTTGATCTATCACGCCATGGCATTGGCCACTCTCCCGCACCCCAGAAAGCTTCTATTTGAGCTCACAAGCTCTGAAGTTTCTCCGCCGCAGCCCCAATACAGCACATCAGTGCTGCCATCATTACTGCTGTTCCGTGCTTCGTCACCGTGCTCAGCACTGCAACCATCATCCCACGTTCACGATACAATAAGCCGTGCACCATTACCTTCCTATACCCCTCCTCTTCCTCATCACGAACACGATATGCCTGAGAGCATGCTACCCCGGACTCTTTTCAACACCGACGCCGACGCCACGACATTTCTTGACAGTGGCGTTCATACCAGACTAGCTCCCGAATTATGGTCCGAAATCTTCAGCCACTGCGTATTGATACCCGATTGGCCTCATGGATGTATCCAGTACGAAAAGCGACTACTCGTCCTCATGGAAGTGTGTAGTCACTGGAGGCAGATCCTGCTGTCCACAGCAACTCTCTGGCGATGGATAGCGTACAACTCTTCTGCTTCTTCATTGGAAAAGGAAGGAGAGAGGATTCAAACATGGCTTTCGAGATCGCGGGAGGCATCACTACACGTTTCATTGATGCTCAAACATCGCAATACCGCACGGGTGCTGGATGATATCATTTCACAATCATACCGTTGGGAAAGCCTACATTTTTCATGTCGAGGGTTTTCGCCCATTCCTCTATTGATACCAGCCACACGAACATTTCGAGCTCTGCAACACGTGGAACTCGATTCACATCTCTGCGAGTCCGATGTCATTGATGACCTCTTTGAAGGATCCGACCGTCTCACCTCCCTTCATCTTCACAAGGGTCACAACTCGGCTTTTGTGGCGCTCGAAGCACTTGGCAGAATGTCGTTATCCCTTACCCAACTCACTTGCGTTCACCTCGAACCCCGAATTGGATCAGCTCACGAGTTGTTCGCTATATTGAACACATTACCCAATGTCGTTGATTTGGCGGCTCATATTGATGCTGGCAGTCCGTGGTATGGTGTCAGACCGCTAGACATGATGCGTCATGACAAGCTTTGCTCTCTTTCGTTGGAGGTCGAGTTGCGCGGTAGCGATGGGGTTATATCTCATCTTCAGCGAATGGTAGCAGAGATACTCGATCATCTCACCTTGCCTCGTCTTGCCCGATTTTCATTCGCGTGTCCCGCGTCGCACTGGCCAAAACCTGACAAGGCCTTCCGTTCGTTCCTGGCTCGTATGTCGGGGTCACTCACACACCTTCGGATTGTGGAGAAGAAAGAGGTTGACAAGACGAGACGTCGAAGAGTGTCTGCGAGTGATTCTGGGGAATACCTAGACTATCTAAGGATTGCTCCTGGTATTCAGAAGCTCGAGGTTGAGCTCCCAGAGTACAGGATGTCTGATCCTTCTTTACTTTTGAAGGGTGCTGGATCTTTACAATCTATAGTAACGATATCTCAGGGAAGAAGCTGATCCAGTGATAGTATCGAAATAGTCATATTAATGTACGGTCATCTTGTAATTCTAGTTATTCGGTGTATATACCCTTCACAATTCTTATGTTATGTTATGTCACTTCATGACGGGGAATGAGGCGTTGGAGCCCCGGTGGCATTAAACTACCTTTAAGAGTGGCCGAGGATCGAAAATGTAACTTATCGGTCCGCTTTGGTGGAATAGAGTTTTTGCATGACAGACATTCAGGCATGGACTCGGGACGGAACAATACACTTTGAGTGACGATGAATTGCTTCATTGGTGCCGTAAAATCGAGTTCGCTACATTAAAAAAAAAAAAAACAATAGCAACACGGCAATTTGGTTCCTTCAGGTGAGCAAAGGGAATCAGACTCGAGATGCAAAAAAAAAGGGGGGAGCCCAATGATGCATCACGTACGAATAAGGGGGGGAGGGGGGGTTTGGCCGCCATCAAATGTTCACCACAAGAGTGGTATACGGTTTTTGGTAAAGGAAAGCGGTCGCGAATTCATGATTCAAAGTACCGCTCTTTTGTGCAACAGCTTGCTCGACGACTTGTGCTCTCTCTGGAGAAAGCAAGTGGCCAAGGATGTTGAGCACCCAGGTTCGGCATGATATCTGGTTGGCTCGATTCTGGTGGACTGTGCCGCAGCTCTTGGGAAACATGGCAGCGCAGATGGCAGTGAAATCCAATGACGATTTTGGAGTGTAGTCTGGGACTTTGAAGTAGGCAAGGATTGGGATGGAGCCTGATCGATTCATGGCACCTTGGGATAGGTGCCGATAGCGATAAGCTTCGGGACCATTGGGGTCTTTGGTAGAAGGTGCCCATTCGTGCTCGGTACACTTGCCACGTTCATCGATGTGGACGAAAGCCCAGTGAAAACGTTCGTCTAATAGTGGAATGGTGGTGATATACAGCGATTCACTGTCGACGGGTACCTGGAAGAGAGGCTGTGAGGATGCCATGAGGGAAACGGGACAGTTGCATCACTCACCACGGGGTCTATAAGTACTGGTGCCAGATGACAATACCTCCCATGCCATTCATTATGAGCGCCAGCTAGACGTGATATTGCATTACGTGTGGTCCGCGACGAGAGTGAGAGGAAAACCGTCACAATAGCAGTCCCCCCATGTGATCACTTTGAGACGGGACATTGGTTGTGCAGATCTCCGTGAAAAGAGTTCCCACTGCCTATTTCTACCTCCAAAACGCCGAGTCTAAGCACCCTTTGCATCGTGCTAGCTCAATTGCGTCAATGGCGAGGGCTACAATAAGATATAAAGCCGCTTCAATAGGGAGGTAACCATAAATGAAATTATAATCGAGATTTTCCAAAGCAGTCCTGTCGATTGCGTTAGCAGGTCACCAGGGTTTCTCCGAAAGACATACCCAAACCAGGATACATACCTTGAAGTAGGGAGTCGACAGGATTAGCAGATTCGCCATGGACTCCGGCAAAAGTCTGCATCCGCGAGAGAGATATAACCGGTGTTGCTATCAATATAGAAATCTGTGCATCGAGTGAGAAACAGGTAGTTCAACGCGTTGCGCGTAGACACATACCTGAGAGGTTCAGCACCTCGTACTTCACTTTGCAATGCTTTGTGTGATTTTGAGCACCCCATTGAGCGGCCTGTTTCCTGCTTGCGAGCCTCACGGAACCCCGGTATTTCCTAACCGTTAAAATAGCCGATAGCATGATCCCATCCTTGAGCCTCCGAAGAATCCAGCTGCCTACCCTCCGTTTTTCCGAGTTTGTCGAGTAAATGCGAGAGTCTAATACATCCGCGCGTATAGTACTAGTCGGATACCACTGGAAGCGCCTCACAACCGTTATAATGTAGCAGCAGTGGGCTACCACGTCGCGTTGGGTTATGATGCGAAATTCGATTAATATTTCCGCAGGAAACGAGTTGTATTGGTCTCAGTCAAGATAGCTGTGGGATGTGGTGTGCAAGTAAGCCTGTGAACTGACGCATATTTTGGGAATATGAATACTCACGACAGATTGAGAGAAATCATCGCAGAATGCGTGGCGTCTTTCCGAACGTACTTCCCGGTGGCGGTCACAGGTCTCCATGTAGTTTGCCCGCGCGTGCTGATGCGTAGTCCTGTGAAAGCATAATCAACGACAATGATGGTGAAGCGCAAAAAAGCGCTTCGATGACGAAAGAGAACCAAACAAAACGATCTATCAATATCTATCAGACCACAACAGGGACAACTGGCAGGCTATCAACCTATCGCGTCTTCACGACAATGACCTTCACACCCAATCCCAGTTAACTTATCCTCTGGCCCACAATAAGCCACAGTTTTACCTTTCATATTCATTGTTCAGCCTCATGAATGAGGTGAGGGAGAGCCAAAAACCGCTCCTGGGTCCTTTGTCTACCACGCCGAACGCTTCTTCGGAAGCAGACATTGGAAGCAGAAGACTTGGAATACGTCCATTGACACAGATGCAGACGGAGACATGGGTACCAACGCGTGTAGGGTCTCTTCTTTTGTGCTTATGGCAGTACACTGACCTTTCCCTCGCAGCAATCAGCATGCGGAAGCTCTGAGATTCGCACCAAATCAGCAAATAGATTTCTTATTCGGAAGACGTAAGAGAAGAACTGTCACTGTTTTGCCTTCCAAAGCATTAACTGATCAACTCTCTTCTTCAGACAATGAACATCCAAATCATAGATCGACCGGTTGATTGGATTATGGTGCGATTTCTTCTCTCTTGTCTCCCGGATGCAGAAATAGCTCACGGTTCTCAAAGGCTCTCTATGCACACGTGCTGAAAAGAAATCATGAATTTTTCCGAGCTGAATACTTTGATTTCATCCATCTGTTGAAGGCTGATGGATCCCCTTCGAATGACGTAGCCCTTCTTTCTTCGTTTTCGACACTTCATATGTTTTCTGTACTCCAGTATGTTCTCAGTGGCTCAAAGTCAACCACCTTGACCTACCTTCGAGATTGGGCCACGGGGCCTATTTTGTTCTGTGCTTGGCAATTTTCCTGAACAAAGTGAGCCGTCGGAGGTGTTTTGTTCTTTGAACAGAAGAATAGTTCTCTAGGCCGCTCCCAGGTCGAATCCTCTGCTCGGGTGAAATGATGGATCGTTATCCCCATCTGGAAAACTTCTGCAATTCATATTTGGTAGATAGCTGCACTCTCCCATTCTCCTGAGCTTTCTCCTAGAATAAGGTGTTGCGCATCGCTCACTTCCGAAATGTTAGATCGGAAACGAGGCATGGATGGAGAATATTGCAATTTATTGCGAGAAACTATCAAATGATAATACAAGGGTTCGTCAACGAGGTGTGGAAGTATTCAAGTCGCTTGGTTTGCTCTTGGCAAGGTGTTCAGTTCAACGTGAGAGCCCGTTATCTCCATATCTCCAGGCTTCTCATCATATTTCCTATCCGGATCTGCAATATTGGTAAGGAAGAATGCGGTGAGAAGGAAAACAACGCCGGCCCATGGGACGAGAGATATGAAACACCATCTGACACCATCTCTGAAGGCGTTTCTGATTATTGTTTGAATAGACTCTGGGAGCGCACTAATACTCCCCAAAGAACCTAGAGAGTTGGCACTCCCAAAGTCGACATTGACAACACCGGTCGTCGGTATCTGCCCGGATAAAATCGCGTCGGTAATGAATGCTTTTACTCGAGCATTCAACACAGCGCCGCATTGTGCGAGACCTACAGTACCCCCGAGGGATCGGAACTATGTATTGCTGATGATCAGGATCATAAGGAGAGTGTCATGAAGAACCACTTACGAAGAGAAGCATAGCGGAAACGATTGCCACTCGTTCGGATGGCTGGGAAAACCGAGCATGCACATTCATCGAACCTATCGCAAGTCCACAACCGACGCCTATACAGGTAGACGTTGAGAAATGATGGGGGGATAAACGTATAGAGGAAACTGACCGGACATGGCGAGGAATCTGTGAAAGAGGTCAGCTGGCGAATCATCCTATACGCCACAATGCTTACCCGTTCACTAAACCCTGTTCATTTTCTTGAATCCCCATCGAAATAAGTCCCAAACAGATGGGAAGTATCAGGCTGCCTAGTTGTATCGCGTACTTCGGCTGAGGCAGAGTAATCGCATTGAGTATCAAGTTTTAACAGGCGGCAGACTACTTGCCTGTCGAAGCCGTTTTATTATCTGTATCGATATTAAAACACCCGCTCCGCTTCCTGGTGCAAAGTAGAGGAGCTGGACTCCTGCATTTCGTGAATTTAATCCAACAGCGACTGTCATGAAAATTGCGACAAAGTAGAACATGACCAGCATGACCATGCCCCCCACGAAGGAAGTCGCCATAACGGTGCAGATATCCATATTTCGGAACATTTCCAAAGGTATCATTGGATAGGCAGAGAGGACGAGGGAGGATGTGGGGGCAGGTTTGTTCTGCTCTCTTTCGAGGACGTACTCCCATAAGGCGCAAGCACAGAACAGCAAGCCACCAACCACGAAACAGGCGATGACCTTAGCGCTGTTCCATTCCTCTGTCGATCCCCAATTCAAGGCCAGAAGAACAAGGATACCCGCCCCGACAAATAGAAAGGTACCAATCCAGTCGATCTTCATCAACTTTGACACGAAGCCTAACGAATACGGTTCCCCAGAGTCTGATGGCCTCTCGTCTACAACAAATCCTTTTTTCAAATGTTTACGCAAAAGGACGAAAATGAGGATCATAGATAAAACACAGATAGGAAGACTGTATGAGATGTGAGCTACAGATTGCAGGCAAAGACGGAAGCACCCACTTGATCGCAAAAATCCATCGGAAAGACACCGCAGAGAGGTATCCTCCTATCACGGGCCCTACGGAATAACCAATCGCATAGAGCAGGAACAGGATAGATATCTGCCAGTTGTTGTCGTCCAGGGACCCGGAATCGGATAATATAGCGCGTACGACCTGCAGGGTGATCATTTTACTGACTAATCCTTTGGCAACTCAATGTCACTTACGGTAAGTAATCCAGCAGCACCAATACCTGCGATGCCGCGTCCGGCCAGCATCATTCCCATGTTCTTCGCACCTGTGCTTAACGCGCTTCCAAGTATGAAAAAGACCAAGGATGCTTGCATAGCGAAATGTCGTCCATAGATATCGGCTACAGAAGCAAACAGGGGAAGAAAAACAGTCGACGTAAGGAGGTATAGAGTTCCGATATAGCTATTTGCGTAGGGTGAGTTACAAATGGCAAGCTACGAAGAATTAGTCCCTACCTCTGAAGGTCCAAACGATTGAAGGCCGACTACAGTATCACAAGTCAGAAGGGTACCCGACGTCAGGGAGCCCAAACGTACAGCAATCTCCGTTTGCGCAGTGGCGACAACTAAAGCAGGCAATGAAGGTTAGTAAAACTTCGAGGATTGGGCAGAGTTGGCAAAAAGAATCACCGGTGTAATCAAGTGTTTCCAGAAAGATGGGTATCGCTAGGGCAGCTGACAATCTGATTGTGAATCTCCAACCATGGCATTGCTCAGGGTTTTGGGTCGTTGAGGTTAAGTCTTTTGACCGTTTCCGCTTGGCGTACCGGTAGAGCGTGGTCATGGTCACGGAAAACGGAGGTTGGGGAGCAGGAACTCGAGTTTTAAGGCAAGAGAAGACACAAGGACTATTTTAAGCTGTTGATCAGTATTACTGCGCGCCAATAATATATACTTATAAAGTAGAGATACCTGTGCGATAGGCCATAGCTGCGCACGTTTACAGCATTAAGAGCTATAGCTGTATTCGAGTATCAACGTCAGCTCAGGGCGGCCTAGTGGTATCACTGGTGTGCCCTCGTCTGAGAAAGTTGATTTAAAATTAGATACCGGCCTGATGTATAAACAGTAAGGATGCGGATTTTGAGAGGAGAATCAGGGCAGAATCGACGGAGAGTTACCCATGTCTAAATGACCGTATCATTGGTAACCTAGGGTGGTTAAGGTTAGCCTTCATCCCTTACTGCGGAGACTTCAAGTTTTCTGACTGACCTTTCCTCTCAATTAACGTCACTTCGCCTCCCGCTCACCACCCGACTGCGACGCACATTCCCAAGTTTTGAAGGATCGCATCTTGGTTCCAATAATTGAAGTCTCGAGTCAGGCTTTCGCCAGACCGATTCGGTATTTGGATTTGAGAGACGACTCAGGGACTCGGCCCTCCGGACACGTGAATAATTTGGGGGATATGAGACTGAAAGAGACCACCGCAGAATGGGTGGTTCAGTGACAACCGGCAGGCGGCTACCGGGTCGTCTATCAATCTATCGCGCCTTCACTCATAACGACGATGTCCTTCACCCCCAGCCGCCTTATTCTCTGGCCCATAATCGACCACAGCTATACTAGCAAGCGTACCTTCTCTTCTCAATCTCATAAATTCAGCCAGGCTGAATACACAAGGCTGGAGAGCCAGAAACCGCGCTTGAGAACATTGCCTACCCCGTCGAACGCTTCTCCGGAAAGAAGAGTAGAAAACTTGGAACAGGTCTACTACAGATGTAGACGGAGGTTTGGGTACCGGTGCGTACAGGGCTTATTCTGGGTTTATTCAGTACACTAACCTTCTTTTGCAACAAATAGCATGCGGAAGCTCTGAGATCCGTCGCTAACCCCCTCGGAGTCCCAAATTAGCAAATGAAATTCTTATTCGGAAGGCGCAAGAGAAGAGCTGTCACTTTTTTGGCCTTCCTTGCTTGGAGCCGTTGGTAGGGCTACAAGAACCCAGAAGAAGAGTTGGAACGAATGCAACCTGCAGCCAAAATGCGCACTCAAGCTGTCCTATCCTTCATTTTCACCTTGTTCATGGCATGTTTCTGCGCTCCATCTACTTCTTTGCAAAGTGCCATCGATGCTCAGTCTGCGAATCCAAAACTTGTCTTCGCTCATTTCATGGTGCGTGCTCAGCCTGCTTATTATTCCACAGACCACATGCTCATCTACGTCCTAGATCGGCATAACATCCAACCGACACTCGACCGCTGACTACACCCCTGACATGCAACTCGCCAAATCCATCGGCATCGATGCATTCGCCCTCAACATTGGCCTAGATCCATATACCGACACGCAGCTCGACCTAGCATACGCTGCTGCCTCTCAGAACTCGTTCAAAGTATTCATCTCGTTCGACTTCAACTGGTTCCACACTACCCCGGCTCAAATCCCCGATATCGCTCGAAAAATTGCCAAATACGCCAACCAGCCCTCTCAGCTCCGTTTCATGGACAAGGTGTTTGTATCTTCTTTTGTAGGAGACGGTTTGGATGTCGATGCGCTTCGAGCGCAGGTTAGGGCCTTGGGAGGTGGAGAGATTTACTTTGCACCTAATTTTCATCCTGGTCAAGGGGACTTTGGTGCTGTAGATGGCGCGTTGAATTGGATGGCGTGGCCCAATAATGGGGATAACCGAGCTCCGAGTCCTGGTGGTCGCCTCGTCACGGTAGATGATGGAGATCGTCAATATCGGGGTGCTTTGGGTAGTAAAGGCTACATTGCTCGTGAGCGGGTGTTCAACTCTAACCTCGTAATCTTTTTCTAACTTGGACGTCCTCTATTTGCACAGCGATAGCACCTTGGTTCTGTAAGTAGGACCTTCACTTGCACTATACGCATTGCCACCGATACTCATCACGATACGCTCTTGCAGCTACTCACTTTGGCAGCGAAGTGCCCTACAGCAAAAACTGGGTCTTTCCCTCCGATTTGCTCATCTACTCACGTTGGGTAGACATCCTCTCTATGCAACCAGCGCCTTCGTTCGTCGAGTTAATCACTTGGAACGACTATGGCGAATCGCATTACCTAGGCCCTTTACGGTCGAAGCACACGGACGACGGGGCGAGTAAATGGGTTTATGAGATGTACGTACCTAAACTAGTTATCTATCATCCGAATGTTTAGAGGCTAACCACGAGAACATACAGGCCGCACACACCCTGGCTAAACCTCTCTCAACCTTTCATCACCGCCTACAAATCGGGTTCTACCACGCTCACTCCTTCACACATACCATCAGAAATACTCGTCTACTGGTATCGCGTTCACCCCAAATCGATCAACTGCGACAGCACGGACCATACAGGGAAACCAAACGGCTGGGATACGATGCTAGACGACGTCTTTGTCGTCGCTTTTCTCAAATCACCTGGAACAGTACAGATCAACTCTGGCGGAACGCTATATACCGCTGATCTTGCTGCTGGTGCATCTGCGATTCAGGTCCCATTCAAGACTGGACCGCAACATTTTGCTCTTGTTCGTGAGGGTAGAGAGGTGCCGGGAATGAGTGCGACGAGTTTGAGGGAGATTGGGAATGTATGTCCGTGTGGGATGTACAACTTTAATGCGTATGTTGGGAGTGTACCTCCCACGGAGAGGGACGAGTTGGATCTGGATGGGATGGGCCAGTTGGGTTCGGGGTGTAAGCCGTTTCCGTTGCCTAGTGTACCCCCGCAGCCGATTAACCCGACTGTGACGGTTAGAGTTGGGGCGATCCAGATGGGTGCAGCGAGGATGTAGATTACGCTTGTATAGAGTATAAAATCTTGTTGTAAATATACAACTGCCAAAAAAGCTTGAATAGATCATCAGGCTATGACGAGAGTGGGATTCGAACCCACGCCCTTTCGGACCAGATTTGAAACACTTCACAAGTGTTGGTCTCCTTAGTCTGGCGCCTTAGACCGCTCGGCCATCTCGCCATTAAGCACTTGGCTTCGCTAGCCAAACTCGATGGCTACACTTGTTTTCGGAGAGAGCTCTCATAGTCGTCTAATCTCCGAATTCTCCTACTGATAGACACGGTAGCGTTAGTGGGACCATGTACTCGATGTTCCAGCATCTACCCAACCAAGAAGGGGCAAACGTGTACGATTCAGCAAAATAAACTAAACCAACGGCCCAGTCGTAGTAGTGGTTACTGGTGCGTTTAATCTTGCTAATCTCGATGAGTATCTGTTGTCACGGTCGCGTTGACGCCGAGTATCCGAAGCCGAGCCGCTGCGACTCTTTCTTCACTACCACCACCACTCTTCACGCTTCAAGTTTCAAAATCTAACTGTCATATATGCAAACCAGATTGTCATTGGGGACAAAAAAATAGATTGAAAGGAACCAGGCACAGGTAAGTGATACCAGCTCAAAAGGTTTTCATGTTGATTCGGAATCTAGCAAATGTCCAAAATATCTGGAGTAAGCGCTCTAAAGCCACAATATGAAGACCCCAGAGACGCGTAAGGTCAAACCTACCAGTCAAGGTCGGGGCTGGCTAGTATGCGCCTCTTACTTTGACGCTCGCAAAAAGGCAGTACACAGATTGACGGCCATGACCATATCGCCTACAAAGGTATCCTTCCAAATCTGGTTCATCAAATCCGATATCGACTGACATATAAAATGCTGTAGACCTTCGTTTCCCTCATACAGCATCTTGTCTTCTTACCACCACCATCTCACTCAACCACACGAAACTGGAAATGAGCCTCGCAGGCTGTTCGCGTGTTTCTATCAAGGGCAAGAACACTTTCAATCATGTTAGAGGGAATCAGGTCAACGGGACAATTAATGCGCGTACTGTCAACTTCAGCACTGGACAGACGGAGGTAAAGTGTACCAAGTATGACCAGGTAAGTGTGCCAGTCATAAGTATCCTTTGCATCACTAAGGAGTACCCTTTACAGTTTCGTGAGGTGATACTGGGGGACGTTATCTTGGAGAAGGAACTACATTCTTCCGACAGGGACTGGAAGTGGAGACGCGGGAGACGCGGGAGGTGGTATGCCACCCGATGCAAAGCTCAGCGAACAATATACACTGTTGAGATTGTCGACCGAAAAACCAAATTCACTGCTATTACTTATGAGGGCAAAGATGCACGACGCGTTTGGGAGAAAGATTTTGAACAGTTCTCGCATACTAAGTAGGTATTCATCTATTGCTTGGGAGCTCTATATTCTGACATGTGACCAGAAATCTGAGCTCGTTTCAACTCTTCGGGATCAACCAATCGTCAATCCCAATGCTGATTTTCCACAACGGTAAAGATTACCTTCTTTCCTTCGTCAACAGTATATTCTGACCCTGTAGAATGCAGAATTGATTCCACTGGGACATTTTTACAAGCTTTCATTCTGGTCGAATGTCTACCTTCAGTATCTGACGGTCAGTACGGTTTCTGAATTCTCTAAAATCTGAAGCAATGCCCTTCATTCCTCCAGAGAAACAATGGATGGGGGTACACAAATGTATGGATGGATGCGAGAGGTTCTCTCTGTAGTGGTCCTGTGGGACCCCCTGCATATTGGCGATTCTTCAGTACTGATGGATCAGTCGTTGTCCCATCGAAAGCAGAAATGCTCAAAGATGACATTTCCTTCCAATTCTTCTGCAAAATCGGGTTGAGTGTGGACAATAGTGTTTTGTGGTGTGCATGGGATAGTCAGAAACGCACCTGTCTCGACGATCTGTTTCCAGGGATAGCAGAAGACCTCCAATCCAAGAATCCCGACAATCCTGCCTGGAATTCAGCAATGTATCTGTTTCTCTGTGGCGGCCTTTGGCGGGATCCACCCTATCACATCCCGATGAATGTTACAGGTGGGCTTCGGTTCGACACTGTGTACTCGCCATCGATGGAGGCCGTTGCAAGGTGGCCGAAGGGTGCTGGTTCATTATGGGAGTCGCATTGGAGTCATTGGAGTGAACGGAGGGGCCTAGTAGACAAAATGGAACTTGATGGGGGGTTGACACGGTGAGTAATACTGTGGTTCCTGTGTTTGATTTGGGCTCAGGAACCCACAGTTTCACGTTAGATCTGACTCAGAATTTTTCTTTCTATACAATGTGCCGGAAGTTCTATCACGCATGGTTATTACAATCCTCCCAGATCTTTGGTGCTCTCAATGTTACGGAGGGGGAGGAAAACTTCTGTATGTCCCCTCTCTGTTGAATATATTCTGAATACTCATTACCCTCCCTACCGTCAGTTGTCATTGATCCACCTGCGTTGGTAATAGAATACACCCTACATGAATATGACGGCCTCACAGCATTTTTCAACCTCTGTGATGGCAAGCCCCCGGTCAAAGAAACCCCACCCGCTCCCTCACCTATATATCTTTTCCTTCGTCGCTTTCCCGAGTCAATATCGGAATTCATGTCGTGGGGACGCCCAGGGGCCTACTTCTGGTCTTTTGACGAGACCGGTCAATCCGGGATGTCGGAGGAGGAGTGTGAGAGGTGGGGAGTTCCAGTGCTCACCTGCATGATAGATCAATCTCTTGGGGTGCTCAAATGGCCTACCTATGTCTACACTGCCCTCCAAGAATGGCAAGAGGCACGCGGCTTCGACCCCACTACATCTGATTGGGCAAGGAGTATGGGGTTTCCAGAGTTGGAGATAGTTGGCGTAGGGAAGGATCATGGGCAGTTTGAAGAGGTTGACGTTCAAGGTGAGGTACTCGTATCGTTTGGCTTCGCGCCCTAACTGACTCTGACATGCAGAAGAGAAGACTGGCAATTCATGGTGGGAAGCATTTGCGGGGTCAGGGATCAGCGCATTTGGGATTTAGAGACGTCGTATTGATTGTTACTCTATTTATGGACTCTGTTCCACGACTTCATAGAACATTAGTCAATGTGTTATCTGGACCTACTACTACCGAATCTAGCCACTCTCACCCTCAAAATGTCCAATAACTCTTTCAACGGTGACTTGTCGTTTCACCTGGTATGGCTCTCAAGATGTCTTGAAGATCCAACTGCGGGTTCTTGGAGTTGGGCGACTGTAGTGTTTCCATTTGCATTGCTATGAGTATCAGCTCGATACGGCGGTTCGTGAACGCTTCTCGAGGCTTTCGGATACTGGGCTGGATGTACGGATCGACAGTTGGTTTGAGTTTCATCCAGTAGAATCAGTTCCGGATTCGGATTCGGAAGAATCCACTGGAGGTACCTACACAGCGGAAATCAATACGCCAGAACTGAGTAATCGCACAAATACCCACCATTGGAGTTACCCGTACAAACTTTATCGCAAGCGTAACTCTTTGAGAACTTGCTCGTGTTCACACTGTTCGAGCAAGTGGTGCCCTTGATACCAGCGTACGACAATTTCTGGGTGTTGCAATAGTTGAGGCGTTTCTCGATGCTCATCATCGCGATAGTGGCCTTGGCATCACTGAGCAGGGTTTCGCCATTATTCTCGCTAGCTCAACCGACGAGAGTCCAGCCTGAGATGTCGCTCTTGAGGAAGGTGACAGTGTCTTTAGGGAGAACAGTTTCTGGTGCACCGCAACCGGTGGTAAGTGGCGCACGTCCGGGACCTTTGTAGATGGGGTTGCATCCGGGAAGTTCGGTGAGCCCTAGTGAGAATGGCAACGTGAGATCAAAGCACGAGAGACGGTAGGCTTATGGAAACGTACAGCCGCCAAGATCCTCCTCGACGCGATTAGGAACGGCATAATCATTCATCTCTTGTTCCGAGCGCGAGGTAAGGACAGGGCAAGCAGAGATCTGACCACCGGCATCATTGCACTGAGCCATGGCAGCTTTGAGCGTATCTGCTGGACAGCCCATCATGTAGTCACCATGGTATCCGAAACCAGTACTGAGATATCTGTCAGCGAACGGTTCGACCAAGATTCGTAGAATATGACTTACGGGTCACCCATAGCCCACACAAATGGTTGCTGACCGCTACCTTCCTGCCATTCGTTGTCAAAGGGTGTAGTATCCCAGTACCTCTCCAGGAAGAGCAATGGAAGTTGTACGGGGTGGGTAGAAGGGCATCCTTGTCCAAAGTTACCGAAGCTTGCACCGATAGCATAACGTACGTGGTCCTAGTCTCGGGTGAGCGACGGTCTCATTACAAACATGATCGGGGTATATACCTTGTGGTTAGGCGTGTCGACATTCTTTCCGTCCCAGCATCTGAAGTGTCGCGTTGTCAGCTAGATATCCATAGCGAGATGTAAACAAAAACTAACGTCGGGAAGTTAATCTGACTCCGAACGCCTCCCTTGCACTTGGTCGTTGGCATACCGTAGTAGTCTTTTCCGCTGGTCAAATCGGTCTCCAGACACCTCATCATGATAGACCTAGAGCCGTTGATACTGCTGTTATATGAATGGAGATACGGGTCGCCAGAAATCATTCGGAAACCCTACGGCACAAACCACATCAATTCGTGGTTCCTTGATAGGAAGTTGACCGGTTACCTTGGGGAATGCGGTAACCTGGCCGACTTGGATATAGTAGACCACCATTCCACCTTTAAAATCGCCGATCGAGCTACCTGGTTGAGTGACCTAGAGAAAACTGATTGAGTATAATGTTGATGTGATGAGTATGAATGAGAACGAACCCGCTTGAAAGTACCGTTCTTCGGTGACTGGAAGTACAAAGTTGGTTTCCAGTAGTTCGACTTGTTCTCTTTGATTGAACAGGCACTGCAAGTCGAGGCCTGGAAATCGTGGTCTGTCAGCATCTCAAAGTCGAAACTGAAAACAAGTCAGTTAAGAGATATGCACGATGAATAACAGTGTATCAATGATCACTTGTTCTATAGCGAAAAGTATTCAAATATTAGTGAAATCTCATGAGGTAGTCAACGAAAAATATCTCCACGGTATGTAGTTTTAGGATACGAAGCAACGGCAGAGCAAACGAGGTTCGTGGGGTTGCCGGAGATCGTTTAACTTCGACAGGGTCTCTGATATTGAAAACTTCCGAGAATGTGAAGTCGGAGAGGACACCAAGGAGGGAGTCGGTAATGGCGAAGCATCCGCTCAAACGAGTGAGTTTTCCCCAATCACAGTGGATCAATTTGGAGACAGTCCGATCTGCTCAGTAGCTGATAACCAAGAGATATGGTGCATAGCTGGAGACGCGAGTACCGCTTCCCAGAAGCGCTGAACGTCTTGGAACTTTGTCTCTCCGCCAATATCCAGGACCTTTAGGAGTGGTGCGGCCGTGGGGGCAATCGAGGAAAGTGGAGGAACAGCCAATAGATAACTCGAGAGATTGGCAACGGTGAATGTGCTATGACACCAAAGACAGTACCACGTCCGTGGCTTACGATCTACGGTCATCTGCGTCTACACTTTGGTCAATGATCACATTCAAAGGGCACGACTTTGACCGCTCGAAGTACCGCCGGACAATGGATACATGGATGGGTCGAGGATCCCACACTATAATCTTCGACCACAGGTATGGTGCTGCGAGAGCAATAGTTCTCCAATGAATGCACACTATAACGATGTTTTCCGCGGCGGGAACCAATGGATCTATCCGATCGGTCTGCGGCTGGCAGAATTCGAAGATGTCGGTCAACAGCTCGATGGGAATACTGCTGATAGAAGCATTTCGGCGACCGTGGACTGTAGGGGATGCAACGTGGGGAGGCACGTTCGATGAATCCTGCGCACCACATGCCCTCTGGGCAGATGCAGGTTTTCCAGCATGAGAATCCTACAGACGTCGACATTAGTCAATATACGATGAGTAACCTGAATTTTAGAGACGCACCGTATGTCGCGCTCCTAGATGAGCATCTGCTACCATGTAACCCATCACTACCAGTCGTAATGCAGGTCTAAGTGCAAAGTCAGAGTCATCCGGTGAGCACTTGAACAGCGACGTACCACTAGGTTCAAAAGCGATCGTTCAAAATAGAGCCGTGTGAAGACTTGCACCAGTCGAGTCTAGCACGTCCTAAGATAGAATCCATTCAAGCACTAGGGGAGCAAATAGTTCAGAGACAAAAAGCATCAATGAAGCTGGATTACTTACGGTAATGGGCGTGCGCTGCCAGTAACACAGAAATCTGGAAGCCTTGACGAGAGTCCGGTAACTAACCAAAAGACAATTAGGTGGGAGTTCGCCGTCGAGCAAAAAACCAGCGCCCACAGGTAGAACCATGGTCACGTGGTACTGTCAGGCCTAGGTGCAATTCGGGAGCGTCACGGTCAGAATGTCGTACCAAGATCTCAAGCGTGGCCTTGGAGGGAGAGCGGTGTCATAGTATGCCCATGGAGGTAGCAAAATCTCCGACCTGCGACGAAGCTGTGGTAAGCACCAGCAGATAACGCCAGCAGTCTGAGCAAAGTAATTCATATGAAAACTTCTTCTCCGTATCGCGAGGTGTTGGAATTGGTACCGGACGTTGGTCGCTCGACGTGTGGGAGTTGGGCTACCAGTATAGGTCATCTTGCCACGACTTCAACAGCACGGTCACGTCGATACCGAAAGGTGCGACAGTTTCCATCGGATTCGAGCAAGCATACGATGCTTTTTCGCAACCGCTTCATCCCTGCTGGACAAGCCGACTTTAGATAGAGATTTCGCAGAAATTTGTAAAGAATATTGACGATGCATGATGCACCAATGATAAGCCGGACGAGCCGCTTGCGTTCTGACTCTGAGGACATTGATATTTCGGAAGGTGAAACTCCAGTAGAGGTTCTATTATCTGGGCCAGCGTGAACAGAGGGTGCGGTAGTTTTGCTTTCTGAATACGTCGGTGTTAGATTATGTAGTAAGAAGGCGAAAGAAACATGAAAAGGTACGCACTCGAAGTTTTCCTGCTACACCCCTCCCATGCTATCCCAAGAGTCTTGGATGGAATGGAGCCGTCGTCGGTCAGTTTAGTATCGAGAATAGAGGAAGTGTTGATCGGGATAGCGCCCAGAAGTTGTAGGGTAGACGAGCAGGACAGATATATATGCGATAATAGTTTCCGGAGGAGATGGAAGGCCATGGAGAGGTTGACACCTGAAAATTGGAAATGCTAGTACAATATTAGGACCGGTATTGATGCGAAGAACACTGTAAACGCACCTAGCAGTTGGTAAAAGCTGGAAGGGGATCCGTATGAGCTTCGAACTGTCGCCCGGAAATGGACATGATGGTCGCTGATGTCAATCACCATCGTTAGCGCTTAGCCTTTCTCTCCCACGTCGCTGGCCTCTCTTCCATTCTCAGTCTGGCGTTTGAGATAAAAAGACTCAACCAAGGTACGCTGGTTCCCCGTATCATAGCTCCTGAGTATAAATTGATATTTTGTTCTGCCGACGACATCTAGCTAGAAGTACGCTTATTTTGCCCAAAACCCGTTACCAACCGCTGTTTTCTTCGACTGGAACACACTGCACTTGTTTTTACAATCAACAACTCGACATAAGGCTCATGAACTGAATACGACGGATAAGAGAGGCACTGGGGAATTCACCAAACAGGAATTCGGGCATTCTACCGACTTGTAGTGATACTCAGAGTGGTGCGTCCTCTCATAGTCGTCTAATCTCCGAATTCTCCTACTGATAGACACGGTAGCGTTAGTGGGACCATGTACTCGATGTTCCAGCATCTACCCAACCAAGAAGGGGCAAACGTGTACGATTCAGCAAAATAAACTAAACCAACGGCCCAGTCGTAGTAGTGGGTACTGGTGCGTTTAATATTGCTAATCATGTGTACCTCCCACTGACTAACCTTGTCCCTCGTTACAGCGCCCTATTTCTGGCCTACACCTACAACAACAGGAACCCGCTGAACCCGTGGCCTACACACGATGGAGGTTGGCGAGGCATATAGAGCTGGGTGTCTACCGCTTAGGAAATGTGAGTGCTCCCTCACATCATAGAATTCGTTCCACGTCTAACTTTTCCAAAAGGCCTGGTTTGAGACAGTCATATTCCGCGTGCTCAAGGCTAATTCAATCATGTTAAAACTGTTCGAGGCCTTGTCTGGAAGAATACTCCCCCTGATCTAGTCAGTTTCTCTCGCTTGTACAGCTTTCCTCGGGTACTGAGAGCATAACTTGGTTGTAGCAAATTCACCACCTGGATATTTATACAGTCTGTGTATCATGCCCTATAGAACTCGTCACCGCACGCCTAGACTTCGCCATCCTGAAAACCGAATCAATTGGCGAATGATAGCTCACGTTCAGTGCCCAACATACAGCGTCCAATCCGACACATCAACGAAAGAAGTGGCCATAGTATTTCTTCAAGGCCGCCGAAAGCGAGACCACCTTACCAAGCTTGCCTTCGGTCCTGTACTGACGACATATAACAACATGTCGACCGCCAAATCAACGGCGCTTCATGAAAAAAATGGATCTATCTCAAAACGGGTCGTCTATACAGATAGCGAACTGGAAGGTTTACATTCGCCGGGTGTTGGTTACTACTAGTGGCCAGTATCGATTTGAGCGTTGGAGCTAGCGCTTTGAAGGCTGCAATGAGTGCTAGATAATTAATGGTGGTTCGTTTAAAAGGCAAGTGTTGATTCTGTCTCGGTGTAAGAACTGACGGGATAGCTTTCATTGTCGGAAACGCTGCCTCTACGACTTTGATTGATTAGCTTGCAGATTGCGCTCGGGGACTATGAATCACGAAGAGCGCGGTTACGGACCAGGCTGAAATCAGTACCCGTACTGTTTACTGTCATGTTGAGCAAGCGTATACTTGTACGGTAGACTCGTAATCAATCAGTATCTGCTGGCCGTGAACGATGGGTATCTATTGTTGTCGCGTTGACGCCGAATATCCGAAGCCGAGCCACCGCGACTCTTTCTTCACTACCACCACTACTCTTCACGCTTCAAGCTCCAAAATCTAACTGTCATATATGCAAACCAGATTGTCATTGGGGGCAAAAAAGATAGATTGAAAGGAACCAGCCACAGTAAGTGATAACCAGCTCAAAAGGTTTTTCATGTTGATCCGGAATCTAGCAAATGACCAAAATATCTGGAGTAAACGCTCTAAAGCCACAATATGAAGACCCCAGAGACGCATAAGGTATTGATAAGGTCAAACCCACCAGTCAAGGTCGGGACTGGCTAATATGCGCCTTTTACTTTGATGCTCGCAAAAAGGCGGTACACAGATTGACGTCATGATCGCTATGGCCATATATCGCCTACAAAGGTATCCATCCAGATCTGGTTCATCAAACCTAATATCGACTGGCATAAAATGCTGTAGGTCCTCGTTTCCCACATACAGCATCTTCCCTTCCTACCACCATCTCACTCAACCGCACAAAACCGGGAATGAGCCTCACGAGCTGTTCATGTGTTTCTATCAAGGGCAAGAACACTTTCAACCGTGTTAGAGGGAATCAGGTCAATAGGACAATTAATGCGCGTACCGTCAACTTCAACACTGGACAGACGGAGGTAAAGCATACCAAGTATGATCAGGTAAGTGTGCCAGTCATTCAGGTATCCTTTAGATCACTAAGGAGTTACCCTTTACAGTTTCGTGAGGTGATACTCGGGGACGTTTTCTTGGAGAAGGAATTACATTCTTCCGACGAGGACTGGAAGTGGAGACGCGGGAGACGCGGGAGGTGGTATGCCACCCGACGCAAAGCTCAGCGAACAATATACACCGTTGAGATTGTCGACCGAAAAACCAAATTCACTGCTATTACTTATGAGGGTAAAGATGCACGACATGTTTGGGAGGAAGATTTTGAACAGTTCTCGCGTACCAAGTAGGTTTTCATCTATTGCTTGGGAGCTCTATATTCTGACCTGCGACCAGAAATCTGGGCTCGGTTCAATTATTCGGGATCAACCAATCATCAATTCCGATGCTGATTTTCCACGACGGTACGAATCACCTTTCCCCCGTCAACAGTCCATTCTGATCCTGTATAATGCAGAATTGATTCCTCTGGGACATTTTTACAAGTTTTCATTCTGGTCAAGTATCTACCTTCAATATCTGTCTGTCAGTATGGTTTCTGAATTCTCTAAAACCTGAAGTAACACCCTTCATTCCTCCAGGAAAACAACAGATGGAGGAGTTCAAGTGTGTGGATGGATGCAAGAGGCTCTCTCTGTAGTGGTCCTAATGGACCTCATGTGAATTGGCAAGGCTTTAGTACTGATGGATC
The DNA here is from genome assembly GCA_001466705.2 of Moniliophthora roreri. Lineage (NCBI taxonomy): Eukaryota > Fungi > Basidiomycota > Agaricomycetes > Agaricales > Marasmiaceae > Moniliophthora > Moniliophthora roreri. The sequence goes on along the minus strand of LATX02000100.1, from coordinate 648,813 downwards.
AATTGTTGTCCCATTGAAAGCAGAAATGCTCAAAGACAACATTTCCTTTCAATTCTTCTGCAAAATCGGGTCAAGTGTGGACAATAGTGTTTTGTGGTGTGCATGGTATAGTCTGGAACACACCTATCTCGATGATCTGTTTCCGGGGACAGCAGAAGACCTCCAATCCAAGAATCCTGATGATTCTGCCTGGAATTCAGCAATGTATATGTATCTCCATGGCCTTTGGCAGGATCCACCCCATCACATCCCAATGAACATTATAGGTGGGCTTCGGTTTGACACTGTGTACTTGCCGTCAATGGAGGCTGTTGCAAGGTGGCCGAAGGGTGCTGGTTCATTATGGGAGTGGTATGAGTGGAGGGGCCTGGTAGACAAAACAGCACTTGATGGGGGATTGACATGGTGAGTGATACTGTGGTTCCTGTGTTTGATTTGGGCTCAGGAATCCACAGTTTCACATTAGATCTGACTCAAGGGGAGAATTTTCATCTCCTTGTAAGGTATCACAAATGGAAGCTCCATCATGCGTGGTTGTCACAATCCTCCCAGGTCATTGGTGCTCTCAATGTTACAGAGGGGGAGGAAAACTTGTGTATGTCCCCTCTCTCTTGAATATATTCTGAATACTCATTACCCTCCCTACCATCAGTTGTCATTGAGCCACCCTACCTGGAGATAAAATCCATCCTACATGAATATGATGGCCTCGCAGCATCTTTCAACTTCTGTGATGGCAAGCCCCCAGTCGAAGAAACCCCACCCGCTCTCTCACCAATATATCTTTTCATTCATCCCTTCCCCGAGTCAATATCGGAACTTGTGTCATGGAGCCACCAACCCTACTTCTGGTCTTTTGACAAGACTGGTCAATCCAAGATGTCGGAGGAGGAGTGTGAGAGGCGGGGAGTTCCAGTGCTCACCTGCAGGATTGGGCATTTTTGGGTGCGCAAATGGCCTACCTATATCTACACTACCCTCCGAGAATGGCAAGAGGCACGCGGCTTCGACCCCACTACGTCTGATTGGGCAAGGAGTATGGGGTATCCGGAGTTTGAGATAGTTGGCATAGGGAAGGATCAGGAGCAGTTTGAAGAGGTTGACGTTCAAGGTGAGGTACTCGTGTCGTTTGGCTTTGCACCCTAACTGACTCTGACATGCAGAAGAGAAGACCGGCGGTTCATGGTGGGAAGCATTTGCAGGGTCGGGGATCAGTGCATTTGGGATTTAGAGACGTTATATTGGTTGTTACTCTATTTATGGACTCTGTTCCACAACTTCATAGGACATTATTCAATGTGTTATCTGGACCTACTACTACCGAATCTAGCCACTCTCGCCCTCAAGATGTCTTGAAGATCCAACCGCGGGTTCTTGGAGTTGGGTGACTGTAGAGTTTCCATTTGCATTGGTACGAGTATCAACTCGATATGGCGGTTTGTGAACGCTCCTCGAGGCTTTCGGATACTGGGTTGGATGTATGATCACTAAAAATTTTGGCGCTTATCCTGTAATTGTCAACGGTCAACATAAAGATTAAATTTTGAAATCGAGTGGACATTCGAAAAATAATAGTTATTCCAAATGGGTTATAACGGATCATTCGGAGGCCCCAACAGGGACACAACCGTTGGCAGAGAGTGCAGAATTTGCTCGGGTTGATAAAAAAATAACACGGGTTATTATGACAAACTTTATCTCGGGTTATATTAATCGGGTTGTTTTTTTTTTGTCTCAAGGAGAAAACTGCTTATGCTTGCCTCCGACCCCATCGAATCCGCCTCGAATGCAGTTACATGGCTTTGCCAAGGTGAGGACACCGAAATGTCTTGGATGGAGGTGCGTATTTTTCAGGCTCGTCAGCAACTGTGACTATACCGTTGAACTGTAGTTAGTATCACACTTTATGTCATGGAGCAAATATGATCCTCACCCATGAATGTCCTTCCTCTCCCTTTGAGTATCTCTCAGTCAACGATCGATCTAGTGTACTCACCGCGTCTATCCTTTCCATCAGTATCCACCCAGAACGAACGCAAGAAAGATAAAGAGGACAAACCTCTTGTGCGCAGGATCGAAATCGACACTTTTGAACCCTTCAGTCGTCATCAAGCGCCTTGGTTGGCTCAGCGAGGAAAAGCCCGTGGATCTTTTGGCATGTATGTATCGGGTCTATGGTGATCTTTAACTTTCCCGAGAAGACAAGAAAGAAGAAGAAACGCGCCATAGCTCCTCAGCTAGGCTCATTCAGTGTGATGAGGCAGTCACTAAAACTTGAAGCATCTGATCCAGCGTGCAGTATGTCACGGTAATACCGAATTCGACCTTTGTTTAGAAATCATGGATTTGGCGAGTCGCGTGTCCAAGATGCAGTCAGAAGTTAAGTGGCGGTTGCTATCTAAAAAAAAAAGACCAGCCTGAAGGGGAGATTCGGAGAGAAGACAGGCACACGCCATGAAATGGAGTTTTTGAATCCGCGGCTCTGAGCATTGGTGATAGACATACGAAACGCAGAAACATGCAATGACCAGGAGATAAGGCGGCATGAGCACGGATTCCGTGTCACGATCCGGGCTCCATCTAATTACACATCCAAAGCACGCAAGTATCATATCCCTAACTCCCTTTATCCGTTCTTATCCCTTCTTTATCTGCATCACCCGCGCACCTTCCGCTAATATTTATTTCACTCGTACTCATCCTATTCCGTACTCGTTTCACTCACATTTGATATCTTAACTACAGTATGAGTATTTAAGAAGACTTGTAAATACCTTATTCTCCAGTCGAATCAACTCCTTACTCCAGTTCCTCTCAACGAACCTCGTAACCTCGTCTTCAGCCCTTAGCAGAGGCCCGAACCCTTTACCGTCTCGCGGACCGGTCCGACCCTCACATTCCGGTTGTGGATTCAGATTCGCGGTGTATTCTGATCTGCTTTGTTGCAGATATCCTTCTAAACGGCTTCACAGGGAAGGTGAGAACTGACAGCTGGCGTAATGATTTTTCTCCAATCCCCTATATTAAGAATAAGAAATGGTACTGTTGGGTATGGCCACCGAGAAAGAACATGCATCGAATATTTGAGATATTCAGCATGGCTGCTTATCGCAAGAGTCAGTGAATTCAAGCGTAGAGGTAAGGTGGGGTGACGCACTGGTACCCAACTTGCAGTCTGCGCCTAACATTCTCTCCTTCTGCTCCCTTCGGGGGTAAGTATTTGGTGGAATGACGAGTGTTCTCTCGTTCAGAGGCGATGCTCACGAATTAACCAGAAAATGAACAGCAATTTTACCTCAGTTTCGAAATGAGGTATAGTTCTGGAGTAGATCAGGGTCAGAAGGGCCACGATGTTACGAGAAGTGAGCCGAGGCGAGGACGTCGTCGTCGTAAGCGGCGAAGGAGTGAAGGCGCGATAGGATGATAGATACTCAGTCCCGCACGTAACAACGCGTAATATCTCCGTTCTCACCGTTATCTCCTTTCTCGTATCCTCGCGGCGCTATACTGCACAGCTACCATCGGTTCCTTCAAAGTGAACGTCTTTGGTATGAAATAGTATGGAAGAGAAACGGTCCATGTTGCACAAGAGAGGCACGGCGCGACTTTTTTTTTTCCATTTTTATACTGCCCAAGTCCCAAGATATCGGGTATAAGTTTCAACTATAGCACATCTTAAATATCTAAATAAGTTGGTGGCGCGATGCCAGGGAGTCCACGATCAAACAGCATCAATAGAATTCAACCAAACGAGTAAGCTCTTGCTCTTCGGTCTCTCCTTGGCCGGTCAAGGCATCACCCAATGTCTGTTCGAATAGAGTTAGCTTTAGGGAAAGATTCAACTCGGTGGGAGCCCTCACCCTATTCACAGCCAAATACTTTTCAACCAATACATCCCCCATAATTTTCTTCAAAACCTCATCCTGCTCCAAATTCTCCCTCGCTTGCTCAATGTTCAATGGCATCCTCTTGGTGATACCAAAAGCCTTTCTTTCAGCATCGTCCATCTGCCACGCACATTTCGGTCCCACACAATCCTTCACCTCCAATTTCTTCTTACTCTTAAGCCCCGTCAAACCAGCCCCAATAATCGTCGCCAACGCCAAATGCGGATTCGCAGTTCCATCGATGAAACGCATCTCAAAGTTCCTCGATTGGGGCGAAGTCGCATTCGTCAACCGAATAGGTGCTTCACGGTTCTCTGTACCGTAATGAACGTACGTTCCTCCACTCCAGACACCATCAGCCACACGCTTGTACGAAGCTGGAGTGGGGAGAGTGACAGCAGGGATCGCAGGGAGATGTTCGAGTACGCCTGCCAAGAAACTCGATTCCTGCACCGACAATCCTTTCGCTGGTCTCTCAGTACCTTCCTGATGAACCGAGATGTGGATGTGAGCCGCAGATCCAGCTGTCCCCATGAACGGCCTAGGAGAAAAAGTCGCATGCAACCCATGCTTTGCAGCTAGATTGACTACGAGTTCACGCACGAATATAACTTGGTCCGCGGCATCGAGAGGAGTGAGAGGTCCAGATACGACTTCGTATTGTCCTGGTGCAGCTTCAGAGTGGAGCATTTGGAGAGAAAGACCGGAACGCTCCATCGCGTCGCCGATTTCTTCGAGGAGAACTGCCTCTTTGGATCCGGTGAGGAATCCGCCAGAGCCAGACCATTGATGTACGTTGGATGCTGTGACTGGGCGAGTAGAGGATAACAAGATGAATTCGGTTTCGAAACCGACGAGGAATTTTGTGTTGGATGTCTTTTGCGCGTCACTAGGGAGAGAGAAAAAGAGAGATGCAGATGAGTACGATAACGCAAGATAAAACGAGAGCCACGTACGCAAGTACGCGTTTCAAGAATGTACGCGGACAATGGGCTACATCAACGGTCAGTTCACCTCCTGGTCCGGCGTAGGGTGTTTTCTCTTCATGATGCGCGAGCACACCGTAATGTCCCGGAGCGAACGGTAGAGGACGCAAGGTGGATAGCTCTGGGGCAAGGAGGTATTCTCCTATAGACGAGAACGACGGTGGTGTGATGAGATAAATGAGTCCAAGGGAGACATTTGCGACATTGACACCGGGGCGATTAGATCGAATGAGCTCCTTGAAATACTTGATAGGAAGTAGACGACAACGTCGTATATTGGCCAGGTCAACCCAGTAGATGCGGACGTATTCTATCACGATCCCAAGAAAATCAGCACTCTGATCAGTGAGAGCATAAGAAATACCACTCACTAGCACCTGCTTTGTCGGCGTCCTCTAGAGTGTAGGCTGAATTCTCGATATTTTCTGGGTTGTAGACGACACCGTGGTTGAATTCCATTTTTTGACGTTCAGGTGGTGGATGGTTTGGAGAGAGCCTAGATGATTGTTCTGGAGAGCAAATGGTAAGATTGCACTGCTGTTAAATTGGTCTCGTGTTCGTTCAACTTACGTGAAACGTATTTGATTGGAATTCATGAATCATGAGAATCATCAAAGGACAGTTCGAGAATCTGTTCGGAGTTTTCAAACAAACTTCCTTCAAAGTTGATAGTTGGATGTTCAATGGAAGATTGATATTCTCAAAGTGATAGTACACACGCGCCGTTGTGGATGGGAGTTGGGTTGATAAAACTGAAAGTGCCGTGGGAAGTCTCCCGTACTCCCGCTATATTATGTAATTCTCTCTCACACTCTACCTCCTCTTCGGCCTGACAGTAACCGTCATTTCGTCTATACGCATGCGGCAAGATTGTACTCACCACTTCCATCATGGAGCAAGATCCTCATAGCGAGTGGCGAATGGAGCCTACCTTTCATGTTCGGATCATGGTTCTTATCTCCTTCGATGACAGCGCACGAGTACCGCTCGCACTCGATTGTGGCCCAAGGGGCAACTTAGATTCAATATCCTTCCACTCAACACCCACCCCCCCTTGTTTCTCCCGTCGTTCTATCAAAAGTTGGACGCAAAACAGGCCCAGTAACAATGATTGAACTCAAATTAATGACTATTTTAGGAGCGGTACATCAGATTTGGGAGACGGGACCTCGACCAGTTATCTCGTGTCAAGTATGTGCATATTCATTTCCATCGAATCTATTCTGATTCATCTTCAGGCGTCCGCTGTCCACAACACGGAAGTACTTGATGAATGCTGATCTTCGACGCTACCGCTAGTCCAACATCCAGGCACTTCCTGTCAAGTTGTCACTGTAGTACCTAGAAGGCTTGATTGATCAACACATCATGCGTTTGGAAGATTCAGCCCCTCAAAAAATTGGCGTTTGACTGATGTAGGATCCCTCGTGAATCATACATCAGCCAAAGCTATTGGTTAGTGTTGGAGACGCTTCACTTCTCAAGCCATATCACGACTTGCAGCCTTCTACAGATGCACGTATTCAGCGCAATCGGTTCGGCAGCAATAAGATCTTCAACACAATGGTCCACATGGTTGGTATCACACATGTTCAGCGGTTTCTTGGACACCCATCAGCATTCAGTTGTGTAATTCGCGAGCGCTCTTTCCTGCCCAAATTTTTTTTTTAGGTTTCGGATGTACTTTTATATTCACAAAACCCTACCAAAAGCCATCCAATTAGCCCAGAAGTATCTTTCCAAACACAATAATGCCAAATGGCGTTTCTCTAATCCTAGTAAACGTCATTTTCCGAAGAGGCCTCGGCCATTCAAATATTATCGCCACTGGCTGTGTATAAACACACGGAGACAACGGACTGAATCACCTTCGACTCCCTCCCTTCCCTGACATTGGAGTTTTACCATGGGTGACCATTTTCCCGCAGAATATCGCCCCAAGGAGTCCGACGCAGACATATTCGCTGAGCATACCTGGCTCCAGGGTGCTTTTCTCGCAGCCGTGGCTTATGGCATCGAATTCGTCCTCTACGTGATGGCGTGTTATCTGCTATGGATACATCGGCGTCATCAGGCCCAATCGTACATGAAAAACATGTTCTTCATCATATACACATCGATCATATTTCTACTTCACACCCTTTATATGGCCGGCTTGCTGCAGTTTACCCAGGAATCCTTCATCGACGGTCGGGAGATTCCAGGTGGCCCGAACGCCTTTGAACTTGTCATGTTCTCCCTCCCAGTCGACATGCTCGCGAATGTGATTATGGTGATCGTCACTTGGTTCTGTGATATTATCAACGTGCGTACGACAGATTATTTCCAGTATAGCGTGATGCTAACAGTGATTGGCGTGTATCTTTTTTTTTTCCCTCTATTATAGGTGTGGCGTTGTTTTGTGATCTACAGAGGCTGCCGAATCCCAGCCTGGGCGGTAAACACGATTCCGATTTTGCTGTATTTCTTATCCATCGGTAAGTCGCTCTGCAAAAAAAGTTTTCCAGCACAATGGCTCACTTGATTCCTAATCAGCCTTCGGAATCTTATTCCTCAAGCAAGTAGGGACGGTCTCACAGTCCCCTTGGGAAACGTCAGGAATCAACTATACCGCTCCTTACTACGCCATGTCCCTAGCCTTGAACATCCTCGTAACGCTCCTCATCGTTTTCCGCCTCCTGATATACCGACACCGTATCACCAAAGCTATGGGTTCAGGACATGGTTCTCACTACACGTCTCTAGTAGCGATGATCGTCGAGTCTGCTTCGATCTATTCCTCATTCGCACTTGCGTTCCTAGTGCCATTCGCAGTGAATAGCCCTGTATCACAGCTCTTCTTACAGGGATTATCTCCCATTCAAGTACGTGGTTTATCGTTAGATACTGTAACTATCGTACTGAGAGCTTTATGACAGGGAGTATCCACATTCCTTATCATTTTCCGTATCGCCCAAGGCAAAGGCTGGTCGCACGATGCGTACACCAACGCACTTACCTCTGCAACGCCCGGCGCTTCTCATACTATCGGCGGTAGCACGAGGATACAATTCAAGCAACTCCAGAAATCCGGTCTCAGCTCAGCCACTACCGAACGAAGCAAACAAACGGAAGATGGGGGACCCATCATGTTGAAGGAAATGAAACAGACAGCCAGTGGTGGTAGTATTCAAGGATGCGAGGGTGTTGAAGTTACAAAGAGCGTCCTTGTTTCGGAGACTGTTTGAGTGACTCGCATCTGTAGCTAATCGACTTCCCGTTTCCTGCCCCCCTTGCTTGTGGTTTATGGTATTTAACTGATGATGTGCTTATTTAAAGTTTTACTACTTGTTGAATAGGTTGTTGTTTGTATGTAAGAGGAACCACGACGATATCGCGATGCTAATCCATGATTGTCTGTATAGTAACTTTGATCGAGTAAATGAAGTCACAGACTGTAACTGACGAACCCCAATGATTAGAAGCCTGAACGCCAAAACACGTGTATTAAACCTGAAATTGCCATACAATAACCGCTCGAGGCACATGATATGTAGATAGAAAAGTGACTTGATGAATAGTAACTAGAAGTGTGAACATTGAAAGATATGTATGTACATTATTAAACCTTTTCCTTCTCAACCGGTGAACCGACACTTTTCTGATCCACACTACTACTATCCTCAGGAGTATCCTTGATCGTATGCACAGGACCGGTGAACCAATACCTGCCTCCGTACACAGGGAAGAAATAGTACCCTAACGAAAGTAAGATAGTCCCACCCACTACCACCACGGTGTAATTCATATTTTGCGATTCAGGAGCGGGAGAAGCGGGGAATAGGAAGACCACAATCATGAAAATCATATAGGCTGAAGCGACAGTTGCCACTGGCCCGCTCTAAAAAGACCACGGGTTAGTCAGAGTACACGCCTCGTGTCTCGGGAAAAAAAACACATACCATGACACCCAAATTGAACGGTCCGTGTACGAATCGAGTGCCGCCAACGAAACGAGCGATGATTGGCGTTACGAACCCGATGTATTGACAGACTACTGACATTGTAAAGACCGCAGTGATCGCCACTGGTCCCGCGAATGATATCAAACCCAAAACTAGAGACAGGAATGCACAAAAGAATACAGCGTGCACCGGTGTCTGCGTTTGTGGGTTTATCCGGTAGAGCAGGCCTGAGAACGGAAGTCCGTGGTCTCGTGAGAAGGCAAATATTTGTCGGGATCCGGCGATGAGCTATAGCCCGACATGTGGGTCAATTTTTTCGCTAGAGAGGGGCAAGCGACAGGACGTACGTAATCCATGGCTGTCATGAATAGCGTGATAACCATAAAGGCCCATATGACTACTGTGCCTTTGGGACCTACAGAATTGGCGAAGATCTACAAACCAACCAACCGTCGGAGTTAGAGACCTAGCGGTTTCTACTTCATAATATGGGACACGTACCGTAGCCATGGGCTGTCCGATTGGGTTCCCGATAACCGCTTCTAGATCATTTCCGATATGGAACGCCAACACGATGTTGACAACTTTTTTTTTAAAATGAACACATCAGGACCCCCTGAAGAAGTAGCAACGAAATTATTTTCGCTTACTCCAGCCGAGTACAGAACTCAGAATCGTCGCACACATAATTGCGAATGGAACCGCTCTTGGAGCGTTCTTGGCCTCCTCACTGATATGTACGCTGGTGTCAAATCCAGCTGTCAAAAACGTTTAGTAAAAGGCGGGACAACGTAGACGTGTATGAAACCACTGACCAACTGTCCATGCCGGAGCGAGGAAGCTCAGAATAAAGGCGAATCCGTTGTTCCATCCGGATACTAGACGACACGGAACGAGTTAGAGAAGCGAAAGGACGTTTATCCTTCAACTAGAATACTTACCGTTCTCAAAATGTCCAAAAGCGTATGAAGCTTTGTTCACAAACTCGGGAGGAGTCGTCGCTGGCAAGGCAATGATAACGGTCAAAAAGAGCCTTAGGAGTAGGAAGATGAGATCGCCGAATCGAATTGAGAACTGGTGTCAATCTTACGCGAGATTCAGGAACACGTAGAAGTACTGCAGTTTTGCAATGATCTTTGTCGCTAAACTAGCCATAATGGCATGAAGAACCAGAAGCGCGCAGTATACCCCACTGAAAATTTGGAGTAACGTCAGTATTCGGTCGATACGGTGGTGTATGGGATCGTGCTCACTAAACTTGGGCATTCGTTGGAGTGAAGCGTCCATCGGAACCAATAGTCACTGCTGCCATGAGCTGCGTAGCGCAGCCCCAATCAACACTTGCAACTCCAGCAATGTACGCGGCCGTGTTGACGTCTACGCAAAGTGATGTAAGTCGAGGTTGTGGTGGAGCACGAATTCCGGCCTACAGCCAATGAGCCACGAGAGAAGTTTGCGATATCGTGGTGACGAGAATTTGAATGTCCAATAATAGAGGCCTCCAGCGGTGGGTGCTGCTGAACCAAGCTCTGCCATTGCCATACCCACGAAGACCAAAAAAATGCAACAGGTAAACCACTTGAGGACGTTCCAGGATTAGATTTGGTAAGACATCATTAAAAAGTTACGCACCCCCCATACCATACCCACTGGGCCTCCATACGGTATAGAATACAGAAGAACAGCCCTGAAAAACCCGTCTGTTAGCTTAATTGAGAGGATCGATATGACAGCTTACGCAATTGACTGAACGACGCCTACGATACTGAAACATAGTCCGGCAAGTTCGATTCGACGGAAATCTCTCTTGAACTCTTGCTTGTACCCTAGCTGGGCGAGTACATCTTGGTCATCGAGGGAGGGCCTTGTTTTGTTGCCAGAGACTTTTTCTTCAGTGGGCATGATGGCAGCGAGTAAGAATCTTCGCCCATCAGCAAGGTTATATGTGGTGATCGGCTGAGTACGCTTCTATTGAAATCGTTCTACATGTCTCGAGAACTTGGGGACAAAATTGGGACAAAATTAGTTAGAGAGGCGGACGAATTTTTGATTGACGTGCCTGTGAAAGGAATGATTGAGGCATGTCACGTATTGCAAGGTTGATGGATGCCCTGTAGATGCCACGGTTGACAATATTACGCGGGCCGTGTAAAATGCCTCGCAACGTCTATCCGTTCAGGAGTGTGGTATTTGCGAAGTGCCTCACAAGGTCAAGAGCTGCCAGGGGTAGTGGATTCAAGAATGTGTGCACTATAGAAATTCACAGCTCTAAAATTATCTTGATATTGAAAAGGTCCGGGCCAACGTTGCAGCCGGTAATGCGCGCAGCGCTTGGAGCATTCGGGTAAAATGAGAGTGGTGCGATTTTAATAAGCGGGGTGAGTGCCCTCAAGTCGAAGGAACCGGCTTGCGGCGTGTTTGACGTCAAGGCAGCGCGAATCAAGGTGTAAAGTCGGTTTGTGTAATCCTACTGAACTCTTGGGTCGACGGAGATGAAGCGATCTTGTCGGTCACTATGACGGCGACGACGATGTTTGCACTTGTTTACTTCTCCACTTGCTCTTGACCACAATGACCATAAGCTTTCGTCGTCATCGTCCAACGTCCAGCGCTGATCCGGACTGACCATACGGTCTGAGAAAGGTACGTTTTCCTCTCGGTTTCCCCGCTTCTTCAACCTCTGACTTTACATAGGCGACATGTCAAATTCCGCAAAGTCAAACCCAGAGTTTCCCGAAGCTTGACCGAGAGAGGGTTTTGCAGAGATAGCAGGACAAAAGGAGCATGACTGTTGAAGTGCGAGGAGAGGTCATCCGGTTTTGATGAGGGACTCGCGGGTGCCTCTTGATGGTTTCCTGATCTGTTCTCCCTCTGACAGCTGGAATGATTGTTGTGTTCCCTTATGACCAAGCGTTGGCCCAAGAAGGAATTGTTAAGCGAGTCTGATGAGGTACGATTCAGTGGCTTCTTGTGATTTTGCAGCTTACCTTCAACGCCACAGCAACTGTCATATAAAGATTTCATGTCATGCTGAAACTGGAAACCCAGAATCCTATCACTTGTAGACTTCGGAGGATTCAAGCTCTTGGTCGGTGCTTCGGTGAGTGCTGGTCACAGGCCAGCGCAATTTTCAAAGGCAGTAGTTCTTTTAGCTACTCCTAGATTTCCGACTCGAGGTGTACGACCAAAGACGTCGTGAACTCTGTCTTTGTATGTCATATCACCGATTTCTCATTTCTTCGTGCTAATGGCTTGCTTTGAAGGTGACCTCCCTGTACGTTGCGTAACTTGACCTGGTCATATCTCGACTACCCTCTGCTACGCAACGGGTACCTGGAGTGCGCGACAACCCTCATGCAAATTTCCAGCGTAATTGTGTAACTATGAGCGCGGCTAAGGATACCTCTTCAAGTTTATGAACACTCCCGTCTTTGAATGCTAGACCCTTTTCTGCTCGATGGCTTGTTGATCGGTTTCCACACCTTCTGCGGATGGACCTAGGCTTGCTGAGCTGGTGAGTATGAGTTATTGTATCATCATCCACTTCCCGAGTTGACACCCAAACGTCCGTGAAGGTTTCGCCTGGAAATTTCATGACTGAGCCGGTACGGCTGAATATATGTAGAGCATCTTGTAAAGGCCCGAAAGCAATTTCCAAGTCTTGGTTTCTGAGGCTTGCGTTCCAGTCAATGGAATACCTCATTGCGTTATTCGGACTCCTGAATGAGCATGATACGAACATTGGAGCTGGAGGAACGTACCGTTGAAGGTCGACGAGTAATTTGATTGGCTGCATCCGAGCACGTGGCTTTCCAGCACATTTCCCTCTCGCAGCAGATACTAGTATCTCTCGTGATGGCAGATAGACCTCTTATCGACTTTCTCGATGATGGAAGTCTTTATCTGATGGACATGCCTAGTGTAAGTTGCTGTTCATTTGTCCCACAGCTATTACCAAACTAACTTATCACCTTTGCATCGCTGTCTGGAATGAAGGTTGAGGTTCTTACCACAGAGGCTCGGCGAAGGACATGAGGAACAATAAATTATATTTTCATCGATAGGTGATCCACGCGAGCGTGCTTGTGTGAAGAAAAATGTGCTGAAAGAGGGAAGGTAAGCTAGTCTCGAGAACCAGACTGACGATACTACCTGACGACAAGTGATGTGATGCGAAACGCTGTCCAACAGTCTCCAAGCCCCATACCGGGTGCTTGATCAGGCTGATACCAAACAAGTACAATGTGCTAGCCTGGATACGCGTGCGGGAATTCAGGCCTCAGGGGCGCCCGCCACCACCAGGACCCCCGTTTATACAGCCTGAGTCGGATTCCTGGAAAACTTTTCAAATGCCTAACCTCCATCCGGACAAATTTGGGACAAATCCAGCATGCCTGATACCTATTCCGGACAGATATCAGCGGGCGAAGGTGTAGACCCCGGCTCCCTGGGCGCCAAAGATGGGAACAAGCCGGCCGAAAAGCGCTCGGCAAACCATGTAGGCGCGCGCTTCTTTACCGATGCCTGAGGCAGGGTCCGGACAAAAATGTCCTCTTAAGGATGCTTGAGGCGCTGTCCGGACAGCGATTTCCTTTTTTTGGATCCGGACAAATCCTCGGCCAGCTGGATCAGGCATTTGGGCGATAACCGGGGGTCCTCCGCCACCCAATAACTTAAAGTCGTCGGTCATTGTCAGGAAACGCCGGATTTAATTTATTTAGATCCATCAATAAACATCCTGCACATAACTAAGCCGATCATTGTCTGAATCCCAAGTCCTACTCTGCATCCCAAGCCCCAATCCCTCTCATCCTTGTTTCTTGTTCCCCCATGGTCTAGAACTGACTTTCTTGATTTTATCGTAATAGTAGTCGGGAAGGCAGCAGTGTTCAGGGTTGAAGGAATCGACTTTGAAAATCTTTCCATCGTCGTACTCGATCCACAGGTACGCCGCGTCACAGCCGATATGGATATATCCGTCGGGTTTAATGTAGCAATCAGCGCCCTCAGTTTGACGCCACATATGTTCTTGCTGATCGTACCACCACCTCTTCCGATATTGGTGGTCGGGTCCAGTCACATGGTAGTCAGGCGTGACAACACATTTGACATCGGTGCAGCCCTGTTTGTTTGTGATCACTCCATTGGGGTTTTTGGCAGGCCCCTCTTCGGCAGGGGGCGGGGCGCGGAGAGGGTGAGGGAGAGGGCCTTTGCCATCGACGATCTGGACGACATTGACAAGAGCCAGGACCAGTGCAAAAAATGCTTTGGACTTAAACATACTGTCGAGTGGAAGATGGTGTCAGACGACCGGGACCAAGGAAGAAATCGATTCTGCTCACCTTATGTTGCGATCAGTCGACCCATTATAAGTAGCAGCTCTCATCGGAAAAATATGGATTGACGAAACTACCGCAAGCCTCCATTAGGGATCGGTTTCAGGTTCGATTGTCGTGGAGGGCACAATCCGCCATCCGTGGATTGCAAACCACATCCGTCACCCGCGGATGGGCGCTACTAGTACCCGCGTTTGCGATTGGGGACTGGTTCCATGCTTCGGATGTTCTGCCAAGCTGTGGACACTCCGCTACACCACCAAAGTGGTCAGATGTCAGTTTGACCCCACAGCGAGAGGTTGAGGGACATCGTGCTAGGACCTTGGAGGACCTCGGTTTGAGCTCGTCAGAGGTCTGGAACTCTGGGCACGAGGAGTCGCATGGAAAACCGAGCGCGCCTCAGAATATAAGCGGCGGCCTCAGCCAATAGCCTCCAACGGCACGTAAGCCTTCCGCTTCAACAGTTTTCACCTATGGTTCCACAAATTAGTGGGCATGATCCGACTGGATGACGCCGCCCAATTTGTGGAAAAACCACCCGGGGACCAAAGCTCTTCAACATCTCTGGATTTATTTCCAGAGATTTTTCAAGATCTTTCCCTAGGTCCCTCCAAGTCGTGCAAGACCCATATGCCGGATGGATCCGGAGCTCGACATCGGCGTTAGTGCGTCATCGTCGGTCTCGCCATCTTTCACACGGGCTTCGTCATCGTTCTGATTGCCCCGTCATCGTTGCCAGAAGCCGCCGTCGCCGTCGTTCATGTTAGGGAAATTTTAGGTGCGTACCAATCCCTCAAAAATCTCATCGCTCATAATGAATTTCAGGCCAGGTCGTTGCCATCACCGGTCGTTTTCACTCAGCTCTCTTGTCGTTGTTATCGTCGTGCATAGTTCAACGGAGATTCCAGTGCGTCACACTTTACCAAAAATATAGAATTCCGACTGGAAAGTGCTCGAGTAGACCCAGAATGGACCGTTTTCTCATCATTATTCATTGTCACGCTATACCCCAGGGCTGCGCAACAAAAAATTTGTCTCTGTTCCTGCCCTCTTCCGCACCTTGCACCTTGCACCTTGCACCTCACACCTTGCACCTTGCACCTCACACCTTGCACCTCTTGCCAACTTTACCTTACTCAAACTTCTGCGGTAACTAGCTGCCTCAATGACTGGCCACGAGTCTTGCAACCATAATTATTGATCTTGGTCATCATAATCACACCTTTCCTTATTTCTCCGTCTTCGGCTTGCCATTTACCTGTTCTCTAGTGGAGTTTACCTTGAATGTCACCTCAAGCCAGTCAGAAGAATGTGAAGGAGAACACTTTCGACTCAAAGTTTGGGTAATACGCTATGGTGAACACATGCCAGTAGTTTATACTGACATGTAAGATCAATGTCTTCGAATCCCTCTCGGGAAGGTGAGCATGACAAGGCTATTGATAATGCGAAATGATCTCATTCTTGGTTCAGGTAAGTTTTGAAGCTCTCAACCTGGATAACACTACAACAGAATTATGGACAGGGCAGGGGATCAGGACAGATATGGTCATCAGGGCAAAGGGTATTGGAGCAGTCAGGACAAGGGTTTGACAGCAAGGGACTTCACGTAGATTACAAGTTCATGTAGATACATGTACATCGTCAGAATTTATTAGGTTTGCAAATATTTATTCCATAGTATCTGGTGGTAAGCTGCCTCAAATTCAGGTGCCAAGTGCTGGCCAAGCGCCCACTGCCTGCCCCTTCTCTGTAGCTCACCCAAGTATGAAGGGACGAGAATACGAGAAAAAAGGACTATGTACTCCAATCCTAATCAAAACTATGACGATACCATCCCAGAAGTTATGGCTGTCCAAAACTCATATTCCCTTTCTGCACAATGCCTGTAGTTGTAAAAAAATTCATTTGGCTGGGGTTGTAGAGGCACTATGTGACAATGATAGACACCAAGCTGAATAGAGAATGAGTGATTATAAATTTTTCAATGGATCAGAACGCACCTGAGCATTGCATTTCAACATGTGTGACAATGACAACGATGAGGGCAGCCGGAACAATGATGAAGGCTGTGTGAACGACGGTTGTCGTGGCAGACCAGAGCTGAGTCTATTGATGCTGGCAGCAAGCTCTGATAGAAGGGCCATGTGGGACTTGATGGACTTGAGGACGATGGGAGCAAAGTTGTTGAAAGATCTCTGGAAGTAAATCCAGAGATGTTGAAAAGCCTTGGGATCTGCATGCTTTTCCCACAAATTGGCCAGCATCATCCAGTCGGATCATGCCTACTAATTTGTGGAAATACCCGGAAACCATAGGTAAAAGAACCTTTTGCTTGGATACCCTTCACCAAAATTATTGCCAAAACAAGAAGGACCCTTCGAAATAGAAGAGGTGATGGGACCAGTAACCTACAAGTTAAAACTCCCGTTCCAATGGAGGATTCACTCTGTTTTCCATGCTGGTCTTCTTACACCATTCAAGGAAAACAACATCCATAGGCTGAACTTCCTAGAACCACCACCTGACATAGTCAAAGGACAGGAAGAGTTCGAAGTCAAAGCGATTATAGGTCATCGACCAAAAGGGAAGAAGAAAGGAAAAATACAGAAACCGACCCACTACCTTGTGTCTTGGAAAGGGTACAATTCATCCCACAATCAATGGAAAAGGCCGAGCACACTCAAACATTCGATGGAGTTGTACCTGGAGTATAAAATCTGACATAACCTCCCCTAGAACCCTATTCCAACAAACATGTCTTCCAAGCTCCCCTATTCTTCTCGACAAGTCTTTTCACATGAAATAACTCATACTGGACTGTTTCATCCTAGTGTGTTTGAACTCCTCTTTCTTATCAACTCCGAAGACTATGATGATCAAATCACTGCTGCCGTTCAAGATGATGACAGACTTCGGGCCTTCTGGGGCAGCATGCTTTTCCTAAGGGGTCATCACCGCAGAATGAACGAGGCTCCAGTGCAACTAGATTGTCAAGCTGGAACATTCACCGAAGCCATGACAAACGATGAAGACATGATCCAGTTGATGGGTCCAATCACAGTACCAGTGCCCGTCTTAGACGTCGAGAACTTACCGGTTCATGTAGAAATCCTGAAAGACGCCGATGAACCCTTCCCAGACAGTGAGGATATCAACCCCAACGAACCTGCCTTCTTCTACAAGGTCCAACGAACTTGTCGAAGACTCAGAAGAGCAATTGTCGTTGCTCGCGGCCAATGCCTTCTCCAGACAAGACAGAGACTACATAATGTCTCCCCTTCCATTCATTCCAATCCAACACAGACTGCAAACATTGTCGCTGATTCCCAGAACGAACTCATCTACCCCTCTGAGTCATCGAGCAACTGGACCGATGACTCAGGAACAATCTCCAACACGTCTGAATGAGTACGACTATTCCCCGCCACCCCCCCACGTACAACAACTCCTCCTATGCTCGGACCAACAGTTGAACAGCCCAATTTCCCTGATAACTCCACTCATTCCACTCACCATGAACAGCGATTCGATGTTGCGAACCAATTCCCCACCACTGATGAATTGATTAACTCCAGAATGCAGATCAGTGTGGGACAACGAAGACCTCGATGACGAACCAGAAGAATTACGACCCGTCGACAGATCGAGGAGTCCTACACTGCGTACAACAGAATGGATGGAAGAGGTGTACACACGACTTTGTGCCCTGTGTGCAGACTGGAGAAACACTGCGCCACTGACTTCAGGCAGTATAGTTGCCCGCTCTGCACCGAACGTGCACCTGGACATATATCTCGTGACTGTCATGACCAACGAAGGTCTCAAAGAACTTCGAAGCGTAACCATTCCCTCCGCGATCCAACTACTTACAACAATCTTACAGACAATCTTGCCTGGGACGATGAGATTTATGGAGACAGAGAGTCCTGAACGACGAGAACCACCACCAAGACTAGCATTTGTAGTTGATATTGGAGAAAATGAAGGGCCGAGGTATTTCTACAGGATAAATTCGCCACAGTTCCAGNATAACAAGGGAACGATGGCAATGAGGGTAGACGGCGATGGTGATGAGGGTAGATGATGATGGCAATGAGGGTAGATGATGATGGCAATGAGAGTAGATGACAATGGAAATGAGAGTAGGTGACAGCGATGGCGGATCTATAGTTGTGAGGGTAGACAATGGCAAGGACAGGAAGGATAGTAGTGGTACAAAGGAAAGAAAGAATCTGCAGAGTTTGAAAACTGTTGAACAAATAAACAAATGATTGCGGGGGTCTTCACTCACGTGAGGATGCCAATTGACAAACATCATTTCTTAGTCATACTTAATGACAACAGTTTCCTCCCAAAATTCCTACACAGAACCCCACATAACTTGTGTTGAATCCAGTAAACACATGTGAACCCCTGAAAACAGCTCTGGCACTAAAAACCCGAAATATCCCCCACAACCACCCTTAACCACCCTTAACCACCCTTAACCGGTAATGGCGGGTAAAGAGGTGGTCACAAGGGGGTTATATCCTACACCAAACCAGTCAGTATGATTCTCATGGTTGTTACAGCCTCTATTACTAATCAAGTTGAGTTTCATTAGAGATATGTCTACCTATTACCAGGCACTGGCGGGTTTCAGGTGTTTTAGCCGCCCATAACCTGTCAGTGCCTTTTGACATTTTGTACGATGAATGGCTGGCCATGAGTCTCACAACCATAATTATTGGTCTTGGTTGTCATAATTCTGCTTACACCTTTCCTGATTTCTCTGTCTTCGGCTTGCTACTTACCTGTTCTCTAGTGGAGTTTACCTTGAATGTCACCTCAAGCCAGTCAGAACAACATGAAGGAGAACACTTTTGACTCAGAGTTCAGGTAATACGCTATGGTGAACACATGCCAGTAGTTTATACTGACATGTAAGATCAACGTCTTCAAATCCCTCTCAGGAAAGTGAGCATGACAAGGCTATTGATAATGAGAAATGATCTCATCCTTGGTTCAGGTAAGTTTTGAAGCTCTCAACTTGGATAACACTACAACAGAATTATGGACAGGGCAGGGGATCAGGACAGATATGGTCATCAGGGCAAAGGGTATTGGAGCAGTCAGGACAAGGGTTTGACAGCAAGGGACTTCACGTAGATTACAAGTTCATGTAGATACATGTACATCGTCAGAATTTATTAGGTTTGCAAATATTTATTCCATAGTATCTGGTGGTAAGCTGCCTCAAATTCAGGTGCCAAGTGCTGGCCAAGCGCCCACTGCCTGCCCCTTCTCTGTAGCTCACCCAAGTATGAAGGGACGAGAATACGAGAAAAAAGGACTATGTACTCCAATCCTAATCAAAACTATGACGATACCATCCCAGAAGTTATGGCTGTCCAAAACTCATATTCCCTTTCTGCACAATGCCTGTAGTTGTAAAAAAATTCATTTGGCTGGGGTTGTAGAGGCACTATGTGACAATGATAGACACCAAGCTGAATAGAGAATGAGTGATTATAAATTTTTCAATGGATCAGAACGCACCTGAGCATTGCATTTCAACATGTGTGACAATGACAACGATGAGGGCAGCCGGAACAATGATGAAGGCTGTGTGAACGACGGTTGTCGTGGCAGACCAGAGCTGAGTCTATTGATGCTGGCAGCAAGCTCTGATAGAAGGGCCATGTGGGACTTGATGGACTTGAGGACGATGGGAGCAAAGTTGTTGAAAGATCTCTGGAAGTAAATCCAGAGATGTTGAAAAGCCTTGGGATCTGCATGCTTTTCCCACAAATTGGCCAGCATCATCCAGTCGGATCATGCCTACTAATTTGTGGAAATACCCGGAAACCATAGGTAAAAGAACCTTTTGCTTGGATACCCTTCACCAAAATTATTGCCAAAACAAGAAGGACCCTTCGAAATAGAAGAGGTGATGGGACCAGTAACCTACAAGTTAAAACTCCCGTTCCAATGGAGGATTCACTCTGTTTTCCATGCTGGTCTTCTTACACCATTCAAGGAAAACAACATCCATAGGCTGAACTTCCTAGAACCACCACCTGACATAGTCAAAGGACAGGAAGAGTTCGAAGTCAAAGCGATTATAGGTCATCGACCAAAAGGGAAGAAGAAAGGAAAAATACAGAAACCGACCCACTACCTTGTGTCTTGGAAAGGGTACAATTCATCCCACAATCAATGGAAAAGGCCGAGCACACTCAAACATTCGATGGAGTTGTACCTGGAGTATAAAATCTGACATAACCTCCCCTAGAACCCTATTCCAACAAACATGTCTTCCAAGCTCCCCTATTCTTCTCGACAAGTCTTTTCACATGAAATAACTCATACTGGACTGTTTCATCCTAGTGTGTTTGAACTCCTCTTTCTTATCAACTCCGAAGACTATGATGATCAAATCACTGCTGCCGTTCAAGATGATGACAGACTTCGGGCCTTCTGGGGCAGCATGCTTTTCCTAAGGGGTCATCACCGCAGAATGAACGAGGCTCCAGTGCAACTAGATTGTCAAGCTGGAACATTCACCGAAGCCATGACAAACGATGAAGACATGATCCAGTTGATGGGTCCAATCACAGTACCAGTGCCCGTCTTAGACGTCGAGAACTTACCGGTTCATGTAGAAATCCTGAAAGACGCCGATGAACCCTTCCCAGACAGTGAGGATATCAACCCCAACGAACCTGCCTTCTTCTACAAGGTCCAACGAACTTGTCGAAGACTCAGAAGAGCAATTGTCGTTGCTCGCGGCCAATGCCTTCTCCAGACAAGACAGAGACTACATAATGTCTCCCCTTCCATTCATTCCAATCCAACACAGACTGCAAACATTGTCGCTGATTCCCAGAACGAACTCATCTACCCCTCTGAGTCATCGAGCAACTGGACCGATGACTCAGGAACAATCTCCAACACGTCTGAATGAGTACGACTATTCCCCGCCACCCCCCCACGTACAACAACTCCTCCTATGCTCGGACCAACAGTTGAACAGCCCAATTTCCCTGATAACTCCACTCATTCCACTCACCATGAACAGCGATTCGATGTTGCGAACCAATTCCCCACCACTGATGAATTGATTAACTCCAGAATGCAGATCAGTGTGGGACAACGAAGACCTCGATGACGAACCAGAAGAATTACGACCCGTCGACAGATCGAGGAGTCCTACACTGCGTACAACAGAATGGATGGAAGAGGTGTACACACGACTTTGTGCCCTGTGTGCAGACTGGAGAAACACTGCGCCACTGACTTCAGGCAGTATAGTTGCCCTTCCCTCCGCGATCCAACTACTTACAACAATCTTACAGACAATCTTGCCTGGGACGATGAGATTTATGGAGACAGAGAGTCCTGAACGACGAGAACCACCACCAAGACTAGCATTTGTAGTTGATATTGGAGAAAATGAAGGGCCGAGGTATTTCTACAGGATAAATTCGCCACAGTTCCAGGGAGAGTGGCTACATATGGGACAGCTGGTTACAAGCGTGGACGCTTGAGCATAAAGAGAGGGTAATGTTACAGTTTTTCATTTTTATCAGACATTTTCTCGTTTCCCCTTTCTTGTACTACCATTTCAGGCAGTTTAGCGCCCAACATTATGCTTCCCTTTGACATCTGGACTTATCCACATTCCCAGCTCCCCTTTGTCTTCTTCAATATTTATGACATCATCNTTGTGTTTAGCCAACAAATGAACCCTCTGAACTCTAGCTTTTCTGAAGCTAGCTCTCTAACTTGTACCTTAACTCCTTTGAGAAGGAAACTTTCCTTTTTTGTTGGAGTTAACTCTGCATCACTACGTCAAGTGTTGTTGAGTTGTTGTCATTGCTGCGCAAGTAATGTAACAGAACCAAACAAAACGATCTATTGACATCTATCAGACCACAACTTTCCCACCCACTTATACCTTCTGTATAAGGAAAATTTGGCAGAAGAAGACAGAACCTCATAAACTCAGACTCGTAACAAGCACAGCTAATATGTCGAACCTAGAAAAGACCCACTTTTATTCATTTTACACTATTTCTGAATTGGAACACTTTAATATGACACAAGATAATGGGTAATAAGGACTAGAGTGAGCCCAGTCTGCTAGTCATTGCCTTAGAGAAGCTACAGTGTGTTGGAAAGTACAAAGAGCTATATGATATGCTATACAGAGGTGTCTAAGCTGTACATTCTGACTTATCTATGTATCAGATCTGAAGCAGATCACTCCTGAAACCTGTAGGGAACCTAACTATGGCCCAATGAATGCATTGGCTAGTTAACCAAGCTCTCAAAGTGCTATCAATGGGATTTTAATTTCTATTTTACCTTTCTATGACATCTGCAAAGTGCAACATGCAGTCAAACAGTACAGAGGTACTTAAAAGAGACATCAAAACAGAAAGACAACTTAGAACAGGAACAATCAAAGAATGATCATCCTCCAGATAGAAATCTGATAACAAACTTGTGTCATAAGAGACAAAGAATAACATCTTTAGTGCAATTGGCACTTTTCTAAGAGACACTTTACACCAAGAAGGAGCCTTGGGCACTTGGAGTGTGGCCTGTGTTGGGTATCAGATTGTGACACACTTAGAGTCTTAGTAAAAGGTGTGCCTGTGCTGAACTCTTTGTAGAAACTGGTCTAGGACCTTTTCCAGTGTGCTGTGTGCTGTAGTTGTCTTAAAGAAGTCTTGAACTCTGTAGGGTCAGACTATATCAGCTATTAAGTCTTTGTATAGGACTGTAGCTCTTGTGTTTGTGCTTAGTGCACCATGTTCTTTGTGTTTTGTGTGTGTGTTGTGAAATAAACTCATCTATACTCCTTTGGAGGTGAACACTTTGAAGTAGAACACTTCAATAAGAGAGAATTAACATAGCTAAGAGTTTTGTTGGCATTCTAAGTGCAGCAACTCTGATCACATTGATCCACACTTGCACAACAACTAGAGATAGAACTTTTGGAGGTTATCTTTTGGGTAGTTTTCCACTAGTCTTATCTTAGACAAATTACCAGTAATATTGACTTTGATTGGGTGATATTGACATACATAGAGTGATATCAGGTACCTTTGGGTTATGTCACCTGGTAAATTTTCCAGATGGACAGAAGAGCATATGACACCTGCAGGAGTCTTTCTTTTTCACTTTTCCCATGCTTCCCCTCTTATTCTACTTCTTCCTTGTCATTATCACTCACATGAGGCTACTCAAAATTAGCCTTTTAGTTAAATTTCTTGGTTTAAAGTGCATAAATACACTTTTTCCCATTAATTTTATATACTAATCAATTTTTTTTCTTTGTGCATCCTCTGCATGTCCACCTGTGGCAAAGGAATTGATACCTGCCACCCACTTTTTAGTGTTCTTATGCTCAGAAACTACAGATTTGGTCAGCCAGAAAATTTTGAAAGTCACAGTTGAAAGTAGGAAGCATTTGGGTGATTTCCTGATGCCACCGCGGCCCCGCACCATGCCACGGTTACGTATGCGGCTTGCGGAACGACTTTCGTGTGGTGCTTTTCTGAGGCTACGAGGAAGACGAGGAGCGCTCAGTTTGAAGTGAAGTGAGCGATGCAACCCGGACAACGGGCTCAGGTCGAGGTAAAAGAGTAAGCCTCACCGTTTCACTAATAGACTCGCCACTTGCCTGTGCCTGCAACATCTATATTTAAGACTGCTTTATATTGAGTTATGCTATGGTGGAGTATATACTAGGATACAAGTGATTCGGATGGACTATGCAACAGACAATTCGTGCTTCAGCAAAGGGAATAGTAGAGAACAAAAGTAAGCGTGAAAAACAAATCGAATGGAAAGCCAAATTTTAGAACAAGAATACGTATACGTACAGGTTCTTCTCTTCACCCGTACCAAAAAGAAACCGAGTTGTGTATAAAGAGATGATAAGTAGTATGTTGTAGATGGGAATGTGTGACTCGTCAAGGTTGAAAGAAGAAAAACGTTCAAGCACTCGCACTTATCAATAAATTTTAACCAACTCTTCCAGCCTCTCCACAACCTCACTCATCGTAGGCCGTTCCTGATGATCCTGCGCCCACATGTGTTCAATCAGGTCGACAATCTCGGGACACCACTGTTTCTTCAAACCGGTCAACGAGGGTCTACGCGCCAGGCTAAATAAGTAAACGCCGAACAGAAGTACCATAAGGTCCTTTGCTCACCTCTGCTTCTTCGTACCCACTACCTCGTATATCGCGTGCTCATTCATCCCCTCCCACGGATACTTCTTGTTAGGCAAATGCCATTGCAACATCTCCCAATACACACACGCACAGCTAAATACATCCACCTTGTGATTATATTTCGGATGTGCGTGCCACAGCTCAGGTGCCTGCCAATTGACTGTCCCTACGAGAGACCGTACCATCGATCTCGTGCTCTGCTTGACTTTTGCTAGGCCAAAGTCGGCGATCTTGGCGTTGCCTTTGGATGTAATGAGAATGTTGGAGGATTTGCAGTCTCGGTGAATGACGGAGGGTTTGCGAGTGTGCAGGTACTCGAGGCCACGGGCAATGTCTAGCATGATGGCCAGCTACGAAGGAATGAGACGACGAAGGACGCGTGTAAGAGTGAAGAAACATACCACTTTATGCAACGTAGGTGGATTGACGTTGCGGATATAGTCAAACAGGTCACCGTTCGTGCAGAGCTCGCTGACGATCATGACGGGTGTCTCCCGAGTATTCTCAGGTATACTGACTCCAAGCTATACATCGTTCAGTCAACCCCGATGTCCCTAAACATAGCGACGAAAGTGCTCACGAATCGTACGATATTCGGATGATCAAATCCTCCGAGCAGTTTGAGTTCCTTGATATCCACTACAGAAAACGATAAGCACACCAATACTGGGAGAATAACACACGAAGAAAGACGCACTAGCACTCAACTGCCCCCTAAACTCGCTAATAGCAATCTTCCTCCCTTTGAACTTGCCGATATAAACATCCTTGAAGCCACCGCTCCCAATCTTTTCCAACTTTTGCAACTTTTCAGGCGGGATCTCCCGATCATCCAACCCTAATTCTTCCAAATCCAACTCGAGTTCGGCCTCCGTGTTATTATTCACTGCATTCCCTACAATCTTCTCTTGTTCGCTTATGGATGGTGTCCTAGGTTCGTCTAAGTGCACACGCCCGTTTCGAAGGAGGACAGGCGGTGTAGCGGTATCCTGACTCTGCTTTCGCCGGGTGTTTCGGCGTTTGACGGTAGCCGTTGATGGCGGGCGTGCAGTACCCGTTGACGAAGGTGACGAACACTGTTGCCGGTCTCGCCACTGTAAAAGAGCCTCTGCGAGTTGTGGTTTGGTACCAACAGCTTCCAACTCGCGACTCTCGCATAACCGGACTAGGTCGTCCCGGCGGAGGCGGACGAGGGTCTTGGCGGTGGCTAGTGTTAGGTCGACTGCGAAGAAAAATCAGTAAGGAGTAAATCATTGTAAGGGAATGCTTACCATCACTATCATCAACTTCCTCCATCGCCTCCTCGTCAGTCTCGCCTTCAGCGTCTATATCCTCTTCTGCTTCTTCAGCAACGCCATCCTCTTCTTCCTCCTCTTCCTCATCGTCTTCATCTTCTTCACCAATCGTCTCTGAGTCATCCATATCAACGTCTTCCTCCAGTTGCTCTTCCTCACCAACGATCTTACCGTTCCGTAGCTTTCGCTTGGGGATTTCTTCCTCTACCTCTTGCTCATCTGCTTCATCCTCTACCTCGTCAACTGTCTCCATCTCGACTTCTCCTTCCGCCTCATCTTCCTCATTTTCCTCCTCATCATCACCATCACGTCCATCTTCCTCCGCTTCATCGGTTCTCACCCGTTTTCTCGGCCTTAACCGCCTCTTCAACGGCGTCCTAGCCGGTTTGGCTTTCCGTGGCGTCGCCAACTGATCTTCCTCTTCCTCTTCCTCTTCTGCCTCTTCCTCATCTGCTTCTTCCTCATCTGCTTCCACTTCTTCCTGTCCCTTCACCTCTTCATCAGACAAAAGTTCAGACTCTTCGTCTTCGTTTTCATCCGCATCTTCAAGTTCTTCTGAAGTATCGGTATCATCTTCCTTCAATGTCTTGATCTTTCTCTTTGCCTTTCGCATTGGTGTTATCCGGCGAGTTTCTAGTGTTTCTACGCTAGGCATCGACGGGGTGGACGAGCTGGCGTTGTTGTTGTTGATTTTTTTACTCTCCGAAGAATGGGGTCTAGAACCCGAACGCGAACTCGAGCCCAAGCTCTCCTTTGACCGCTGCTTGTCCTTGTCCTTGTCCTTACTCCTTAACCGTCTCGGACTAGGACTCGCTTTCCTAAGTTGTGCTTCGAGCTCTTCCAGCTCTGTCAGATCACTCTCACTCCCCGTCCCTATTCCATTAGCAACGAACTCAACCTGCTTGGCTTTGCCTTTCGACCGTTCCCGCTCCTTGGAGTGAGAGGGCGTAGGCAGATGAAAAGTAAAGGAAGCAGGAATGGAAGGAACAGAGACTTTGCGTGAGCGTAGATGATGGGCGGGTGGAGAGGATATGGAGTGTAGCATTTGGGAGTTGGGGTTTGAAGATGAGTTGGCTGGTGAGGAACGAGAGGAGCGGCGTCTGCAAGTAAGAGTATCACTTATCTGAACACTTCAACACAAGTCAAAGTAGACCTACCTTGAGCTGGTATTGCTCTCTCCAGATTTCTGCCTCTGCCGTGAAGACCGGAATCGAGTGGGGCCATTGGCATTGGCTTGACAGAAGTCAACATTGCCCATGGATAAACTCCTGCTCTTGATCGGTCTATTAGTACTGTTCCGTGAGACGTCATCGGTAGTAGCTCGACGACGGAGGAACCTAGGTGTCTCGTCTGCTTCGTCCGGCTCATCATCAGGCATAGCATCGTCGGATGAGTAGTCGCTGTAACCGCCTCCACGACCTAGTGGCGATGAGGGAGGTAGAGAGGCAATATCATCTCTAGCATCGATAATTGAATCGACTAGTTCTGATTTTGTGCAGTCTTCGGTATCACCAGACAAGCCAGCCAAAGTATAAAGACGAATCAATTCGTCTTTCCTTAGACGGCTTAGAACACGTGACGGTGCAGAAGATATGAGGTATTCATCCGCTAAATTGAGGGGACGGAGCAGTCGTTGAGCGAATACTATGGATATATACACGCGCACTCACTGTTATCTTCATCGTCGTCTTCCTCTTGGTCCTCATCACCGAGCTCCTCCGCAGACTCTGATACCTCGTCCTCATCAGACTCCACTTGCTCATGGCGCCTTGACGAACGGGTTGCCCAGCGCAAAGGGCGGTCTGAATCGATATCCATGGAGCTACGGTCATCTTCACTCGTGTTACTGCTAGACTTGAAGCGTTTGAGCTGTCGAGCCCGTGATGGCTTGCCGGTGTGATGGGTATTCTCATTGGAACCACTGGCCACGCGTTTTCGCTTGGCACCGACGCGAACATTGATATGAGAGTCGAGCATGTCGTGGGTATCGTTGTGTAATTTATCTGCCAATGATACGCGGGATGATCCACGGCGAGTGTTTTGGGGAAGGGGGAGGAGGATGCCGCGGTCCAAGTCTTGGTGGGGATGAATGTAGGACGCGTGGGGGGCCTGGGAGGGTTTACGGGTAGGAATTTGAGCGCGCTTTCTTGATGAGGGGGAACGCCTTAGAGGATAGCGCTGACGATGGGCCAAAGGGGAGTTGGCGGGAGGGGATGAAGGGGGAGTGCGGGACATAACAAGGGAGGGTGGGCAATAAGGAATACCGTTACTCTAGCCAATGAAAGCCAGGGTCGGTGGACAGTAGAATGCTGATGGTGGTCGTCGTTGTCGAGGTCGAGGTCGATGACCCTCGGCCAAATTCACACTGGCCAATGACAGTCATTCAACTCACCGAAAACAAGGACAAACTCACGTGCAGATTGTTTATGTAATATAGGCGCTTGCACATACCGGCCTTTTAGCCGACACACAAACTCACATCCTAATTCGGACACCGGTCGACTCATATACTGCCATGCCTGCCATACCTGCTCTTGCGCTCTCAGCCCACCATGCTGCTCAGATTCACCTCCCCAGACATCCTCAACACCTCCCTCATTGACTCGTCCACCGGCCAGGTAGCATATCTTATCGTCACCACAGAGTCATCGTCCGACTCTTCGCCTACATCTTCACATACCCAGTCTTCCCAGGCTGATATCACTGACGAGTTGCGCACAACTGCCGTATCAGACGGTGAAGGGAACCAGCTGAGCCAGATAGCATGGCGCGGAAGAAGACCAGATATCACTATAGGCAGTGAACACGTCGGAACCCTCGCAGACTTGTTTGATACGACAAGTACCAAGTTACTGCAAGTCACATTTCCCTTATCACTATCAACAAGTACCTGGATCTCACCATACATCTAGTCCGAAAACCCTCGCCATCCCCACCCGATTCGACGAACGATACATCTGGGCAGCTACTGCAACCTCTCTCACTGTACGTGTTTGCCCCCACTCTATCTGCTTATCTCACTCTTTCACCAGCTTGTCGAATTTGACACCAACCAAACCAAAGGCACATTTTACCAAAACGCCCTCCGTTCCGGCGACAAAAAATTCATCAGCACCCGAATACCCGGCGTAGGACACAACTACCTCGAATTCGAGTCTCATCCTCTCGCAAAAGATGTCGAGATTATCAGTACGTGCTCCGAGTGTGCTGCTCTAGCTAGCACGCATCTGACCTTGTGTAGTATCATTTTTCATGATGGAAATCCTTCGTCGAGGGTGCTTTACGCATGCCCTGACACCATACATGTTCCCCAGCAAACGACCTAGGTTCTGGCAGTTGCAGGATACTAAAGACCTTATTGTACGGAAACTGCACGCGAGGAGAAATACCGTCTGAGCACTGGCGTTTACTTGCGATACCTTCATTCCCTGGGTTCATTTTTTCGTGCTTTTTGCTGTTCGCTGTTCTCTATATCATCCTACTGTACCTTTGATATCCTTATTGAGATCTAATTTGCATTCGTGTTCACATGTACTATAGTACTACACAAGCTTTCTGACTCCTGAGGGAGTCGTTTCTCCAGATCCTCTTTCGAGTCATTAATCTCCTCGTCTTCGAGTTTTCCCTCTCTCTCAGGTCTCTAGTCCGCTTGTACCTAGTCACGCACCATTCATATTGTACAAATGTAAAAAGATATTATGGCGGAACGAGTTACGAATTTCGTCAATGTGCAATTCTCGAATTATAAGAATCTACAGCCCACGATATACATATGGTCCAAGGCTAAGTTGTCGGAACACATAGACGACACCAAAAGAGCCTAGGACAGCACAGGTACTACTTTTGGGGAAATGGCATGATGTGTATCATACCGACGTAAAGGATCCACCACATTGTTAGTCCGAGAAAGGACATACGAAGGAATGTCAATCCTCAGTTCGCAGGCATGCGTAGCCTCCTGACAACCAGGTTCCGTAACCGCGAAGAGGCCAAGGCAGTGTGAGTTACCGACCTTGAGACCTTACAAGGCCAGTTCAACAGGATAACGAAGTACTTAATTGAATGAGATTATTGCTCAGGACGATATTCCAATGAAGGACCAGACAATGCGATTGGGGGCCTGGGAGTACGTGTCGATATGATACGTCGGGTGCTGTGGCTGTCTTGTTATTGGACGCTTTGAAGCTCTAGGATTTTTTTGGCGGCAGATGAAGACTTAGGTTTGTTGCGTGACATCACACACGTGTTGGCGCGTTTGTCTGTCACATACCTCAACAATCTAACATGTCCGACAACGACTCTGATCTCGGTGTGGCCTCCGTTTCACCTAGACTGAATATTTCTCATCTATCACCTCATTTTCAGGTGGTCTAGGGCCAGTAATTCCAGCGGCTCCCCGCAGAACCGCTGCTACCAAATCTACCAACCAATCCCGAGCCAAATCCAATGAAGCTGGGCCAAGCAATACGCGGAAGACACGGACTCGGACGCCCAGTATCGAGATCGAATCAGTTATAGACGTCGATGCGGCTGAGGAAGTGGGAGAGGAGGAAGCGGAGGTGGATGAGCTGGCTTCACAATCTACAGCTGCTAATCGGGGTACAAGAAAACCAGCTGCAAGAAGTACAATGAACAACAAGGGAAAACAGCGAGCTGCTCCGACAACAAATAACGCAAAGTCGAGAGCTACGAACATTAGAAGGCAGCAGCAGAGAGTGGAAGATGCTCAGGTTATTGAGGATTCGGATGATCCTGAGGAAATTGCATTGGCCAAGTTCAACCGAGCGAGAAAAACCGGGCAGAACCCTAAAGAAGCAGAGCTGGAACGGCTGCGTTGGCGTGCAGAACAAGTGAGTCCTTTAGAACTCCACGCAAATGTCATAAGTTAGAACTATGTTGTAGGCCGAACAACGATGCGCAGATTTGATGAAACAGCTCGAGGAAATACATCGTACACGAACGACGGAGGCTGAACAGCTCATGGAAGCACAGATGAATCAGTACGAAGTTCAGTTGGAAGGTGCGTTTGTTAATTTGTCTGGCTTATTGGCCTTCGTTGATAAATCCATTGCACAGCGAAGGAACGGCTCATCTCGCAGCTCACTCAATCACTGGCAAAACTTGAACCAATGTCTCGCTCAGGCAAGACATCTGTTCTTCATCTTATCACACGAGACGCAGCGGACGAAGAGAGAAAGATGGTCGAGCAGGAGGTGGCTCGGCTGAAGGAAGAGCTGGCAGAGAGAACGCGACAGGTGAAGGAGCGAGATGAACTTCTAGCGGAGAAGGAACAAACAGGTGTGTCCCATATCCTGGGCTAGAAGTTGCTCTTCCCTGACAATACGCGTTATTAGAAAAGGAGCTCCGGTACGAGCTCAAGCTGGAACGAGAAAATGCACAAAAGTTCAATCACCGTCCGCCTGGGTCTGCACAAAGAGGACGAGGCGGTGTCCTAGGAACTGACGATCCGAAGAATGCCGAAGTTATCAAGTTTTACGAAGATATTACCAACCTCCTTGTACCCAGCATGAAGCCCAAACCAGGACGCTATCTCAACACGGAGGATTGGAATTTAACCTGCGTCTACACCTATGTTGGAGAGGATGGTATGGAGAATGACACAAAGAGTAAGTTTAACGGAACGCCACTCTACTTCCTCAACTCATGCTTCTTTTGCAGGCCTTCATTTCACCCTTCGAACATGCAATGAACCCAAGCCGGACGAGGCGGAGCCAATCACTCATACGGATCAACTTCAACAATCTATGTATTATGTACCTCTGGACCTGGACAAAGAAGCCCCCGACTTCGTGGAACGACTCAAATTCCTTGGTTCACCATTTTCGTTTCCACGTACCCAGTTACCACTCTTCCTACGGACTATCTATAACACAATCGAAGAAGCTTTGAGTAATGACAAAGAAGGAGACGATGATATCCAAATCCAATAGTTGTTACAGACATTTTGGTACACCGCACATTCAATCTACCTATGGTCTCCATCTTGACGAGATTTCATGGATACATCATTCTATATTTACGATACCCTCCTCAGACCCTTGCCGATACGTGCCAATCTAGTTTGTCTGCCCACTTGGGCAACAGTTGGGAGATCTGTTCTACGTCCTTGTCTCCTCTTCCGGATAAGCACTGTTGAAAAGTAGGTGGCACGTTTTGTGATGCGAAAACTGTCACTCACAATCACGACGTCTCGGTCTTTGGGTAGAGATTTGGCAATCTTGAGTGCTTGCCAGACCGCATGTGAAGACTCAAGCGCTAGCAAACTAGATAAGTGGGCGTTCTCGCAGTGCAGGATCAACGTAGCTCACCTGGAATGATACCCTCTTTCTGAGTGAGAATTCTGAAACCCCGCAGCGCTTCTTCATCCGTAGCGACGACATATTCGGCTCGACCGGAGTCTTTGAGCCAGGCGTGCTCAGGGCCAACACCAGGGTAGTCAAGCCCGGCACTTATTGAGTGTGTCTCAATGATTTGACCAGCGGAAGATTGAAGGATGTAGGTCCGAACACCATGGAGGACTCCAGGCACACCTTTCGACAGAGTAGCACTGTGTCGGTCACCATCGATACCTGAGAAATCAGAAATTTAGAAATGAAATCAGACCTCAAGAAGACACTGCTCACCTTCACCTCCCGCTTCGACACCAACTAGTCGAACATTCTTATCCCCAATGAAATCATAGAATGTACCGATGGCATTGCTGCCACCTCCTACGCACGCTACAACTACGTCAGGGAGCTTGCTCTTCTTCTCTTGCATCTGAGCCTTAATTTCTTCACCAATGACCTTTTGGAAGTCACGGACTATTGTTGGGAAAGGGTGTGGCCCAATCGCGGAGCCCACAAGGTAATGTGTAGTCGAGAGGTTCGTGACCCAGTCCCTCATGGCCTCGTTGACAGCGTCTTTCAAGGTACACGAGCCGGAGTTGACGGGAATGACCTTTTGGTTCTTCAGAAATGAGAACGTCGGAATCAAATGTTTACTCACCCTTCCACCTAGCATCTCTATCCGGAAGACATTAAGAGCCTGTCGACGTACGTCTTCTGCACCCATGTAGATGACGCACTCCATGCCAAACTTGGCGCAGACGCTGGCCGTAGCGACTCCATGTTGACCTGCACCTGTCTCGGCAATGATACGGGTCTTGCCTATCCTTCTAGCAAGAAGAATCTAGTGAGGCATTATCAGGGTATTGTAGGAGCGCAGTTTATCCCCAACCCACCTGGCCAATAGCGTTGTTAATCTTATGCGAGCCCGTGTGATTCCTGGAAGTAGGATAATAAGAACGGCATGTTTATTACTAAGAACATGCAGGAGACTTACAGATCCTCGCGTTTCAACCAGATGTTGGCACCACCTGCCTCCTTCGTCAAATTTTCGGAGAAGTAAAGCTCTGAAGGGCGATTGATATATCCAAAGTAGCTCCGGAATTCCTTCCAAAACTCCGGGTCTGCCATGGCGGACTTATGAGCCTCTTCAAGTTCAGCAAGACAGTCAAAGATGGCCTCAGGAACATATTGACCGCCGAACTCTCCGAACCGTGCTGGAAGCACAGTAGGATCCGAACTTGAATTGGAGATTGGCGGACCGCTTTTGCTCTCGTTGAGTTTTGGACTAGTCAGACGAGAGACTGGAGGAGAGCGAGGTTTTACGGGCTGCCCTTTCTGGGAAATCTCGACACAGAAGCTCTGGACGCTTTGTACGACCTGATTTGAAGGAGAATTCTTTATAATCGAGACAATTTTGCTGCCGATAACGACACCATCTGCGCCGGCGTCGGCGACGAAATCAAAATGACCGCGGTCTGCAACACCGAAGCCGACGGCTAGTGGTACCTTGGCGTATTCACGTACTCGGGCAATAATATCAGGAAGCTCGACATTAATAGCAACCTTCTCAGAAGAACCTGTAGTGCCCATCTAAAGGGATTTAGCATAGGCTAGAGCAATGGGAAGTATTTATTCACCTTGGACACGACGTAAATGAACGTGTCAGCTACCGAGGAGAGGAACTTGATCCGATGTAAAGTAGTCGATGGGGCAATAAGCGGGACGTAGGAAATGCTGGAATTATTGGGATTTAGTGTAAGAGCAATGGACGTATAATATTCCTTTCTTACTTTGCTCTGGCACATTTGTCTCTGAACGTAATAGCCTCTTCGGGAGGTAGGTCGACCATGATGAACCCATTCGCGCCTGCTTCGCTTGCATCCTGAATCGCTCTATCTTCACCGTAAGCCAAGATCGGGTTGTAATAACCTATAAAGTTTCGTCAAACAGAGCAACGGATATATTGGGCACGCAATCGTTACCCATTAGTATGACGGGGGCAGTCAGGCCTTTGCTGCGAGCTTCACGAAGTTGACCGAGCACTGTATAATAATCGATGCCGTTCTTGAGAGCGATCTAAATGAGAGGTCAGCGGGGTTGCACTGAATACTTTGGACACGCACTGTGTTGGTTTCTTGGATCACTGGTCCATCACCTATAGGATCTGAGAATGGTACACCAAGCTCAATGATATCCGTTCCTCCATTTTGCATTGCAAGCAATATTGGTACTGTATCATCCTTGGTAGGATATCCAGCAGTAACGAAGGTGACCAGGGCTGGTGCGCCCTAGAGAGGATTATTTGAATCTGAATGCTGCTTCAAATTTTCTAAACACATACCTCTGCTTTCTTTTTTTCGAAAATTTGCTTCAAGGCTTCCATAGTGAATGAAAAGAGTGAGTCCGAGTCATAGACTGAGACTTTGATTTTATATCGTATATCTAACCGATAGCACGTGCAGACTACCTCCAGAAAATTTATATCTTATCTGAGATCATAACTCTCTTCCTAGCTGTGATGGATGTCAACTCGCAGTTGATCAATGAATCCCGCGTGCTGGTGATATACACAGGTGGGACGATTGGAATGCTTGTTGGCCACCAAGGATATGTTCCGGAACCATATTTTCTAACGGAAACTTTGCGTAGTCAAGCTCGGTTCCACGACCCGCTGCAAAATTCACTTTTTTCTAACTCTGGATCCGTGCAAGGCTTTCGCGAGTGGAGCAGTGGCAGCGGCAGAAGCTCACCTTCTGGTTTCAACTCGGTAGGAACCGAAACGTCTATATCACAGCTTCCAACTCTACCAGTTCGGTCAGCTCGACCCATAGGCCACTCCGCGAGCTTGATACCCGGGAAGGAACAGCCATCCAGTCGCCAGCCGATCTCCGCGGAGATTTCCAAAGGTGTATACGAGGCTCAACTTCCGAGTTTGGTCACTCCACGCAGTGCTGTTCCTGGGACCAGTGGTACCAAGTGCATTCGTTATGCGATACTAGAGGTATTAGGATGATTTTGATCCTTACACGGCCCTCCGGCTCAATTTCCTTGTATTCAGTGGGACTCCCTTTTGGATAGCAGCAATATTCAGATAGAAGGCGCGTCCTGCTTACTCTTCTGCGAAATCCGTGTTAACCGCTCAAACGCAGACTGGGTTAGGATTGCTACAGAGATAGAACTGAATTATGCGAATTTTGATGCTTTCGTTATCCTGCACGGAACGGATACCATGGGCTACTCCGCAAGCGCGCTTAGTTTCTTGCTAGAGGATCTTGGGAAGACTGTTGTAGGTCTGAAACCTTTGTGCGCCTAACCTACACTTACCTTGGCTTATCCTGGCACGTAAGATCCTGACGGGGGCTCAAATACCTCTCTCTCAACTGAGAAACGATGCTACAGATAACTTGATGGGGGCGCTGACCATTGCTGGTCATTATATCATTCCTGGTATGGCGGTGTATCTACCCGTACTGCTGCACAGCTCATTCTACCTTCCGCAGAGTGTTCTTTGTACTTCGACCACACCCTTTTCCGTGGAAACAGGGTGTCCAAAATGTCTTCCTACGACTTGAACGCGTTTGACAGTCCGAATTTCGCGCCACTTGTCAAAGGTATGTGCTAGCGGATCTTCAAGGGCATCTAGGTGCTCACTTTTTGATTCAGTCGGCATTGACATCGTAGTCAACTGGAATGATGTGATACGACCGGCGAGCCTACGTCGATTCAAAGCTCACAAAGGTATAACACGAAGTAGAGTTGTTTTCGAGCTATCGCCATCTAATGTCTCTTCTGAACAGAGATGAGTGCACATGTCGGTTCGTTCAGATTTCCTGATCCTACTCAGAACGTTCCTCGATAACTTTTGTCTGCAGCTACACTTCGGCTTTTCCCCGGAATCACTGCTGCAACTGTGCGAGCGTTCTTTATGCCTCCCATGCAAGGTGTCGTTTTAGAAACGTTTGGATCTGGGAATGCTCCGCAACGTGCCGACTTGATGGGTGCTCTGAAGGAAGCTTGTGATAGAGGAGTTGTAGTGGTCGCGATTTCGCAGTGCGCCAGAGGTTCAGTATCAGATGCTTACGAGACCGGTCGTACTCTTCAACAGGCAGGCGTTGTGCCAGGAGGCGACATGACGCCGGAGGTAGGCTGACGTATCCTCGATTTTACCTCTCGCTCACCCTCGACAGTGTGCTTTGGCCAAACTCAGCTATTTGCTCTCCAAACCTGAATTGTCCATGCAGGAAGTGCGAAAGTTGATGGGTGTGCCTTTGCGAGGCGAATTGACACGACCATCTAGCTCAGCCCCTCCAAGTCAGATTTCAATCGAGAAGAACTTGGAAAACTTACAGGGAGTTCTATCCCGATTCATCTCCCTATCTCAAACCAGCACCAAAAACCCTGCAATTGTCGTCTCCGATGTCGACAACGTTTCGCAAGATGCTGCCGCACCTTGGTCTTGGACCGCTGCAGAGGCATCTTCAATTGAAGCGGTGCTTTTCCCCTTCCTCATCCATCTTGCGGTTTCAAAGAACAATGTTGACGCCCTCAAGTATTGCCTCGACTCGAGCGAGAAAGCAAGCGAAAAAAGACCTGAGGATTCGTCAGTTGCCAATACCCCACGGCTCAGTAATGTTGCAGGGGGACTGGTGAACTGCTTAGAACCTGGTTCTGGTAGGACACCCCTCCATATTGCCGCACTGAATGGTCATACATGCTGCATTGATATACTGCTTCACTCGGGCGCATTAGTGCATCTCAGAGACGGTCTTGGCCACACCGCTCTATACTACGTGAGTTTATTGCTTTCAATCTTGACACCAAGTTTGCTGACCGCGAGATCAGGCGGCTCGGCAGAATCATTTGGAAGCGGTTGAGATGCTGGTTGCAGCTGGTGCGACGCTAAGCGGAAGTGATGGCCCATTTGCCAAGTTCGCCGTCGATGCCCAAGTCACTGCACAGGATCCATTGAGAACCTGGACTGCTGCTGGTTTGGAAATACCAAGAACTAGCGATTCGAAAGCTGGGTAATGCGTTGAATATAAGCAAATACAGACAGCGCCGTAGAAAAGGGAGGACTTGATACAGTGTAGACCTAGTAAACTACAACCAACAAAATTGCGCCATGGGTTGATTGAATTGCATTTTCTTTGGTACCTTTAGATGGTGACGGTGAGAAGAGCGTTATAGTCACAACAGCTGTGTTTGACGCGAGAGATCGCCCTCAAGCGCTCAAATTTGCGCTCGCCGATGCCAGAGTTTGTCAGCAGGATTTGCTGTCCTTCCTTCATCATCAACGGTCTAAAATATCATACATTGCTTTCATTTCACCTTACCATTCCAAAAGTCTGCATTGCACCGTAGGACTGTAGTAACGATGCCGAATCAATTCAAGAAACTGGCGCTTATCGAAGCCTGAATGTCACCATTGGACTCACATTGGACCCACACTGTGTCTGCGCAATGCTTTTCAGGATTGATGGATGTGCCGCGTGTAGGACGTTGTTGATAGCAAGGTGCGTTACCCCCATTCTTCCCGCAACACCAGCTCACCTCCTATAAGATGCATCCTCTCTTCTCATGGAGCAACTCTGGAATCGATAATCATGTGTCATACACGTCTCAAGGACGCCGCATCGGACAAGGCGCAGCAGTCTAGGACGAAACTTCGGGAACATGGGTGAGGTTAATTTCCATTCTAGTTTACAAGCATTCAATTATGCTATCTAGGGTGCTTCTCGCTCAATATGATTGCATTCCGCAAGTTATCAATCTCGAGGATGCGCATTACGCACCTGATTGTCCCGTAAACTTGTTCTCCTTCGGGACTACATCAACACATTCACTGTTAAAGTTTGAACGTGCCGGGTCGATGCCGTTTCTCGTCGAGTTCTTATAGACGCTAGAGCCACACTTCGAGTTACCACCCTTCCTTTATCGTCCCTTGTCACTGCAATACCTTCTC
This sequence comes from Moniliophthora roreri, assembly GCA_001466705.2. NCBI lineage: Eukaryota > Fungi > Basidiomycota > Agaricomycetes > Agaricales > Marasmiaceae > Moniliophthora > Moniliophthora roreri. The sequence goes on along the minus strand of LATX02000100.1, from coordinate 610,821 downwards.
ACCTAGAGAAACCATTAGCCTCACAATATGGATCGGGCTGCAAGACTCGAGAAACAGTTTGACGCTATCATAAAGGGAAAACAGTCCCTTACACCTCTCAATGGTCCCAATTTCATTGATGCAATTCTGGCGCAGTCGGACGCCTCTACCTGCATCGCTAGGCTCATGTCTAGCAAGGCAGGCCTGTCATCTCTTCAAACGTGCATGCGTTGGGACCTTACGCCACATTTTTTCAATGGACGAGGTTCCTCGATCCTAATCTACCTCCAGGATCCCAACCTCGCTATGATCAACAGTGGGGTGTATCTCAATCAGATCATCCAGGCTATCGTAGAGCCTCCTATATTCTGGCTCGCCTATGTCAAAGAGTTCCGTGCAGGAAGGCTTCAAGGGGAGCAAGCACAAGTAGCCTTTGCGTGGTTGCTTCTCCATGTCACCTCCATATCCATTCAGCCTGGTGCTCCGCTACATTCCGAAGTCGCACATGAAGAGGACATCATGCATTTGATCATTAGTTCTCCTCATGCCTCAGTACGTGACTTGGGCGGGAGAATTTCGTCAATCATGTCGGTCGGTGATGAATGCGATATCATCAATACCGCTAGTTTCACCGCCGGTGGTCGCCACGATAATGACTTCGCGGACTTTCGTAGAATATCCATCCTTCCAACGGCGGCAGAGGTCAGATGCAAGGACCGCCCATTCCTTCGCCTGAAATCTTGCCTCGACGATCCAGAGACAGAGGCGAAGCGCACGCAAATATATCTCGATAACGAGTTTCGGTTGCTCAGGGAGGACATGCTACATGAGATGAAGGAGGAGCTATTGATTGCTGAAGGAGAGAAGAAGGGATATCGCAAGGGTGTCATTATTGATGGTCTCCAGTTACACAATATTCACTTTGGACCTGAAGCCAAGAGGGCCAACTGGGGCATTGCACTGAAATGCGAGAAGGATCTCACGATACTTACAAGGAAGCGTACCCTTCAGGACCGTGAAACGTTTCTGAAAGAGAACTTCTCGAAGCCTTTCAGACATCAGGCATGGTCTTGTCTAATCGTTGATGGAGAGATCACAGCATATCCGACCCTTAACCGCGATGAGGATTTTTTGGCCCTCAACCCGCCAATTCTAATCTTGCAGATTGTTGACTCTCAGACAGAGCACACCCTTTCCAAACTTAAGGTCGCACGTCATATCCGCCTTATCATCCTCGAAACGGCGGTCTTTTCTTTCGAGCCGATCTTGAAAGTTATGCAGGGTATCAAGGAACTATCCCTTTCCCCCGAGCTTTTGCACTGGACAGAGTTATCCCGCCACAAAACTCCAGACAACATTCCTCCAAGTCTCATCCAGACTCTCCGAGAGAAGCACGGTAGCGATTTGCAGAGCTCGCTGCGTACTCAAAAGCCCATCGTTCTTGATAGATCACAACACACCTCGCTCCTCGCCGCTCTCACACAGAGGGTGTCTCTCATACAAGGACCCCCCAGGTTTGTCCTTGATTCACACATCGTTTGTCGCCTTAGCTAACCCGGTAGACCAGGCACGGGAAAATCCTTCATTGGCGCCCTTCTTGCCAAGATTATACATGATCATACGCCACAGACAATTCTTGTCGTCTGTTATACAAACCACGCTCTTGACCAATTCCTGGAAGACCTCCTCAATATCGGCATTCCAGATGAACACATTGTTCGCTTGGGTGGAAAGTCAACGCCTCGCACTGCTCCACTGGGTTTGGCTGGTAGGAGTCGGAAGTCAAACGTTCGACTCAAACAGACCAATTATGCCCTCATCGACCTCCTGAAGGCAGATGCCGAACATCATATCAAAACTCTCAAAAAGAAGTTCAACCAGTACAAGTATTTCAAGACTGGCTTGAAGGCCGTTCTTGAATACCTCGAGTTCGAGCACCCTGACACCTACGCTGCATTTCGTATCCCAGCTGGTGACGACGGCATGACTCAAGTAGGAAGGAACGGGCAACGGATAGATGAAATCTATCTGATCAAGCGATGGATCGAGAACAAGAACGCAGGAATCTACCACCAAAAGCGAGGGATATCGGGTGCTCCTGCATGGGCTTTGTCTCAGAATGAACGCCACTCTCTTCTCGCTGGATGGAAGCAAGCAATGATGAACGAGTTGATTGTCGATTTCAGTGGCAGCGCTGCCCGATATAATAACTCATTAAAGCAGCTGGCTGATATCTTTGCCGAAAAGGACGATGACATTGTTTCCAGGATGCGTATCATCGGCTGCACAACAACTGCCGCCGCGAAATACAGCGAGCAAATCCAGAAAGCATCTCCTCAGGTTCTATTGGTAGAAGAAGCAGGCGAAATCCTCGAGAGTCACATCCTCACTGCCATGAACCCTCAAACTAGTCAGTTAATCCTCATAGGCGATCACCAGTAAGTTGCTGTGGTGTCCCCTTCAGATATGCTCTTCTAATTCAGTCCTTAGACAACTCCGCCCCAAGGTGAACAGCTACAGTTTAACTGTCGAGAAAGGGGACGGCTACAACCTCAACATGTCGCTTTTCGAGCGTCTTGTTATCAAGGGCTTTCCTCATGAGACGCTCAGTGAGCAGCATCGTATGCGGCCTGAGATTTCATCACTCATTCGAGAACTCACGTATCCTCACCTTGTCGATGCACCCAGGACAAAGAATCGTTCACTGCTTCGTGGTATCCAAGACGTCATCATTTTCTTGAACCATAGTCATCCAGAAGACGACAACCCCCAGATCGTGGAGAAACGAGATATGAATGCGACATCTTCAAAACAGAATACACATGAAGTTGAGATGGTCCTCAAAATTCTCAGATATCTTGCTCAGCAAGGTTATGGAACGGATAAAGTGACCATACTCACTCCCTATCTTGGCCAACTTCAGAAACTTCGAACAGCGCTCATGGAGGATAATGATCCCGTCCTGAGTGACATGGATTCATATGATCTTGTGCGAGCCGGATTGGTGACACCTGCCAGCGCGAAGGCGGGGAAGAAATCGATTCGCCTAGCGACCATCGGTAAGTCTTTCTATATTTTTTCTTTGACAGATTTTCACCATTCTATAGACAATTATCAAGGAGAGGAGAGTGATATCATTATTGCCTCCCTAACCAGAAGCAACCCTGATCACAACATTGGATTCATGTGCGCACCAGAGCGATTGAATGTTCTTCTCTCGCGTGCTCGCGACGGATTGATCTTGATTGGCAATTCCGACACCTTTACAAAATCCCATCGAGGAGGCAAACTGTGGTCCAAGTTTCTCGATATACTGAAGCGTGGAGGGCATGTTTACGATGGTTTGCCTGCCTTTTGCGAGCGTCATCCTGATCGAAAATCTCTCTTGAAAAGTCCGCTCGATTTTGACAACGAAGTACCCGATGGCGGTTGCAGGGAACCATGGTGCGCATCTTTGATTCACTATTTGAAGTGTCAGCTCATCTCAAATTTTTAGTGGCACTCGGTTGAGCTGTGGAATTCATGACTGTCCCTCAAGATGTCACCAGCTCGCTGATCACTCAAAGATGCCATGCGAGGCAATTGTTCAGTCCATGTGCCCTCAGGGCCACAAACAGTCGCGAAAATGTCAACTGCCACCTCAGACTTGCAGGAAGTGTGATAGAGAGGCAGAAGAAGCGAGGAAGAAGCAGCAAAAGGCATTTGCAGAACAGCAGCGGCATGATGCAGAACAACTAGCCCATGCAAAGGCAATGGCAGAACTTGATGAGAAGATCGCCGAGGAGAACAGAAAGACACAGGATGCTCAACTTCGAAAGGAACGGCAAGATGCTTTAGAGCAGAAGAAGAAAGATCTTGAAGGCGCGCGCCTTCGGAACGAGCGCAAGAGCTTATTCTCTTCCCAATCTGGGGTTTCCCACCCTTCTCCTGCTCACATTCAGACAACGCCGCCTTCACAATCGCAAATACAGGATACTGGGAAGACCGACTCCGGTAATCCCGGCACAGACACGTCCTCTCGGCCTCACCTTCCTGTGACATCACTGACAACACGTTCCACCAAAATCTCACCTTCAGAAGCCGAGTGGCAGAGGCAAAAAGATGTGGAAGGTGCCGACAACAAGGCTATCGATTCCTTGATGAAAATGACAGGACTTGAGGAGGTCAAAGTGCAGGTTCTGGACATCAAGGCGAAGATCGACCTGAACACGCGGCAGAGCGCCAGCCTCAAAAATGAACGATTCAATGTAGTGATGCTCGGGAATCCTGGTACAGGTAAGTGGCGTAAGCTGTTCTTGTCAAATTCGTATTACTGAAGCGAGTGACTTGGCAGGGAAGACCACAGTTGCTAGACTTTATGCCAAGTTCTTATCATCGGTTGGAGTTCTTCCCGGGGATCATTTCATCGAGACCACAGGTTCTCGTCTCGGTGATGGTGGAGTGGCGGGAATCAAGAAACACATTGAAGATGTGATAAAAGCGGGGGGAGGAGCTATCTTCGTTGATGAAGCATACCAGCTAGTCAGTGGTGAGAGTATGCATGGAAAGGAGGTGCTCAATTTCATGCTCGCCGAGATGGAGAATAATGTCGGGAAACTTGTCTTCATCCTGGCTGGCTATCGCAAAGCGATGGAGAAGTTCTTCGAACACAATCCAGGTCTACCCAGTCGGGTTCCGTATCAGCTTCACTTTAAAGATTATACTGATGAAGAGCTCGGCTTCATGCTGAGGTCACTAGTCGTCGAACGATACCAAGGACTCATGAAAGTCGAGGATGGAATTGACGGCCTTTACGCACGCATAGCTATCCGTAGACTTGGCAGAGGTCGAGGAAAAGAAGGCTTCGGGAACGCTCGAGCACTGGAAAATATGTTTGCCAAAGTCACAGAGAGGCAAGCCGCTCGTATACAGAAAGCTCGTGCGGCCGGACAGAAGCCAGATGATCTCTTACTTCTGGGAGAGGATCTCATTGGTCCCAAACCCACCGACGTGTTGGCTAACAACGCATCATGGAAGAAGCTGAAGTCTATGATCGGTCTCAAATCCGTCAAAGATTCCGTCCAAATATTCTTTGATCTGATTAGCACCAATTATAATCGCGAATTACAGGAGAAACAACCTCTCCAGGTTTCATTGAACCGTGTCTTCACCGGGTCACCTGGGACGGGCAAGACGACAGTCGCAAAGTTGTATGGTCAAATTCTTGCAGATTTAGGTCTCCTCTCCAACGGTGAAGGTACGTGTACTGTGCTCCTAACAACCATGACTTAAGTTGGACCTTGCAGTTGTCTTGAAGAATCCTGCAGATTTTGTCGGCTCCCATCTTGGTCAATCAGAGTCGAATACGAAAGCTATACTCGCATCCACGGTGGGCAAAGTGCTGGTAATTGACGAGGTCAGCACTCATTCTTCCGGTTCTAACAATCTAACCAACTGTCTTTCGTAGGCCTACATGCTATATGGCAGGAACAAGAGAGATGGGAGCAACGCTGATCCGTATAAGACCGCCGTCATCGATACAATTGTGGCTGAAGTCCAAAGTGTTCCTGGCGAGGATAGATGTGTTTTACTTCTTGGATATAGGGAACAAATTATGGAAATGTTCCTGGTCAGTTGCATGCGTCGTTGAGCAATGGCTGAAGCTAACTGATCACCAGAATGTCAACCCAGGTCTATCACGCCGTTTCGACATTGAGAATGCCTTCCAGTTTGACGACTTCTCTGACCCTGAGCTACGCGATGTGCTAGAACTCAAAATGAAACAAGGCGACCTAGAGGCGACGGATGCAGCGAAAGGCGTAGCCATAGATGTCCTGAGTCGTGCTCGCAATCGACCAAACTTCGGAAATGGAGGCGAGGTGGAGAATGTTCTCTCCCGGGCAAAGGTCCGCTTCCAAAAACGTCAGGCTCAACTCCCTATTTCCCAGCGGGCGCTTGATATCATCCTGGAACCGCAGGACTTCGACGAAGACTATAATCGTCAAAGTAATGCTGCGACAAATCTGGAGAAGCTATTTGAAGATGTCGTTGGTTGCGAAGACATTGTGAAGAAGCTAGGCAATTGGCAGAAAGTAGCTACGCAGATGAGACTGCGTGGAAGGGAACCGCGTGAACAGATTCCGATGTGCTTCATCTTCAAAGGACCACCAGGTCAGTGGTGATTTCGCTAGATATACGTCTATTCTGATAACTGCGACAGGAACCGGTAAAACGACGACTGCTCGGAAGATGGGGAAAGTTTACTATGACATGGGCTTCTTGTCTTCTACTGAGGTTTACGAATGTTCAGCATCTGACCTGATAGGTCAATATGTCGGGTCAACAGGGCCTCTTGTCAAGGCTGTCTTCGAAAAGGCATTAGGACGCGTTCTTTTCATTGATGAGGCTTACCGGCTGGGTGATGGTCACTTTGCCCAAGAAGCAGTCGACGAGATTGTCAGTCTGATGACGCAGGAGAGATATATGTCGAAGTTGATCATCATTCTCGCTGGCTATGACAACGATATGAACCAACTTCTCTCAGTCAACAGCGGTCTCTCCAGCCGGTTCCCTGAAGAGATTATCTTTCGCAATATGGATCCTGGACACTGCCTCGAGGTTCTTGGCAGGCTACTCCAAAAGACGAGCGTCATTGTGAAAGCGCTATCAGACCACTCCTCCGTGGAATATGCTGAGATGCACTCTATCATCCAACGTCTCTCCGAAATCCCGTCTTGGGGAAACATCCGCGATATCGTAACCCTCTCCAAGCAGGTCATCACCCTCGCTTTTCAAAATGCCGACTCATCTGCTTCTTCTGACCTCATAGTTTCTGGATCAGATACGATCACTCTTTTCAAATCGATGTTGACAGATAGGCAGGCTCGACATGGTCCTTCTAATGTCTCAATGACCCGAAGGCAAACTGGCATGCCTACGCAACCAATGCCCCCTCACATGCTTTCTGCGCCTCCACCTCCCCAGATCTCGACCAGTAACTACCCTACTTCCATGAAACTTGTCGAGGTTATTCCGCCTGTTCAAACTGACTCCTCAGAGGATGCCGATCGAGATCCGGGCGTTTCGGATGAGATTTGGCGTCAACTCCAACTCAATAAGGCAGCCATGGTAGCCGAAAAGCAGCGAGAACGAGAGGCCGCACGTCAGCTCGAGGAAGCAAGGGAAAGGGAAGAGGAAGTTAGGAAGCTTGCAGAGGAATTGGAAAGGGAACAGGCGAGGATTGCAGCCCGAAAGCGTGAAGAAGATCAGGCGAGGATTCGGGGGCTGAAAGCTCGCGCGGAGGCTACACGGCTTGAGGAGTTGAGAGCTAAAGCGGAAAGGGAAAGATTTGATGCCATTAGGAAAGCGTACGAGGAACAGCAGAAGAAGGAAGCCAAGGCTCAACAGAAGTTGCGTGAGATGGGTGTTTGTGTGGCAGGATACCATTGGATCCCCGAGCGTAATGGATATCGATGTGCAGGGGGTTCGCATTTTGTTTCTAAAGGCCAGCTAGGCCTGTAGTTAGCGTCGGGTATTCCTTTCTTATCGGTACTCAGTCGGATGAAATCACATTGTAGATACATGACTTGTACGAGACGGGATATAGAAATACAACTGTTCATGAGATGCTCGTTCTAGGAGGTGTGAGTCATCTGCACGCGTGTGCCATCCAGGTTCTGCTTTCGCCACCTTAAACTTGTCAAGCTCTGCCCATACTGCCTCCCTTACGTTTTTCCTGGTCTGTGGTCCTTGCTTTTTTCCTAGCAGGTCTCATCAAGGACAGATCGATCAGGAAATAGTCAACGACTTGCCCAAGGGGGACAACATTTTCTGACTCGATTCGAGATCCCTTTGCTTCTTTCCCAATGGCATCAGACCCTCAACTGGCCGCAAACCAACGATTCGTAGAGGACTTGGCTTCGAAGCTACGAAGAAGGTGTGCCCTTTGCTGACTGGTGATTCATGTCACTGAACCCACCATTCTTTGACGTAGGCAAGTTGTCGGCTCGCGGGCGACTGCGCTCGAAACTCTCTTGGTTTTACGACAAGTCGTATCAAAAGCACGATTCTCTAATATCGATCAGCTGGTGGAAATAATACGAAGTGTAGGGCGTCGATTAGTGGAAGCACAACCAAAAGGTTAATCATATTGCTATCCGACGTCCGTCGGCTGCTCAATCCCAATGACAGAACACTCCGTTGGCAATACTGTTCGAAAAGTCCTTCATCATATACGAGAAGAATATCATACCGCAACAGGAGTAGCACATTCTGCAGCATCCGGAAAGTTCTCGATAGCAAAATTCGTCCGACAAGGACAGCCTAGAAAGCACGTTGCGGTCGTTAAATCTGAAACGAAGCCGGCCCTGAAAGAAAATGATTCAGACGATCCAGATTCATTTGCGAGGGGATTGAAGCCTGTGCTTATGGAGGCGATACAAGATGTATTTGATGAGTTAGAGACGGTGTACGATAACATTTCCAAGAACGCAAAAGACCATGTTCATTCCGAGTACGTTTGTGCCTTTCCTCACCCTGGACCTTGCTCAATCACATTTCAGTGAAATCATTCTTACCCTTGGAACCTCAAAAACAGTAGAATCTTTCTTGAAAGCAGCTGCTCACCACCGGAATTACACAGTCATAGTTGCGGAAACAGCACCGTCGTACGTTCTCAACTATAGATAATGTTATCAATGAAACTCATCCTTGTTACAGCTATGGTGGTCGCGAAATGGCACAATCCCTGTCTGCGGCAGGAATATCCACATTTCTTGTTCCCGATTCCTCAATATACGCTCTGATGTCGCGAGTGAACAAAGTCATCCTAGGCACACATGCAATCTTGGCGAATGGCGGGATGTTTGCCACCTCAGGATCACTACTGGCAGTCACTGCTGCAAGAGCCTATAGCACTCCCGTAGTTGTTTGTGCAGGCCAGTTCAAGTTGACGCCGCTGTGGAATCTCTACCATGAATACGGAGCTCTGGATTTTGGAGATCCTAACGCTGTTCTTGGATTCGAGGAAGGAAGTCTAGTCGACAAGGTGGATGTTGTCAATCCATACTACGACTACGTCCGACCGGAGCTTGTTGACGCATACATCACGAATTAGTGAGCACTTCTTAATCGACCCTCTTTGAGCGAAGCCAATTATTTTCCCACAGCGGCGATCATCCACCATCTTCCATATATCGACTGATAAAAGAGAGCTATGATGATGAGGACATTGACCTGTAGAGCCTGATCTTGTATCCGATTAGTGTCTATTCTGAAATATAGATCTATAGCTGTAGCATATTATCCGTCCATCGATGTGCATTCTATTCTACTTTCTAAGAATGTCGAAGAAGGCTTCTTGCGGTAAATCCACGGATCCTATTCGCTTCATTCGTTTTTTGCCCTCCTTTTGGTTTTCAAGATGCTTCATTTTGCGCTCGTAATGGCCTGAAAAGCGAGGGTCATCATTTGGCCAAATGTGTTTTCAGCGGTCTGCTTACCACCATATAGCCCTGCGGTGACGTCCGCTCTCATCGCTGAAAGCGTCTCTCGAGCAATAACCTTTTTACCAATTGCAGCCTGTATCGGTACCTCGAATAATTGTCGAGGAATCACCTTGTCTTTGGGGAAACATCAGATACGAACATTCTTCGAGTTACAATTCCAGCTCACGAAGCTTTTTGACCCAAGTACGTCCAACTTGATCTTGAGCTGATCTGTGCACGATCAATGCCAATGCATCAACCGGCTTGCCGTTTAACAGGAAGGTCATCTTTGCGAGATCACTTTGGCGATATCCCGCATCTTCGTAACTGAGGAAGCTTTGAGCTGGGGTATTGCAATAGAGAGAACATGCTTACTCGAAACTCGCAAATCCAGAACTCCGACTCTTGAGTTGATCAAAAAAGTCCGTGACAATCTCACTTAAAGGTAGCAGGCAAGTCAACATAATTCGCGATGATGAGGTTTCAGAACCTGTGTCGAGATAGCGGTGGTCCAGTTCTTCAGCTCGATGCGTGTAGCAGAGATCCATCATCTCTCCGAAATACTCTAGAAGGCATTGATCAACCTTCAACCTAGTCAAGTTCAATGCGAAAATCACCTTCGGGGACAATGATGGAAGCTTTCACAATAGGCTCTTGTATCTCTTTCACCTTTGATGCAGGATCTCCAGCATCAGGAAATTCCGTGGGGTTGCTGACATATTTCTCCTTCCCATCCCTGTACACGACTTGCATGGCATTAGCATTTCAGTATGGTGGTAAAACCTGAAGCAACGGCGTTTCTTACGCTTGTATGGCACTGTCGGGGCTGTGATGATAATGTTGGCATCATACTCATCTTCCAGACGTTGCCTGAAAACATCCATGTGTAACGTGCCCAAGAAGCCTAGTCGTGCGCCTTGGCCCAAAGCTGTGGAGGATTCTCTTTGCACTGTAACGCTCTGGTCCGTCAAGGTAAGCTAAAAGGAAGTATTAAGGGAACTCGTTGGTGGTACACGGCGATGCTCACTCGTTTTATCGACTCTTCCATCTTCGGAAAGTCACTGCTATTAATTGGGAACACACCGGCGTACACCTGCATGTATTTGTTTGAGTCTAGTACTTTGTCGACCTTTAGGCGTTCACTCACCATAGCCTTGGAGGGTTTGAAACCCGGCATCGGTTCGACTGGCTCTCCAACGTGATGTAGAGTATCACCAATATGAGCTGTAGGATGTATGAGACGCCATCGAAAACTCGAGGATGATATGAACCTTCAGAGGATTCTTTCATATTACAAGCGATGTATCCGACTTGACCAGGATACAGGGCAGCAGTCGGAACTTCTTCTGGATGCATGACCCCGATTTCGGTTATCTCG